>JANUWF010003367.1:0-600000 GCA_026120185.1 Voacanga thouarsii | reverse complement strand
ATCCTTGATCACTTTGTATGAGAAGTCGTTCCTATCCTGACCAGTTAGCCCAGATATTACAGTGACCCTTAAATTTGTGAACCGGTACCTCAAGTAAAACGCCCTAAAGACGGCAGCTAAAGTTAAAGGCAGCCAAAGAAGAGTGAACCCCAGAAGAAGATTTGCCACAAGGTCTCCGTAGTGAGCTCCACCGTCGAAAAAGATGGTTTCTTGATTAGGTTTGGACGAGGAAGAGGAGGCGGTGGAAGTGGCGATAGACTTGGAGCTGGACACTTGAAGTCTGGTGATTGGTCTAATCAGGGACTTTGAGGTTGCTCTGGTGAAGGGCAATGTTCTGATAATGTGACCGAGTGATTGGTGGTGAGTGATGGAGGTGGTGGCGGGGGAGAGGATTGGGGCGTTAGAGGTGGAGGAGGTGGTGGCGCTGGCCATCGCCATGGGATTATCCGTGAAAATGAGCAGTTATGGTAGTTGAAGCGCTTCGGGTTTGTCTCACCGGCTTTCCGTGTAGCTGGGAAATCTGCGTGGCAGTTTTCCAGCCACTGTTTTTTGGTGGAAATCCAAAAGGGTTAAATTGAGAAAGCCCGCTTAAATTTCCTTGTTATCTCACATTTGCTCCCTTATGTTGTAATTCCATAAAAAATAATGCACCCCTAAATCTTCAATTGTACTGCTTTTGTGGGTGGCCTTCTTTTGTGTTTTTTGTTTATACTATTGTGGAAGAAGCAATAGGATTTGAATTTCTAACTTTCTACGTTACGAAATAAGTATATATAATACTTGCTATAATACTTGCAATGAAAACATTAATCTTGAGATTATAATGATACACTATAATAATTAGATTGGCAAACTAAAGAAGAGTAAGAATAAGTCAAACAGGAGTAGTAAAATCTCTGATAGTAATAGATTTTAAGATAATAGATGATTGAGAAAGAATAGAAGATCCCATATTAACAGACTTTCTTTCACTATATGATGCAATGGCATAATAGGGTATTTGATATTAAAGAGGACATCGAATCCAAATTTTACATTTGAAATTTGGAAGGTCAATGCAACTGAAATCTATCCAAAGCTATGGATGTGCATTACTCTTTTTTTTTTTTTGCTTTTTAAATGCTATTAGCATAATTAGTTTTAAGATTAGTTGGTAACTCAGTGCTACATGAATAGATTTTGCCTGATATGTTAACTAATATTTTTATAAAATTTCTATATTAATAGAAATATATATTGGAATTAAAATAAAATTTCATATTATTTCTTATCGTATACAAAAAGAAAATTTTTAATAGTTAATATGAAAAATAGAATATGATAATTATCATATATTATCCAAAATTATTTCATTAGCAAATAAAATGTGTATAAATTTAATTGTATAATAAATCATATTTATTCCATTTTCACTCTTTGTAGGAGACTATTAATTCTAATAATGTTAATGTCAAACAATCAAATTTTCGTAAGCCGAACTCAACCTTATCAATGCTGGCAAATAGTCAAACTTTCATAAGCTGGACTCAACCTCATCAATGTATGAGAACTTCTTGCTAGTATTAACATACATTATCGATAATACTCATGGTTATGTCAGTTCCATCTTCAACAACTCTCCCAAATTATCAATGAAAGTATCCTTTTTGATACTTGAATCTATCTACTCCAAATTCCAACTCATGAAATTAGATGTCACTGAAGTTGAGTTTAGTATCCTTGTAGTAGAACTCAACTCTTCGCCTTCTTTTCTGTCTCTTCCAAAGGACTTGAGTTGAGATGCCACTTGGTTATGCTGAAGGTGAGGACTCCCTTGATGGCATTTTAGTTGCAGCACGTAATGGATCTAAGGCAAGAGAATATGAAAATAACACATCTTCAATACAATTTGTGACTATGTTGGCCATGAAGGTTTAAAGTAGCAAAAACCATCAAAACGAAAGCATGTTAGGAAAATGAAAAATTTACTTCTGTGATTAAATAGCCCTATTCGTACTGATGTAGCTGTTTGTACAAGGATGTTAGAAGCTATTGGATCACGTCTTTATAAATGTCGACTACGTCTCATTCGCGCGAAATCTTTGATCTTCCGAAATGGTATCCGTAGCACAGCCAATGAAAGCTCAAAAAAGTGGGTTTGCAATACGTTTTTCTTCTCTGTGAATGTTTCACAGACTTTGGTTCTGTGAATTGGGTTTCTGTTCTCTATCAAAGGAAATGAACCACGAAGTGCTTCTTCCAAAAACTTGTCCTTCAATTCATTTTCCATTCATTTCAATAGATGCCTCAAGAAAGAATCCATCCGCATGAAAGCAGAAAGTATCCATACTTTATATTATCCTTCACGCGAAACAACATGGAATCCATCCCGTGTTTTTTTATTTAATTAATTAATTACTTTTAAGTAATTAATATAATTTTTTTAATTTTATTTTACCCTTAATCTTATTCATTGGGTCAGATAAAATTTTTTATTCTTGGGCTTGAACACCCATAAATAATAAATCTTAATTATTTATTTTCTGAACTTCCTTAAATAGCCCAATAAATAATTAACAAGCCCAAATAGACCAATATAAAATTTTATACCTTTTATCAAATTTATATCTAGATTAATTTTCTAATTATTCAATCTGGGCATTGGGCCTGAATAATTAATTAACCAATTAAACTAGATAAATATTTTCTCTCAAATATTTTATTTTATTCTAATCCAATAATAAATTGGACTAATAAAATAAAACCCATAATTATCAAGGTCAATTCCTTAATCCAAATCTTTCATGACTTAAGGGCCATTTCGGGGACCAAAAGACATATCGTCTTGGTTACTAAAATGATCAAAATACCCCTACTATATAAATAGCTATATTTTACATTTTAAATATTTTCTAATATCACCATAAAAAAATATTGACCCCAAGGACAATGCCGTGTTAGCAAAGTCTTCGACCTACATGTGTAATGATTAAAATACCCCTCTATACATCGCCATGTATTTAGAGAGGAATAGTGTATTAACACCTCTCTAATAGACATCTACCATCCTTAGACCTTTAGTCCAATAATCCATGACTCCTGGAATATTTTTACTTTCCAATGGAGCTACCCTAAAGTAAACATCCAAGTCATATTCCCATAGCCCTGGTTAATTAGATCATTTGAATAGTCAGAAAGGGTGATATAGTGCATAAGTTATATTGTACAAGTCTGTCTTAATTAACTAGTCACATGAAAAATCTTAGACGGGGGGGTGAATAAAGTTTTTGGCAAGCAAAAATGATTTTTTCGAATTGTCTAAAATGCTGAACAAGAATTATCACCAAGATACTTAGACGGACTTTATAGATGCATAGAGAGCTATCCAAGTACTCGTAGATGTATATTCAGATTTAGACAGTGAAAGATCATAAAAACAGTACATGAACCACTGAATAAAATGAGACAGGAGATGTATAGTGGTTCGATCAACAATGATCTACGTCCACTACCTTAAGCCTCACACTTAAAGATTTTCAATCCTATTTCATTAACCTTACTTAATGAAACCGATTCACATACAAGAGAGGATCACCACACTAGATTTTTCACAACCTCTCAAACACATCAAAGATCACCTCACTAGGTTTTACTCCACAACCTTGACACAAACACAAAAACAAGGATTACCCTTATGGGTTTTACACCACAACCTTATACATACACAAAACACAAGGCTCACCCCTATGGGTTTTACACCACAACCTTGCACAACAATAGAGAATTGAAAATCAATAGAATAGAGATAAGCTCACTTACTTGAGCAGATGTTTTCTCAGATACAAGCCACAAATTACTTTTATCTTTGATACACAATGAACTCACATTGAAGCTATATAAAAGGAGATTTTTGAAAGTATTGAGCAATAAGTTTTCTAATATGAATGTTTCAAAAATCTTGCTTCTAATCTTACTTTAAAGGCTATTTATAGAGCCAAAAGGGGAGTGCCAACGGTCATAAAAAAAACGGCTACAAATTTTTCTGTATAAACTCATCCGAGTTTTAGGCTTAGATTTTGGACGAAGATGCATCCAAAAGGTAAGTCCAAAAATGGCACATTCTTGACAAAAATTTCTCAACCCGGTTTACAGGATTTTGGATGAACCTTTTGGATTCAAACTATTCCATTTAAAATTCTGTGAATTTTAAAAACTTTAAAAATTATCTCATTTGAAGCTTCAAGGTAAAGTTAAATGAATAAAAAGATAAGAAGACATAAGAATTAATAAATATATCTTAATAACACTTCCTAGTCTATCATTCTTCATAAAGAGCTTTCATGATATATAACTTCTCATACTCTGATTTTCTCCTTTGATCTTCTAATCTTAAAATCAGTGATGAAGAGGTTGTCAACAATTCTTATCTAAAAACTTTAGAAGAATAAAGATTAACCATGTCCTATCACAGGAAATTAATAAGTTAGTCCATATCAACGTTTGTTATAAATCAAAACATAAAAGAAAGTCCTTAGGGCTAACATCACATATACCCAACATACAAGTATATCGACTCTACGAAAGAACCTCAACTACAGTATATCAAAGTATATATTTCTAGCTTCATCAGACCACCAACTCATACTCAAGCGGTAGAGTATTAGTCCACACTGTAGCAGTAATAGTCTGAATTTCTTTTAAATAGTAATTTTAGAAATCACTATTACAGGTCATATTTTACGTATATAAAATACGCTCATACTATGAAGTGAGTGGACTACTCACTGGCTAAAGGTAAGTCATTTCCCATTTGAAATTCATAATGCAATAACCTATAAATGATGAGATTCTCATTCTCATCAATCGATTAAGAACAAATATTTATGTGTCAAGTAACACATGATTCATACCTTACTGTGAAAGACCACCATTCACATGGATCATTTACTTAAATACAATGGGTCATTTCTAAGTGTAAATCACGCACAAATAAAATGTAAATTTATAAATAAATTTTGATAAATAAATTCGATAATTATATCAGATAAACAAGACTAGAGAGCATATATTCTAACAATCTTTCACTTTCACTCTAAGACTAAGAAAGTCTGTAAGTGCCTACCCCTATGGCGTCTAAGTATCTCTTGAAGACTCTTTCAACCAAAGGCTTGGTGAAGAGATTTGCTAGATTATTCTCCGAGGCTATTTGTTCCATTACGATTTCCCGTCTCTGAATAAAATTCCGAATTAGGTAGTACTTCCTCTGAATGTGCTTTCCCTTCTTGTGGTTCCTGGGCTCTTTGGATTGTGAGACTGCTCTAGAGTTATCGCAATACACCACAATCGGTCTGTTCATGTGTGGCACAATTCCAGGTTTTGAAAGGAACTTTCAGAGCCAGACTACTTCCTTGGATGCTTTTGAAGCTGCCACATACTCAACTTCCATAGTTGAGTCAGCAATACAAAATTACTTGATACTCTTTCATGAAACAACTCCTTCAGACAAGGTAAAGATATATCCACTAGTGGATTTTCTCTCATCCTTATCTGCTTAGAAATCTGAGTCTGTGTATCCAGTAGAAACCAAGTCGCCAGTCTTGTAAACCAACATATAATCTTTCGTATCATTGAGATACTTAAGAATACTTAAGTTTGCAAACCGTATATTTCTGGCCTTTAGTAATAAAACTTTCCGGTTGGGACATATAGATGTTTTCGTTAAGATGGCCATTAAGAAATGTCATCTTGATATCCATTTGTCATATCTCATAGTCGTAATGACATGCAATGGCAAGGAGGATAGGATGGACTTAAGCATGGCTACCGAGAAAAAAGTTTCATCATAATTGATTCCCTCTTTCTGAGTATACCCTTTCGCCACAAGCCTAACTTTAAAGGTTTCCACCTTCCCATCCTCTCCTCTCTTCCTCTTGTATAGCCACTTACACTTAATGGGTTTTATCCCTTCAAGTGAAGCTACAAGATCCCAAACCTGATTGAAGTATATAGACTCAATCTTGGCTTTCATTGTTTCATACCATAGATCTGAATCAGCATCAGTAATAGCCTCCTCGTATCTAGTGGGATCTTATTCCTGATGGTCAAAAACCAGCTCGAAAGCCTATTCTGTCCGTCTTTCTGGAACTCTAGATACCCTCCCACTACGACGAAGTTCCGTTTGTACAGGTTCTTGAGGTTGTGCCTCTTCTTATTCCATTATTGGGTCTGAAGAAGTTGATTTCTAAAATAACTTCTCCTCGAGTTCTAACTTTGTTAAACCTTTAGTAGAAGTACTTTTATCATCCTCCAAGTATCTAGCATTAGTACTTACCAGTACTTTCTGCTTCTTGGGATGATAAAAGTAACCTCCTTTTGTCCCTTTTAGATACCCAACAAAGTAGCATAATTCTGATGTTGGTTCTAGCTTGTCTCCCTTAATCAGTACATAAGCTGAACAACCCCATATCTTGAGATGATTTAGACTTGGTTTATGCCCAATCCATATCTCATACAGTGTCCTAAGTACTGACTTGGAAGGCACCAAGTTCAGAATGTATGTCGTTGTTTCCAAGACATATCTCTAAAAAGAGACCGGAAGAGTAGCATGAGACATCATGCTCCAGACCATCTCCATCAATGTCTTATTCTTTCTCTCAACTACTCCATTCTGCTGGGGTGTACTCGATGCAAAGAGTTAGGATACTATCCCATGATGTACCATATAATCCTTAACCTCACCAAGGAGGTATTTTCCACTATGATCCGATCATACGGTTTTGATTAGTTTACTTGTCTGTCGTTCTACTTCAGCCTTAAACTCTTTGAACTTATCAAAAGAGTCAGACTTGCGTCTCATCAAGTAGACATAACCAAACCTTATACAATCATCCGTGAAAGTGATAAAGTACTCAAAACTCCCTCTAGCTTGAGTAGACAAAGGACTACACACATCAATATAAACAAGGCCTAATATCTCCTTGGCTCTATCAGCCTTTTGGGTGAACGACCTTTTAGTCATTTTTCCCATAAGGCAGGATTTACACTGAAGCCAACTTTCCAATCTTAATGAGCCAAATGGTCCATCATAGATTAACCTCTGAATCCTGGTTGAGTTAATATGACTCAACCTTAGATGCCAAAGATATGAGTCATTGATATTGGTCTTTCTTTTCTTACTTAAAGGTTCATATTGAGCGTTATTTATTTGATTGTTTGTAGGATTTAAAAAGAATAAGCTTCCATACATGTGTCCTATACATAAAACTTCTCTATTTCTACTAATAGTAATACCATAATGGAAAGAAATAGAATATCCATGATTTATTAGCTTTGCAACTAAAATCAAATTTTGTCTAAAATCGGGTACATATAAAATATCCTTTAATATAACTACTTTATTACCATAAAAGACAAGATCCAACTCTCCCACTGTAAGGGCCCGTAGTCATGTTCCATTTTCTATTCGTAGTCCATGCTCGCCCTTCTAGAGTTTTTTTATCTTCCTAAACCCCTGCAAGTAGTTACAGATATAATCAGTGGCACTAAAATCAACAATCCAAGTGGAAGTTAATCCAACCATTGAAATAAACTCTAGATAGAGAACAATATCTGTAGGGTTTTTCTTGGCCTGAAGTTCTAAACACTCATTTTTTTCAATGTCCATTCTGCCGGCATTTGAAGCATTTACCTTTAGGCTTGTTGGGCTGGTTCTTGGGTTGGGCCTGTGCATTTCCCTTCTTCTTCTTGAACTTCCTGAGCTTGGGCCTAGTTCTGAAAGAAAAAGTCCTAGCAATCATAGTCTTGCACTATGGCTTCATGACCTTCTCCGTCACCTGGAGCTCTTTTATTAACTCAGTTAAAGTCATATTTAACTTGTTCATGTTGTAATTTAACTTGAACTGAGTAAAAAAGTCCAGCAGAGATTCAAGAACCATGTCCACTTGGCTCTCGGGGTCAATAACAGCCCCTAAAACTTCTGTTTCCTCGAAAGCAACAATCATTTTGAGCATATACTCCCTAACTAATGTTCCCTCAGCCATCTTAGTATTTATGATCATCCTAAGAGCTTTCTGCCTTGTGGGTCAGCTCTTATCGGCGAATATCGTGGCTAATGATTGGCTAATGTCATATGTTGTAGCTATGTGCTCGTGTTTAGACTAGAGCACATTAGACATGGAGGCCAACATATAGCATCGAGTCATCTTATTGACCTTCTTCCATACTTTCTCAACCTCACACTCCTTAGCGATAGACCCCTCCCTGATAACAGAGTAGGTTTCAAAGAGGATATACTTATATTCTTCAACAGTGAGTATTATGTCCAAATTTCTTTTCCAATCCACATAATTTAGACCCGTTAGCTTATTATCACAGAGAATAACGGCTAAAGGACTAAAAGAACCTCCACCAACCATTTCTGAAATATAAAAAATAAAAGAAAATTTAGTTTGTGAAAAAATAAAATAATTTGTGACTTTATCATCATATTACATCCGATAATAGTTAACTATATCATTATTATTTTTAATATGATTAATTTGACTCTTAGAAAAACTGATATAGCTTTTTGAAAAGATTAACAGTTTTCTAAGCTAAGTGTATCAATCACCACAAATTAATTTCCCTTCTAGGTAATGATCTAGAAGATAATTCCATCGTGGGATGACCGTTTCTTCTCATTTCCTATAGACATTCCTCGCAATATAACCTCCACCGTGAGCTAGCCGATCATAGCACGTGTCTCGAGTTATTAATTACATCTATCCATTAGTTCTAAATCCTTGTGGTATCTCCATCCTATAAGAGTTCACTCTCAGGATGACATGAGGAGACCCAAGATCTCTAATAATAATCGTGATGGAAGCCATGGGGCCGTTGGAACCCCTCTCTCACTTAGTATTTTTAAAATAAGGGTTTTCTTTGAAAAATATCTTTTGAAAATTTCAATTAAGTTTTCTTTTAACTTAAAATAAAATATCTAAACCCATAAAAATTTCTATGTCAATGTTTATACCCTTTGAGAAATTTTTTCATGGATTAATTTTATTTAAGTTAATAAACTTAATAATTTCAAAATTTTCTAATAAAACTTTCGAGAGATTTTGATCTCAAGATTAATCTGACAAAAATAAAATTTCTTGTTAAAATTCAATCAAAATGGTTTTCTATTTTAATTCACAAAAATATCTAAATCCAATATAATTTCTATGTTAAGGATAAAATCATTTGAGAAAATATCTAATAATTAATTTTTGTTCAAATTAAAATTAACCATTTGATTTAAGAAAAATATTTTTCTTTGTCAAAAAATTCCAAAGACTTTGGTCCTTGAGAAAACACACATATTTGGTATAAAAAGAAATAAGCATGCTAGAAAACTGTAAACGTTTTCATACTTTTCTATTCTTTTAACCTAAGTATCTAAATAATATGATTAAACATATTAATTAATTAATTATCTTGTTTAATCCTAATATTTCCTTTACTATTATTTTTCATGCAAAATATTCAAAAAATATTAACTATTGTAATAAAAATAACTTCGCTTGGTATGAGACCAAAAACTAAATTTTTTTTATTTGGGTCCAGTGCACCCGCCACATTGGATCATAGCCCATGAAAAAACTCATGGGTCGGATCCAGGCGGGTGGACCCGGCTCGCGCCCGCCCTAATTGCGCGGTCAAAATTATTGACTGTGCAGTAGAAACAAATTGCAATTGCATTCCTTGGGGAAGCTGGCTTCCTTGCGCTACGTGAGGAAGCAAACGACTTTCACGAGGAAGCCATCCTCGCCAATGGAGCCGGCTGGCGGCTCGGCTCATCGCACAGTACTTTCTTCTCTAGCAAATTTTCTCTACATTTCAAAACTTCTGTGCATGCGATTTTTTTACCTTTTTCGATCAAAACTCATCCAAACAACCGCCTATACCCTTTAAAAAATATTGGGATTACACAATATCTATGAAAATAATCAAAATACATTATTCCTATGTGTTCCACTCGCGAAACTTATAGTGAAACTATCCATACCAGTAAACACGAAGGATCACTGAAAAAATTCAAAACAAATATTTTCTTATTTTAGTTAAGCCTAGCATGTTTTATACATTTGTCAAACCATGTCTCTGATAGCAATTGAAAGCTCAAAATGGCAAAAATCATCAAAACAAAAGCATGCTAGGAAAACGAAAAATTTACCTCTATGATTAAATGGTCCTTTTTGCACTGATGTAGCTATCTGTATAAGGGTACTGAAAGCTATTGGATCACGTTTTTGTAAATGTCGACTGTGTCTCATTCACGTGAAGCCTTTGATTTTCTGAAATGGTGTTCGTAGCACAGCCGGTGAAAGCTCAAATAAGTGGGTTTGCAATACGTTTTTCTTCTCTATGAATGTTTCACAAACTTTGGTTCTGTGAATTAGGTTTCTGTTCTCTGTCAAAGGAAATGAACCACGAAGTGCTTCTTCCAAAAACTTGGCCTTCAATTCATTTTTCATTCATTTCAACAGATGCCTCGAGAGAGAATTTATCCGCATGAAAACAGAAAGCATCCATGCTTTCTATTATCCTTCACGCGAAATAACACATGATCCATCATGTGTTGTTTTAATTAATTAATTAATATAATATTTTTTTAAAATTTTATTTTACTCTTGGTCTTATTCAATGGGCAAGATAAAATTATTTATTTTTGAACTTGAACACCCGTAAATAATAAATCTCAATTATTTATTTTTTGAGTTTTCTTAAACAGCCCATTAAATAATTAACAAGTCCAAATAGACCAATATAAAACTTCATACATTTTATCTAGTTTATATCCAAATTAAATTTCTAATTATTCAATCTGGTCCATAGGCCCTGAATAATTAATTAACAAATTAAAATAGATAAATACTTTCTCTCAAATATTTTATTTTATTCTAATCCAATAATAAATTAGAATAATAAAGTAAAACTCATAATTATTAAAGCCAATTCCTTAACCCAAATCTTTCATGACTTAAGGGTCATTTCGGGGATCAAAAGACACATCGTCTTGGCTACTAAAATGATCAAAATACCCCTACTATATAAATAGTTATATTTTGTATTTTAAATATTTCCTAATATCACCATAAGAAAATATTGACCCTAAGGACAATGCTGTGTTAGCAAAGTCTTCGACCTACATATGTAATGACTAAAATACCCCTCTATACATCACCGTGCATTTAAAGAGGAAGAGTGTATTAACACCTCTCTAATAGACATCTACCATCCTTAAACCTCTAATCCAATGATTCACGACTTCTGGAATGTTTTTACTTTCCAATGGAGCTACCCTAAAGTAAACATTTAAGTCATGTTCCTCAAGACCTTGGTTAATTAAATCATTTGAACAGTCACAAGGGGCAATATAGCGCAGAAGTTATCTTGTACAAGTCTATCTTAACTAACTAGTCATATATACCAAACATACAAGTATCGACTCTACGAAAAAACTTCAACTACAATATATCAAAGTACATATTTATATCTTCGTCAGACCACCAACTCATACTCAAGTGGTAGAGTATTAGTCCATGCTATAGCAGTAATAGTCTAAATTTCTTTTAAATAGTACTTTTAAAAATTACTATTACAGGTCCTGTTTTACGTATACGAAATACGCTCATGCTATGAAGTGAGTGGACTATTCACTGGCTAAAGGTAAGTCATTCCCCATTTGGAATTCATAACACAATAACCTATATATGATGAGATTCTCATTCGTATCAATCGGTTAAGAATAAATATTTGTGTGTTAAATAACCTGTGATCCATACTTTACTGTGAAAGACCACCATTCACATGGATCATTTACTTAAACACAATGAGTCATTTCCAAACGTAAATCGCACATAAATAAAATGTAAATTTATAAACAAATTTTGATAAATAAATTAGATAATTATATCAGATAAATTAGACTAGAGGACATATATTCCGACAGGCCAAGCTCTCAAGTACTCTTGAATAGCTCTCTAGAATAGAATGCTGGTCGTCTTGAAAATTTCATTTGTTAAGAAGTTCAAGAATGAAGTGAAAACATACACTTGCATGCTTGTTTAGAACCAATAAGATGAGAAAAAGAATAATGCATACTCTGTTATATTTTATTTTACTTATGTCAAGAATGGATTAAGGAAGTCCTGTAAATCGATATTTTTCAATAAGGGTAAGATTTGTTTCCACTCTGTCTTTAAAGAGCTCCCTCTTTTCCTAGTTCACAATTGAACTCCAAAAAGACTTCCCATCCTTGTGGTCCATCTTCCTCTTCCAAATCACTATAAATGCCTCAATTTCTATTCTTGAGGTTTAGAACTTTATGCTCTGATGACAAGTCCATAGTAGAAAGGAACTAATTGGGATCAAAGAACTCAATAGTATTATTCTTGTAGGTTATACTCCCAAGGCTTGCTGTAAGTAAAATTAGTAATGCTTTACCATAAGGGTTCCTTGAGGAAATGTCTTGAGAGGGTCTTTTGGCTTTTTTGTTTGCCATACCTTTGGGAGTGACTCGATGTAGTTCTGAGGGACTTCTATTTTTTATAGTATTTGAGCATTGACAGCCATGGAAGGTTTCAATACTTGGGAGATACAATCCTTTTGATATTGCAGAAATTTACGTGATGCATATGATAGTCCATTGGCAGGAATCTTAGTTCTAGATAACCATCATTTATCATTTCTCTAGAAACCATTCTCAACTCCTCTGCATCTCTTGAGACATGCCAAAATTCATTCTCATATTTGAAATTATCTTGGTAGTCCCATTGAATCAATTTGGCATAGTTTAGTAATATAATATGTAGAATGCCAACATTAGAAAAAGGTTTACCATGAGATTATAGATTCTCACAATAAGCAATGCATCAAGCCTATGTAAGGCTAGGATAGCTATGAGCAAATCTCTTCCTTTTGTGTCACTATTATCTATACAAAAAGAAAATAGAATTTCAAGTTACAAATCTGTTGACAAAAAAGGCTTTAGTACTACTTTGTTCTTAGATTTTATTGATCAAATTCTTTTCTCAATCTTTGTTTCCACTTTGCAAATATGGGTTCTAATTTCCACTATTCTCCAAGCACAAAAGCTGTATATTTAGCACAAAAAAAAAAAAAAAGAAAAAGGCAATCTTGGAGTAATTGTATCCATCAACTACAGAGATCAGAACATGGATATAATAAGATTCAGGATTCTTAAGTAGATTATCTCATCTGTCCTATGAAATTCTTCTACCAACAAGATTCATGATGGCATTTAACACAGCGTGAAACGCCCTTGCCACCACCTAACATGTGCTCTCCCCAAAGCGACTTGACAAATCTTTCCTTCATCAATTCCATATTTGAGCTAAAAAGCCATTATTTTTATATAAATTATGAGCTATATGAATGAAGATAGAACGACCAAGAAAGAAAAATAAAATTCTTGACAAATTAAAATTTGATCAATTGAATGTAGATTGAAATATGTTTATAAGTTTGGGGTAGATATCTATCAAACAAAACACCTACAATTCTAATAAAGGCAATAAAATGAGCAATACATGATAGTACTACAAACTTGAAGATTGTCTCTCCTTAGTTAGTGGGTTCCTTCCCTCTGGGGCATCCTTGCTAAAGCATGAAATAGGAACCTTATCAGTAGAACTATTAAAAGCACTATATATTGGTTGAGAATCTAAAAATGAGGAAGGTTTTGCTCCACCTTAACTCCTAAACTGCAACCTATCATCCATGACTTCCTTGCCATTTCCATTTTCTAGGTTCAAACTATGTGCTTGTCTTTCTAGTAAAGGGACATAAAACATCTTCATAATGCATAATGTTGAAAAAGAAAAATGGACAAGGCTTAATGTTGAAAAGTTGAGCAAAAAGACTGGACTAAGCATGACTTTGCAGGCTTAGGTCCATCATTCTTTTCTCCAATGTGGAATTGGAAACACTTCATAGCCTTCAATAGATTGCAACACCCTTATTAGGGGTACAAATGTAGAAATTAAAAGTCAACACCATGCATATAACTAAGGCGTGCAAATTGTATGTTGTGAATAAGGTAAAATAAAATATTTTCTTGGCATGCATTTTGATTAGATTAAACTTGTTCTCTGACACTAAAGAAGTTGCTAGTGAAATATAAAATGCCTGAATAATAAGAGATTTTGATACACTGTCAATTTCATCACTACCACCAAAGAAGTTGCTAGTGAAATATACAATGTTTGAACAATAAGAAGTTTTGATATACATTGAAATTTATTTTACATTATTGAGGGCCTCTACCAAGGAAGTTCTTCTAGCCTTCTCATAAGGTATCCTCAAATCTGCAAGAGATAAAACATCCATGCTATATGTTGGAATATATGTCCTCTAGACTAGTTTATTTGATGTAATTATTGAATTTATTAATAAAAAAATTTATTTTCAAAATTTATTTATGAATTAACATTTTATTTGTATACGATTTTCGCTTGGAAATGACCCATTGTGTTTAAATAAGTGATCCATGTGAATGGTGGTCTTTCACAGTAAGGTATGGATTATGGTTACTTAACACATAAATGTTTGTTCTTAACCGATTAATGAGAATAAGAATCTCATCATAAATAGGTTTTTGTGTTATGAATTCCAAATGGGGATTGATTTACCTTTAACCAGTGAGTAGTTCACTCACTTCATAACATGAGCATATTTTGAATATGTAGAACAGGACCTGTAATAGTGATTTTTAAAAGTACTATTTAGAAAAAATTCAAACTATTACTTCTATAGCGTGGACTAATACTCTACCGCTTGAGTATGAGTTGGTGGTCTGACGAAGCTAGAAATATATACTTTGATATACTGTAGTTGAAGTTCTTTAGTAAAGCCGATATACTTGTATGTTGGGTATATGTGATTAGTTAGTTAAGACAGACTTGTACAAAATAGCTTTTACGCTATATCGCCCATTGTAACTGTTCAAATGATCAAATTATCCAAGGCCCTGGGGAACATGACTTGGATATTTACTTTAGGGTAACTCCCTTGGAAAGTGAAAACATTTCAGAAATCGTGGATCATTAGGCTAGAGATCTAAGGATAGTAGATGTTTATTAGAGAAGTGTTAGTACACTCCTCCTCTCTAAATGCACCGTGATGTATAGAGGGATATTTTAGTCATTACACATGTAGGTTGAAAACTTTACTAACGCAACATTATCCTTGGGGTCAATATTTCCTTATGGTGATATTAGAAAAAATTTTAAATATAAAATATAACTATTTATATAGTAGGGGTATTTTGGTCATTTTAATAGCCAAGGCAATATGTCTTTTGGTCTCCAAAATGGCCCTTAAGTCCTGACAGATTTGGGTTAAGGAATTGACCTTGATAATTATGGATTTTATTTTATTTAAGTAGTCTAATTTATTATTAGATTATAATAAAATAAAAGGCCTGAGAGAGAGTATATATTTTATCTAACTTAATTGGTTAATTAATTATTCAGGACCCAAGACCTAGATTGAATAATTAAAAAATTAATCTAGACGTAAACTAAATAAAAGGCGTGATATTTTATATTAGTCTATTTGGACTTGTTAATTATTTATTGAACTGTTTAATAAAGCTCGGGAAATAAATAATTGAGATTTATTATTTATGGGTGTTCAAGCCCAAGAATAAATAATTTTATTTGGCCCAATGAATAAGACCAATGGTAAAATAAAATTAAAAATAAATAATAATAATTAATTATTAAATTAATAAATAAAATAAAATAAAATAAAAATAAAAACAATACGGGATGGATCTCGTGTTGGTTTGCGTGAAGGATAACAGAAAGTATAGTTGCTTTCTGTTTTCATGCTGTTGGTTTCTCTCTCGAGAGATTTGATGAAATGCAATTGAATCAAGACCAAAGGCAAGCTTGGAATAGTTTTCATACAAGCTAAGTTTGTGAAGAAGAAAACACAGAAGTCAAAAAGCATTGCAAACCCAACTTCTTTAAGCTTTTACCGGCAGTGGAAAGGGCACCATTTCGAAGCTCAAAAGCTTCGCGTTAATGAGACGAAATCGACCTTTATAAGAACGTGAACTAATAGTTTTGAATATCCTTATACAGACATCTTCTTTATTGTCGAAAAGGTTATTTAATCACACAGGTAAATTTTTCATTTTGTAAGCATGCTTTCGGTTTGATGATTATTGTCATTTTAAACCTTCAATTGGTATTAGAGCCATGGTTTGGTAGGAAGCATGTTAGGCTTAACTAAAATAAAAAAATATTTATTTTGGATGAAATCTGTGATCCTTTGTATTTTCTGGTATGGGTAATTTCACTATAAGCATCACAAGTGAAAATATAGAAATACTGTATTTTGATTGCTTTCATAAATATCATGTAAGCCTAGTGTTTTTAAGGGCATAAACGGTTATTTGCATAAGTTTTGATCGAAAGCAGTGGAAAAAATTGTGTGCAGAGGCGTTGCAATTCACAGAGAAAATTAGAGAAGAAGGGCCGAGCCATCAAGCCGAGCCGAAATCTATGAGAGGAGTCGATGAGCTGTGGCTTGGAGCTGCAAGCCGACCGCCCCTAGCGAGGAAAGCTTCCTCGCGGAAGCCTCAGCTTCCTTGAGGCACACGAGAAAGCCTTCCTCGCAGAAGTCGCGGAAGCCAATCTTCAATTTGCGTTTTGTGAAAATTGAAGATAGCTATGGTCAACGATTTTGACTGTGGCAGGGTGGGCGCGTGCTGGGTCGCAGGCACCCGCCTGGATCGCGGCCCATGGGTTTTCTCATGGACCATGATCCAATGTGGTAGGTGCACTGGATCCGAAATATATATATTTTTTTTATTTTTGATCCTATATCAAATGAAGTTATTTTTATTGTAATAGTTAATATTTTTTGAATATTTTGTATGAAAAATAATAGTAAAAGAAATTTAGGATTAAATAAGACCATTAATTAATTAATACGTTTAATTCTATTATTTGGACACTTAGGTTAAAATAATAGAAAATCATGAAAATGTTTACAGTTTTCTAACATGCTTATTTCGTTTTATACCCTATATGCACGTTTTCTCAAAGACCAAAAGTCTTTGGGAATTTTTGACAAAGAAAAAAAAATATTTTCTTAAACAAATGGTTAATTTTAATTCAAAACAAAAATTAATTCTTGATTATTTTTTCAAAAGATTTTATCATTGACATAGAAAATATATTAGATTTAGATATTTTTGTGAATTAAAATAGAAAACCATTTTAATTGAATTTTAACAAGAATAATTATTTTTGAAAAATTAAACTTGAGATCAAAATCTCTCGAAAGTTTTATTGAAAGCTTTTAAAATTATTAAGTTTATTAACTTAAATAAAATTAATCCATGAATTTTTTTTTTCAAATGGTATAAATCTTGACATATAAATTTTTATGAGTTTAAATATTTTATTATTGAGTTAAAAGAAAATTTAATTGAAATTTTCAAAAGATATTTTTCAAGAAAATCCTTATTTTAAAATACTAAGTGGGAGAGAAGTTTCAACGGCCCCACGGCTTCCATTACGATCCTCATTAGAGATCGTGAGTCCTCTCGCATCACCCTGGGAGTGAACCCATATAGGATGGGGATACTACAAAGATTTAGAACTAATGGATGCATGTAATTAATAACCCGGGACACGTGTTATGATCGGTCAGCCCACGTTGGAAGTTATAGTGCGGGGAATATCCATAGGAAGTGAGAAGAAACGATCATCACACGATGGAGTTATCTTCTAAATCATTACCTAGAAGGAAAATTAATTTGTAGTGGTTAATACACTTAGCTTAGGAAACTGTTAATCTTTCCAAAAAGCTATGTCAGTTTTTCTAAGAGTCAAATTAATCATATTAAAGATAATATTGATAGGGTTAACTATTATTGTATTTAATATGAGGATAAAGTCACAAATTATTTTTATTTTTCACAAATTGAATTTTCTTTTATTTACGATTTTTCAGAAATAGTTGATGGATGTTCTTTTAGTCCTTTAACCATTATTCTCCTTGAGAATAAGCTAACGGGTCCAAATTATGTGAATTGAAAAAAAAACTTGGACATAATACTCATTGTTGAGGAGAATAAATATGTCATCTTTAACACATGCCCTGTTATTAGAGAGGGTTCCACCGCTGAGGAGTGAGAGGCTGAAAAAGTATGAAAGAAGGCCAATAAGATGGCTCGATACTACATGTTGGCCTCCATGTCTAATGTGCTTCGGTATAAACATGAGCACATAGCCACTGCATACGATATTGGCCAATCACTAACCACAATATTCGCAGATAAGAGCCGGCTCGCAAGGTAAGAGGCTCTTATGACGATCATCAACACTAAAATAGCGAGGGAGTATCAGTCAGAGAGTATATACTCAAGATGATTGCTACTTTCGAGAAAACAGAAGTCTTAGGGGTTGTAATTAACCCCGAGAGCCAAGTGGATATGGTTCTCGAATCTCTTTCAGGTTCTTTTACTCAATTCAAGTTAAATTATAATATGAACAAGTTAAACATGAGTTTAATCGAGTTAATGAAAAAGCTCTAAGTGGCAGAGAAGGTCATAAAGCCACAGTTCAAGGTTATAATTGCTAGGACTTATTCTTCCAGAACTGGGCCCAAGCCCAGAAAGTTCGAGAATAAGAAGGGAAACGCACCAGTCCAGGCCAAGAATCAGCCCAACAAGCCCAAAGGCAAATACTTCAAGTGCGGGTAGAAGGGACACTGGAAAAATGAGTATCCAGAACTTCAGACCAAGAAAAATCCTACAGGTATTATTCTCTATTTAGAGTCAATTTTAATTGTTGGATCAACTTCCACTTGGATTGTTGATTCTAATGCCACTGATCATATCTGTAACTCCTTGCAGGGGTTTAGAAAGATAAGAAGACTCCAGAAGGGCAAGCATGGATTACGAGTAGGAAATGGAGTACAAGTATGGGTCCTTGCAGTAGGAGAGCCTCAGTGTGAATCCTGCCTTATGAGAAAAATGATCAAAAGGTCGTTTACCCAAAAGGCTGATAAAGCCAATGAGATATTGGGCCTTATTCATACTGATGTGTGTGGTCCTTTGTCTACACAAGTTAGAGGGGATTTTGAATACTTTACCACTTTCATGGATGATTGTATAAAGTTTGGTTATGTCTACCTGATGAGGTGTAAGTCTGACTCATTTGATAAGTTCAAAGAGTTTAAAACTGAAGTGGAACATCGGACAGGTAAACTGATCAAAACCTTACGATCGGATTGTAGTGAAGAGTACATTTTCGGTGAGTTCAAGGAATACATGATACATCATTAGATAGTATCCCAGTATCCAAACTCTCTGGGTAGCTGAGAGAAGGAATATAACATTAATGGAAATGGTTTGAAGTATGATGTCTCATGTTACTCTTCCGATCTCTTTTTGGGGAAATGCCTTGAAAATAGCTGTATACATTCTGAACTTGATGCTTTCCAAGTCAGTACCTAGGACAGCATATGAGATATGGATTGGGCGTAAGCCAAGTCTAAATCATCTCAGGATATGGGGCTGTTTAGCTTATGTACTGATCAAAGGAGACAAGTTAGAACTAAGATCAAAATTATGCTACTTTGTTAGATATCCAAAAGGGATAAAAGGAGGTTACTTTTATTATCCCAATGAGCAAAAGGTACTGGTAAGTACTGATGTTAGATACTTTGAGGATGATCAAAGTACTTCCACTAAAAGTTCAACAAGGTTGGAACTTGTGGAGAAGTTATCTTCGGAATCAACTTCTTCAAACTTGATTATGGAATAAGAAGAGGAACAATCTCAAGAACCTATACAAATGGAGCTTCGTCGTAGTGGGAGGGTATCTGGAGTTCCAAAAAGATGGACAGGAGAGGCTTTCGAGCTGGTTTCTGACCATCAAGAATAAGATCCCACTAGATACGAGGAGGCTATTGCTGATGCCGATGTAGATCTATGGCATGAAGCAATGAAAGCTAAGATTGAGTCTATATACTTCAATTAGTTTTGGGATCTTGTAGCTTTACCTGAAGGGATAAAACTTATTCGGTGTAAGTGGCTATACAAAAGGAAGAGGGAAGCGGATGGAAAGGTGAAAACCTTCAAAGTTAGGCTTGTAGCGAAAGGGTATATTCAGAAAGAGGGAATCGATTATGATGAAACATTTTCCCCAGTAGCCTTACTTAAGTCCATCTGTATCCTCCTTGCCATTGCATGTCATTTCAATTATGAGATATGGCAAATGGATGTCAAGACGACATTTTTTAATAGCCATCTTAACGAAGACATCTATATGTCCCAACCGAAAGGTTTTATTGCTAAAGGCCAATAACATATGGTTTGCAAGCTTAAGAAGACCATTTATGGACTTAAGTAGGCATCTAGAATATGGAACATTCATTTTAACGAGTCTATAAAGTCTTACGGTTTCATTCAAAATGAGGATGAACCATGCGTGTACAGAAAATTGGAAGGCATAAATGTAGTTTTTCTTGTCCTATATGTGGATGACATTCTATTCATTGGGAATGATGTAGGGACATTGTCATCTACTAAGGTTTGGATGTCTAGTCAATTTAGTATGAAGGATTTGGGAGAAGCCAGTTACATTCTTGGGATTAAACTTCTTAGAAATAAGAAGTAGAGAATGTTAGGATTATCCCAAACAATATACATTGACAAGATATTGATCAAATTTAGTATGGACTCATACAAGAGAGCTCTAATCCCTTACAGATATGGGTTGTCTTTTTGTTCTAAGGACTGTCCTAAGTCTCTAGAGGAAAAAGACAAAATGAGTAGAATTCCCTACGCTTCGGCAGTAGGAAGTCTCATGTATGTCATGCTGTGCACTAGGCCAGATATCTACTTTACCGTAAGCTTAGTTAGCAGATATTAGTCAAGCCCTGAGGAGGTTCATTGGCAAGCTGTAAAGCATATTCTCAAGTACATCAATGATACGAAAGATTATATGCTGGTTTACAAGGCTGACGACTTGGTTCCTACTGGATACACAGACTCAGATTTTCAGGCAGATAAAGATGAGAGAAAATTCACTAGTGGATATATCTTCACCTTATCTGGAGGAGCTGTTTCATGGAGGAGTATCAAGTAATCTTGTATTGCTGACTCAACCATGGAAGCTGAGTATGTGACAGCTTTAGAAGCATCCAAGGAAGTAGTTTGGCTCCAGAAGTTCCTTTCAGAATTTGGAGTTGTGCCACACATGGACAAACTGATTATGGTATATTGCGACAACTCTAAAGCAGCTTCGCAATCCAAAGAACCCAGGAACCACAAGAAAGGAAAGCATATCTAGAGGAAGTACCACCCGATCTAGGATTTCATTCAGAGACGAAAAATCGTAGTGGAATAGATAACCTTAGAGAACAACCTAGCAGATCTTTTCACCAAGCCTTTGGCTGAGAGAGTTTTCAAGAGACATTTAGATGCCATAGGGGTAGACACCTACAGGCTTTTTTAGTCTTAGAGTACAAGTGGGAGATTGTTGGAATATTTGCCCTGTAGACTAGTTTATTTGATGTAATTATTGAATTTATTAATAAAAAAAATTATTCTCAATTTATTTATGAATTTACATTTTATTTATGCACGATTTTCGTTTGAAAAGGACCCATTATGTTTAAGTAAGTGATCTATATGAATGGTGGTCTTTCATAGTAAGGCATGGATTACGGGTTACTTAACACATAAATGTTTGTTCTTAACCGATTGATGAAAATGGGAATCTCATCATATATAAGTTATTATGTTATGAATTTCAAATAGAGAATGGCTTACCTTTAGCCAATGAGTAGTCCATTCACTTCATAGCATGAGTGTATTTTGAATACGTAGAATAAGACCTGTAATAGTGATTTTTAAAAGTACTATTTAGAAGAAACCCAAACTATTACTGTTACATTGTGGACTAATACTCTACCGCTTGAATATGAGTTGGTGGTCTGACGAAGTTAGAAGCATATATTTTGATATACTGTAGTTAAAGTTCTTTCGTAGAGTCGATATACTTATATGTTGGGTATATGTGACTAATTAGTTAAGACAGACTTGTACAAGATAACTTCTGCGTTATATTGCCCATTATGACTGTTCAAATGATTAAATTATCCAGGGCCCTCGGGAACATGACTTGGATGTTTACTTTAGGGTAACTCCATTGGAAAGTGAAAATATTTTTGGAGTCGTGGATTATTGGTTTAGAGATCTAATGATAGTAGATGTCTATTAGAGAAGTGTTAGTACACTCCTCCTCTCTAAATGCACCGTGATGCGTAAAGGGGTATTTTAGTCATTACACCTGTAGGTCGAAGACTTTGCTAATGCAGCATTATCCTTGAGGTCAATATTTTCTTATGGTGATATTAGAAAATATTTAAAATGCAAAATATAGCTATTCATATAATAGGGGTTTTTTGGTCATTTTAATAGCCAATGCGATGTGTCTTTTGATCCCCAAAATGACCCTTAAGTCCTGACAGATTTGGGTTAAGGAATTGGTCTTGATAATTATGGATTTTATTTTATGTTATTTAAATAATCTAATTTATTATTTGACTAGAATAAAATAAAAGGCCCGAGAGAGAATATATATTTTATCTAGTTTAATTGGTTAATTAATTATTTAGGACCCAAGGCCCAAATTGAATAATTAGATAATTAATCTAGATATAAACTAGATAAAAAGCCTGATATTTTATATTGGTCTATTTGGATTTGTTAATTATTTATTGGGCTGTTTAATGAAGCCTAGAAAATAAATAATTGAAATTTATTATTTATGGGTGTTCAAGCCCAAGAGTAAATAATTTTATATGGCCCAATGAATAAGATAAAGGGTAAAATAATAATAATTAAGTATTAAATTAATTAATAAAATAAAATAAAAACAACACGTAATGGATCCTGTATTGTTTTGCGTGAAGGATAACAGAAAGCATGACTGCTTTCTGTTTTCATGCTGTTAGTTTCTCTTTCGAGGGATTTGATGAAATGAAATAGAATCAAGACCAAAGGCAAGCTTGGAATAGTTTTCACACAAGCTATGTTTGTGAAGAAGAAAACACAGAAGTCAAAAAAGCATTGCAAACCCAACTTCTTTAAACTTTCACCGGCAGTGGAAATTGCACTATTTTGGAAGTTCAAAAGCTTCACGTGAATAAAATGAAGTCGATGTTTATAAGGACGTGATCCAATAATTTCAAGTATCCTTGTACAGACATCTTCTTCACTGCCGAAAAGGTCATTCAATCACAGAGGTAAATTTTTTATTTTGTAAGTATGTTTTCGATTTGATGATTTTTGCTATTTTAAACCTTCACTATTGTGTTAAAAAATGAATATAAAGCTAAACCCCAAAAGGCATATAAAAACTTCTATGCATGTTGATTGTTACAATATGAAGGAAGTCTAATTAAAAACTCTACATATGTAAATTAATTCTAAAACACACACTTGAGAAATAGCATAATTGAAATTCTATCATATAATAACCAAAAATGTTAATAAGATCTAGTTTTGAGTTTAGATGATACAAAGAATCCATCCAATGTTTCAAGACTCAGTAATTTAAAAGTTCTCCCATTGTCAAATTTTTGTTTTACCAAACAATATATTAAAAAGTAGGAAGGATTTAATCACACCATCATTAATATGTATCTTATATTCTCTCAATTCTTCTTCTCTTGTCCATACTCTTATAGAGCTCTAAGAAACAATCTCAAGATTGCCTGTCATTAGAGCCCGGTGCTAAATATGATATCAACCAATCTAAATGCTATGTTATTTATTGAGTAGAGAAGACATGGACTTTTTGTCTAAATATGATATATAAAATATATGAGGTGTGGACATATGGCACACAACTACCTTAAGTATGAATTTCTAAACACTGTCGATCATTATTATTTCTCTCTTTTCACATTATTTATGATGTCCTACTAAATAATTTATCAAGGAAAAATTCAACTCACAATATATTCCACTAAATAAAATTTTCATGTTAGATAACAAACAAGTAAAAAAGCCCTCCAATTTTCCACCTTGGGAAATATTCCAATTAAAAGATTTACATCATACTGAACTTTACCTACAATAAACTAATACAAGCTAAAATATTACAGGGGCATACAAGGGAGAAAAAAAATCTTATAGTCTTAATTTCCTGATCAAAAGAATCCCTTGACATGTATAGGACCTCATACGGATATCTCCTCAATGCCAGAGCCAATGGCCGCTCTATCTTTGAACTCGTCATTTCCCTTTATACTAACTCCATATAAACACTTTCCCTTTAGCCTTTCCTCCCTCAAACTTGCATTCTCTCCTCTTGTTACCCAAATCTCAACCATAAATATTACAATGAGAAAAAAAATTAGAATTACAAAATAAAACCAAAACTTTAAATCTCCAAACTCTAAAGAACCAAATTAGGAAAAAAAATTCTTAGAAAAAAGGATGAAGATACCACTCCTATCATAGTCATACGGGGTATTGTCCACTGCCAGCTTTTGAATAAAAACTGTGACAGATGAGACAATTCACAATTCAAAGAAAAGGAAAAAAAAATTCTAGTTAAGATACCTAACATCCGCCTCAGAGAAACCAAGGGTGAATCAAAGAGTTTGAAATCAAATTTGCTGAAGGCTAAAAGGTGTTAAGAGTTTGAAAAGGCAGTCAAATGGAATGAGTAATTTGCGAGAGGTAAATAGAGAGCAATCATATTATCATTAAATCAAAATTCTAATAATTAAAAGAAAAAATTAAAAATATTGTAAAATGATTAAATTAGATACGACGACCAAATAAATCTTGAATGTTAGAAAAGTTATTTAAAAATATTAATGAGATCTGAGTCATACATAACAAGATATATGTCCTCCATTAAATCTAAATCATTTACTAAAAAATTTAAAAAGGTAAAACAAAAAACAAGAATTGTACAAATAATTTCTATGGATCATTTATTCCCCTCTTCACAATTAGATTATAGATTTAGATTTAGATTTGGATTAATCCTTTTTAATTTGCAAATGAATTTGTGGCCAATTGTCTTGTTGGCTTACTAGGAATTACTTTGGCTTATATACCTTTTTTCTCTTGGTTGCATCTTTTTATAGACAGAGCCCACTCTCCGTTGCTGGAATGGACTGCCTGGAGGCCTTGAAGTCTATCTCATTGGACTGGGTTTCTGAATTCTTATGGATTTGGGCTGTTATAAAGCAACCCAGTAGACCTGTCCAATTATATATAACATGAACCCATACTCCAATATTTCTTACGGCCCATGCTGGACTCTGGTGCAGAGTCACCTTTGTGACGTGATTGTGTAGTCCAAGTCCAGGTTGGTCTGGACATATTAAAAACGATGTAGTGGGTCTCGGCTAAATGACTTGGCGTCCAGAGAAATTCCAAGGCCCATCCAACAAACCCAACATCTATTCCAGACGATTCTACGAGTTTTAGGGATAGGAATTGTGTCGCGTTCGAATTGATAAATTGTGTCAATTTAAAATAATTACATACATCACGTTAATACAAACACTATGATTAATAAATATATTTAATTTTGTAATACGAATACGATAGGAAAATAAACGAATTAATATGACACAATTAGATATGAAAATTAAATAAATAATTATCAAAACTCAAATACCTACTAAACCTGTCAACCCGACAAGTAGTTGCTTTTACATGTGTTTTGACATTTCTTTTTTTTTTTTCCTTCTTGGTCCCGGAATATCAATTACTGCAAAAAAAGAGCTAATCTGTCACTTGTAGAGGAGTTTGTGCCCAAAAAATAATAAAAAAATAAACGAATTTGCGGATTGAAACGAGTTGAACCTGTTTATGACCCAAACCTATTTAATGTTAAATGGGTTGACCCGAACCCGCGAAACCTCAACCCTAACCCGTTATAACCGTGTTATTTTTGGATCGTGTTGACATATCATATTCAATATTTCCACCCCTAAGAGAAATATAGAAAGAGATTAAAAAAAAAAGGTAATTTTTCAAGAATTTCTTTTTCACACTAAACATACCTAGATTATAGGTTTAGAAATAATAAACACTTCTTCTTCCCCTGTCAATTAGATTAAAGAATTAAGGGCATAAGTTCTTTTTTTAAGGGGAGGGGAAGACCATGAGTGAGAAAGGCTAGAATAAAGTTTCGTATCTAACTCGAGATTTATGTCTCAGAGTAAAAATTCTCTCAAATTAGCTAATAGTTAAGTACTTAAATCGTAATTTAAAAGATAAAAAATTTAAATCTTAATTCATTTCTCAATACAAGAAATAACAAGTCAATAAAAATTACAAAAATGGTGGGAGCAGTCCAACACCTCCACACTCCCCCCCCCCCTCCCCCCCCTTCCCTCCACACACACACAAAAAAAGGGGGGAAAAAAAGAAAATATGGATTTTAGATTAGTAATTATATACGTTGCACCTTATAAGTTTTCATGTTCAAGAAAGAAGCCATTAATAAAAACCTTTACAAAAAATCAAGGTTCTAAAACCTAGAGGAATTTACAAATCAATCATGCCAAAGGAGGGGGAAAAATAAAAAATAAAAAAAATCTTGAAAATTGCCATCAAACCATTAGACTTGTTTGCATCAGCTAGAATTAGAGACCATATGTCCATTATATCAACCACATAATTCAATGAAACGTCTAGGGTGACCATATGCATGGGTCCAATCCAATCCCCAAATGAAATAGATTAAGAGAGCCGATCGCTTGAGGTCCAAGAAACCAGCACAAAAAAGATAGACATATATATAGATATGGCTCTGCTTGATTAAGAAATTTATCATCAAAGAATATTTTGGTCTTATGGTAGTTGAATTGGCAACCTCACGAGGCAGCTTTTTTAGTCTCAAATAGTCCTTTACTACTCCGCAAGAGTTCTTGACTTCTTCGTGAATTGACAACATAAATCTGTCCTACGTTAAGCAGCATATATAATTGAGCAGCTTCCCATAACTATGCATTGCCTAATTCTTCAATATCTCTGTCTACCCAAATTGAGCCATAGCGGTTTAGCTTTCACTTCTTTGGTTGGAGGAATCTATCCCGGAAAAGTTTGTGTGCTGTGGAGAAATGGAGGAACACAATCGAGTTCAAGATTTTCCATGATCGAATATCTCGATTCTCTTATCTTTTCAAATGAAAATTTCCCGAGTTTTGAATTTTCAAGAAAATGATTATAGATCAAGTTTCTTGAAGAATATTGTCAAAACTAAAAACCCTTTAGGCATATGCATAATGGTATAGTATCCAATTTTCTATACTTGTGGTTTTTTTTTTAATACTTGCTATCCGAGTAAAGGTATTTAATTGTTGATAATTAGCTGAACAGCTTCAAAATTTTTGTTAAGGTAATATTAACACTACTTCTCGATAGTTAATAACTTGAGTCACCAAGCAAATCCAAATTGAAAATTATGATATGAGAACAAAACAAGAAGCAAAATTTAGGCATTGAAGTTGGCTAGTTAGGGATTTTGGAAGATCTGCAATCAGGGGAGATATTGGAGTAATGAAAATGCCCTATCATCGTACTAGCCACCCCACATGGTTAGCACCTAAAAGTTTGTTAAATAAACTAAAATCTTAGCCTAATACAGAGATTTGATACGTTTTCTAGAGCAAAACATGAGCAGAACTCAGAGATACTTTCTGCAATCAAAGGCTGGTGCCTTGCTTTTTTCATTTTGACCCCTTACAAAGTATTTCTTATAAGCTATTACTATGACCAATGCTGGTTTCAAGTTCCAGTGTTTACATTGTGGGACATGGCAAAGTGGGACTGAAATCTGAAAATGAATAGGGTACTCATGAGATCAGAGAGGGAAAAAAAATACTCCCCCATAGTAGCCTACTGAGAAAGATGCCTTACAAATTAAACGTCCAGCCAATGAACAGTTTGAAATGGCCCAACTTGAATAGAAAAACGTAAACAAATCCACCCAGAAAGTTTATAATAAGGCTAGAAGAAAGCCAGTGGTTGACGAATCACTTTCAAGAGGAAGAAAAGAGGGGGGAAAGAATGACGTCAAGCATAGAATGCACATGGGATCAGTTTCTAAGCTGAACGCACCAGAAGCAGGAAGGCATGTGAAGGAGAAGATTCATCCATTTCTTTACAATTTCCTTTTGGATTATACAAGTAATATATTATCATAAAGATTTCAAGAAAACAAAGTAATAGTTTAATTTTGTAATAATAATAATAATAATAAGAGAGCAGCCCAGCAGGAGGAGGAGCCAAGAACATGGATCCACCCCATTCCAATGGCGTAGCCTTTCATCTTCCAACTAATAAAGTCATGTGATGCAGCGATACTATCTTGTCTTTGGCCTCTATAAAATCTTTACAAGATGGGACCCCTTTTCTTCCCCATCATCCCCATTTCAGACATTGGTGGGCTCTTCCATTCATTTTTAGCTAACCAGATACATTGCCATGGTTTCAATATGGGAACTAATCATTATTTCATCCAACTATACGTTTGACATTTACTATAAACCCTTCGAGTCATCATTTTTATTTAGTACTATATTATAAGAACTTCTTCTATCTTCTTCCTAGTTCCCATGCATGCATCAAACCTAGCTAGAATCACACTATATTATATGCATATGATGTTTCAAGAAACATGAAAAAACTAGATAATATCAAGGGTCTTTTGAGGAGCGTACGATTAGGCTTTTTGAGGGTCAATTTTAGAGATCTTTGAGATGGGGCTAAACCTATTCAATCTTCAGTTGGAAAGGGCCGGGAAAAATAAAGTTGCATCAGTTGATAGATTGATTCGATAATTGCCGAACAACATGTTAAATCATTAACAAATTTCTGGCGGAAATGGTTGTGGCTGAAAAGTTCTGGTACTCGTGGACACGCTCACTGGCTTCCTAACATTTTTTTCTTCACAACTTTATTTATGGTTCTAGTGTCTTTTCTCCCTCTATGGCAAGAGATTTACATTGAATCTTCAGGGGGAAAAAGGAAACAAGAAAATGCAAGTGTAGAAAGAAAAGGGGTATAGGAGATAGGGTCTAAGACTAGCTTTATTTTTCACTTTGTACGAAGAAAATGAACATGTAGCTGTGCCATAAATCTGGTAACAATTGACGAAACTTTAGGCTGGCTGATTGGGACCTTCAACCTTCTTTCATATTCTTCTACTAAATGTATCAATCAATTACCAGATTAAGAATCAAAGTCCCTCAATAATTTTACCCTGCTTACAGAATTGGGTAAGCTCACTGCAGGGGATACCACTTTTTAATCCTGTAAAAGATAGCTTGCTTTACAAGGTGTTGATTTACCATTTTTTGCTCAACAGTGATTGTCCTCAAAGAAATTACCCCCACTCTATGCATTGAAACGGAGAGAAAATTTACCAACAATTTCCTACAAATGCTTCAGCAAATGCAAGAGAGTTCTTTTCTGTACACTTTCAGATGTATTCAATAGTTGTTCATCAATCGTTTTAAACAAAGTGACAGACAAAATTTGATCGATCAGTCACGCCACGGAATTTTGTATGCTAGAATACACACTACTGTAGCTGATAAAATTGACTTAACAATACCTACTGTGCCAGTTAATCTCAATTCTTGTAGAATGTTCAAAACTTTGAAAGCAACCATTGAGATCAGTAGCATTCAAAGGACTATATATCTCAATTACAGACTTATTTCACGAATATCTATTAATATTTTAGCATTCAAACAAGCTCTTTTTTGAATCTCAAGCTAACAGGGAGGAGGAACACGAGATACAAACGGACAATTGAGGCACCAAGACAAAATAGTTTAGATGAGTAGGGTTATGAAAGAGAGGCGTTGCGGCTTCTTCCAGTACTGTTTGCAAAGCGCTCTGTCTCTCTCTCTCATTGTCCATCTCCCATGGCTTGGAGATAGCTGAGACCTGAGAGTCCTGAATGTATGCTGAGAGGATAATGGATGGGAAAGGGGCTTCGTCCTAGTGCACGATACCTGTTGGTGGGTTAGGTGGCAACCCCTGCCCTCTGTAGTGGACCATCCCTAGATTCCTGCCTCTTCTCTCTCCCCCAAGGACCAAAACAAAGCAGACACCTCATTTCTCTTTTTTCTTAAGAAAACTCTAATTCACCAAATTACAAGTAGAGAACATCATATTATATATATTTCTCATGCAAAGCCGCTAGTCTACAGTCTCATTTCTTAAGTTATTCACTCAATCTCCTAAGAAGAATATAACACAGCTATAGAATGGTACTCGATATTACTAGTTTATCAAAATGATCAAGAAATCAAAACCCTTTCCTGGTTTTTGTTTTCCCTCTTAAATCACCCACTTCTTGTAGGAAAATATATTCTGATAAGGATCCTTTTCTCCCCTTTAGCAAAGGAACCACCCCTCTATATCAATTCAACAAGGACAACTGTCTCCATGGAAAAACACACACCCCACTTTTGTCGCTTAACTAAAGCAGAGAAAACAAGAAAGAGAAAGAAAAACTAAAGATATATGGAGAAAGAATTTACCCAATTACAAATTTCAAAGATGCCTAGAGACAATATATTTCTTTATCGAATCATTATATATCAAAGTAAAATTAGTGAAATATGAAATCCTATTTCATGGAAAGAAGAGACCCTACTACAGTACTATCTTTCTCTCTTTTCCTCTCTCTCTTTTCTCTGAAAGTCTGAAACAGAAAAATGCATCTATATGTATGCATTAAAAGAAAAAATTTTCTGAAGCTGATAAGGTATATAAGCTATCCACTGCTGCAATGAATGTATCCCCATCCAAGTGACCACATTATTCTCTCTCTCTCTGTGATGTTTACTAAGAAGAAACCTATGTAATATATTTACTCCTCCATACCCCAACAGCACATAAATTTGAAATTTCTTCCTCCCAAAGTATGACTGTCAGATCGCGACCACACTTTTTTGGACTAGTGGCAGCAGCAGAAGTCTAGCTAGGTCATGTCTTGCACTGCAATGGCTTTCTTCCCCGCCAATTTCATGCTACAAACTGCTCATGAAGATGAACATCATCAGCCCCCCACCTCCCTCAGTACTCCAATTCTTTCTCAAGACTTTCACGGTCTGCTTTCTCTCTCGTTGTCTTGCTTTCTCTTTCTCTGTCCCTCTGGGTAGGGTGCTGTTTAGTTTTCTTTTCTTGATGAAATTTTGTTGTTTAAATATGCAGGAGTTGCTTCGCTTCTAGGGAAAAGATCCATGTCGTTTTCGGGTGTTGATGTTTGTGATCAAGAAGCGCACGGAGAGGACGAGTTATCTGATGATGGGTCGCAAGTAGGAGAGAAGAAGAGAAGGCTTAACATGGAACAAGTGAAGACTCTTGAGAAGAACTTTGAGTTGGGAAACAAGCTTGAGCCTGAGAGGAAAATGCAGCTGGCAAGGGCTCTTGGTCTGCAACCCAGACAGATTGCTATATGGTTCCAGAACAGGAGGGCAAGGTGGAAGACCAAGCAATTGGAGAAAGACTATGAAGTCCTAAAGAGACAGTTTGAAGCTATCAAAGCAGAAAATGATGCACTCCAAGCTCAGAACCAAAAACTTCACGCAGAGGTATGGTCTATCACTCAACTTCATCATTTTCTAGTTTGCACTGTTCTTGCATGAACTTATCATATGCAACACACAGTTTGTTGATAATGGAGTTCTCCACTCTCTACAGAAGAAGTTAGATCGATTTCTTGTGGTTTATTATTGGCTTGTTTAAATTTGTAGGTTTCTTACGGTTTATTGGTTTGTCTTGATTTTTTTGACAGTTTTTTTACATTGCACTGAAGTTCCAAGACATGATTTTTCTATTTGCTTGTCTATTCAGTAGGTTTTGTCAACACTCCTTTTCTTCCTTATCTTCTGCTAGTGGAATTGTGTATAAATCATTATGTTTCACGCTTTTGAGGAAGCAAGATTCTTGATTTTTTTTTTTAAAAAAAAAAAAATCCTTTTGCATAATATTGTTTCCTGAATCGTAAGATCCATTTCACTATAGTTGTCTTTATGATTTATTTTCATTTAAAGATTGGGTTTCGGTGTTTAGTTTGATTGGTCTGTTTAGTATAGCAGAGTTAATAATTGCAGCAAAAGATCTCATCTTGATTGGTGGTGGCAGATACTGGCACTAAAAAATAGGGAGCCGACGGAGTCTATCAACCTCAACAAAGAAACAGAAGGCTCTTGCAGTAACAGAAGTGAAAACAGTTGTGATATCAAGTTGGACATATCAAGAACGCCGGCAATCGACAGTCACCCCACCAGCAGACCCTTTTTTCCATCTTCTCTGAGGCCAACCGGGGCAGCACAGCTCTTCCAGACCTCAACAAGACCAGACCTTCAATGCCAGAAGATGGATCACACTGTCAAAGAAGAGAGTTTGTGCAACATGTTCTGCAGTATTGATGATCAAACTGGATTTTGGCCGTGGTTGGAGCAGCAGCATTTCAATTGAGAACAGCGGTTTAATTTACTTTCACCATAATTACTACCAATTTGCGGCTTGTTAATCACAATTTGATCATAAGGTCCTCTGATCATAGAAGAAATCACGACATTGCATGATTTTAAATTCTTGTTTTTGGCATTTAGACTGGTGTAAAAAGTAGCAAATATCCTGTTGAACTTAAGGGCAGTCCTTTCACCTCATGGAAGAATAAAAAGAAATGCATTATATACTCCCCCTTTTTTTCCCAATCCAAAAGAGAACTGTTTTTGATAGATGAGTCATTTCCCAGCTTGTCCAATTTCCCATCTTTTGCATTACATTTGCTAATGAACTTGCTTCACCTTTGGTATTTGCTTGTAACTTTATGAGTAAAACCCAAGTGAATTCTACCATGTGCTTAAAATTCTACTTTCTCGACATAAAAGTGTCTACTTTATATCTCAAAAATTGAAAATAGTACCAAACCAAGACATCGTGACCTTATTATAGACAACAGACTTCCAAAGCAATTTGAAATGAGACCCGGGTTATAGAATAATGGGGTAATGGTGATGAAAATCTACATGAAGTTAGTAAACTAGTGAAGAAATATAGACCGTGAAGACAGAGGTGGGGTGTGGGGGAGGGGGGAAGAGTATCAAACACACATTCCAAGAGGGAAAGAAGACAAACAGATGGAAGAGCAGAAGAAAACAAGGAGAGTTGGAAATGGTCATTCTCGTGAAGGGGACGTTGGCAAGCTTGTGCTGACAAGTGACAATGAAACGGTATGGCATCAAAAACACGTACCCACTACTTTTTGGGGTCCGCCCTCCTCCTTCTGCTGGGGTTAAGTTTGCTGCACTCTTCTCTCTTTTTGAGTACAGATCGATCATCGATGGAAAATAACTCATGTGACCTACTGTCACCCACTCCCTAGCATCCCAGCACCAAAAAAGTCTCTTCCTTTTACCTCTTTTTTCTTGCTACTGGTACTCTCTACTCTGCCTTTCACACCCTTCCTTTCCTCCATTTTCAAACAATTCACACTTATTCTTTTCACTTCCCGTACCACCTCAATCAACATCTCTTGAATCCTTCTTGGCCTTTCTCATTTGGGGTTTGGTCCGTCCTTTTACACTTCCACTCCCATGTTTTTTTGCTCACGGTCATGAATCATGATGCATGTGCAAATGATCCCAATTGCAAGACAGGTATCAACTCTATCTATAGGGTTAAAGGTTGTACTCTTAGGGATTTGGTTTTCCAACAGTATCATTTTTTAATTTTAATTAGAACTTGATATATATGGGATATTTTTGTACGTTGAATGATTCACAATCTCGCCTCGTTATGGCTCAATTTGCAAATATAATTGAAGAACATATAAACTATATCATAGTTCGACTGTGTAAAACATATTCTAATTTTGTATAAACACCACCTATCTAGCTAAAGCTCAAACTATAGATTCAAAATTTTTAAAAAATTACATAATGTAATTCATACCATCAAAGTGATTTTATATGCATAATTGAAAGGTAACACAAGTTGAAAGCATTGCTTTTGACATCTCAATTCAATTTCAAAAGTTACACTCATCCTCCGAAGAATATGAAGTGGTGACAAAGAGTAAGTTTATAGATAATCTGTAAATAGCGATGTCCCTATAAAATCACGAGTTCAATTTCTAATTTTACATTGCACATATCACAATTTACATCTCTACAAATGTAAATTGTAACAATTAAATTTACAATCATAACATGGAAAGGGTAGTAAGAACACTTGTAACAATTAAATTTTACTTACAATTTATTTCGAAAACCACATTATAAAGTTATTAACCTCAAATTTTTATTATGAAAATCAAACACCAAATTATGGCCTCAAAACAACTTAAATTTGTCTTATAAATAGTAGACAATTTTGTTTATAAGCAAGCTAGACATCATGTCCTAACCATTTCCCAATCATAACATGGAAGTCTAATTAGAACTGTCAACCTGAATCCAAGAAGAGAGAGGGGGAAGAATTTAAAATAAAAACAAGATCACAGACCTCTCACAGTATATCTCTCTAGAACCCTCATAGATTTCACAGTTGTTTTGAAACAACTGTCACAACAAACAAATGAAGAAGAAGAAGACAATAAAGACAAGGCTGCATGTGAACAACAAATAAAGTTTTAGCAGGAAATGGAAGCAAAATCAAGATTGTAAATCGAGCTTTACTGGAACTAATCTTCTGGGATCATGTGAACAATACTAGAAAATTGAGATCTGATAATTGGGGCAACATGATTGGAGATTTTAGATGTCAAAATGATCTTTTGTTCCCAGGAAAAATAAACAGAAAAATGTTTAGTTGGAAAATTAATAAGTCTTGGTTAATTATATATAAAATATAGGGGGGTGTTAGTGGCCACGTGCTTAGTGGATTCATACCTTAAATAAGCACTGAAAACACAGGATTATACTAATGATAACGTTGGGAATAAGGAGAATTTGGGGGCAAGTTCTGATTGCAAGAGGACATGTGGCCACCATTAACCTTGAATTATTGAATTTCTTAAGGTTGGAAATGTCTGCTTCTGACTTTCCCCCCTTTTTTTTTTTCTCTTAATGGGGTTGAAACTTGAAACAGCAAACCCTGCTTCCACTCTTTTTTGTAAAAACAGTATATATAATTTCATTATGTCTTTTTAATCATAAGTCAAATATTGAACAAACTCTTTTTCAATAGTTTTATTAATTATGCAAAGAGTTTTTTTTTTTTTTTTTTTTTTGTGGGGCTGGGTTGCAGGGGTGCTTAATGAAGAAACTTGTGGATACATTATGGTTCTTGTAGGAGAAAAAGGTCGCACTTATTATCAGATTTATTAAGTGAAGTAATCAATCAGCATAACATGATATATGGACTTCCTCAAAACTTGTTTAGTTTCATATACTTTTGAAAGAAATTCGATTAAATAACGAAATATGATGAATTTAAATTTGTAGTACGTTATAATTTTAATTAGTAAAATTTTTATTATCGTATATATAGATTTCTTTTCTTTTTTTTTTTTTTAACTCAGTGGGAGCATGGGGGATTCACATCCTCTTTGTCCTTCCTCATTAATATATGATACTCATTGCATCCTAATCCGAGCATTCATTTTGATTGAGTACAAAGTTTTGTAATTACAAAAGGTTGAATGTCGACTAAGTCTTAGTCTTAATCTGAAAATTCAAGAATTGAAAGACCTTTTTATTAAATAAAAATTCTTGGTTGAATCTATATATATATATATATATATATATATATATATATATATATATATATATATATATCATGTTAATTTTAAGGAAGAACTATCTTTATGATATTATTTAAAGAGAAAAAAAACCTTTAAAATTTTATATTTCACCCCCTCAATATATTTTTTTAAAATGTAGCATTATCTTTTTAATATTAATTATCTCCCAATACAAAGTTTCTGATACCAAAAAAAAATCAAAAATCAAAAAGTCAAAAACAAAAGCCCCTGATTCATGGACCTTGGTCGGCCAGTCCTTGTTCGCAATGGGGCATTGGACACCTTATAACGGGGCGTTCACCCCAGCCCACTACCCAAATCTCAACTCTAATGAACAAGGGTACATTGAACTGGAAGGGTTTTTCTTCTATCCAAAAAGTCTAGAAAGGGAAAATTTTCTTCTTATATACTTCTTTTTAAAATGTGAGAAAATAAATATTTTATTTAAATTTTCATAATTAAACTACTTAATTTTAAAGATATAAGTTCTATTAAAATATAAATTCTACCATTAAATTAGTTAAATAAAAGTTTATGCAAAGTCAAAATAAGATATTCAAAAATCGAAATAAGCATGATATTTGTAGGAATATATTTCCAAAATCATATCTGTAAGATCATGTGACAATAAGCTTGATCACGTACAAAATTTTTTATTGACCGTGCATGAAAGAAAATTCGTTCACAAAACTATTCCATTCTGATACACTATAATTTCAGCTCATTTATACATTCGCATAGCAGGAAAAATTGTTGCGAAACGTCAAGCTAAGTGGGTAAGTACATAATGTGGTAAAAGAATTACATGGGTATTGCCTCGAGCTATCTTTTACGACTATAATATTATTAGCATATCTTCTGTAGCATTAAGAACAAATCATTCTATATTCTGTGTGTGATGATACAATTCCCATGGCTGGGGAAAAAATAATGAATGAATTGGTGCATCGACTCGGTCCATCATTTTCTCGCTTCTGTCTGATCTGTGTGTGAAAAGAAACAGTATAGGCACCGTAGCAAATGCACCACTACTTGAATAATTTACCCCAAGAGTGTGGCACAGTTCACCATTGGTGGGCGTTGTGTTCAAGTGGCGGTAATTTCGTTGAAGAAACTAACCAAAATGAAGGCCAGTGGATCTGTAAGAACTCGTGGAAAGATTTGGCAGTTTAAGGGTTGCAATGACACCAGCGGCGAGGGCACAGAGGGATGCCAAAACAAACGCTGGTATGTTTCCTCCACCAAATAAGGCATCCCATGGACCCGCACCAAGAGATACAACCATCTACAGAAATTGACAAACAGGAGAGCAAATTAGAGACCCTATGAACTGCCAAGATCAGCAGCTAAAAACGCATGGCAGTTGTGTGTGGTAGAAGATTGGGGGAAAAGATTGTGTTTGGTTTTTTAATTTAACGATGTACATTTATGCATTTAGGCATCTACAATTATCTAAGAACCAAAAGTACCTGAGGAATAACAATTGCAAGATTTAAAACTCCAATTGCCAACCCTGTCCATGTGCACAAAGCCCAAACCATATACTTGGTCAGTTTATGGAGATTATCAACAGAAAGTTAAACAGGCTTCGAAAATATACCTTGACCACCCCCAGAATCAGCAGTTAATTCTGCCGTGACAGAGAAGGGAACACTATAAGTGATCTGCATAAAGTGCATTGCAGTAAGAAATCCATCTTTTGAGAGAAGATATACAGAATCAGTTGGAGCGATACAACAAGCATCCCTTAATATTAAGAACAATTCTAATTCACTTGGAGCATGGAATTGGAGTATCTGAAAACAAGCAAACTGATATTTGTAGTACTTACAGCTAAAGGTACACCTAGAAGAGCAAAAACAACCAAGGAGGCAATCTTGGCCGCTGTACTGGCCCCAATGACATGTTGAACGCCTTCTGAATATCCTCGAGAAGCAACAAAACTAATCAAAGCAGTGCCTGCCATGCAGACGAAAACAATGAAATTGCTTGTAGCCCAAACTAATCTGGGGCCTATCCACCGGCACATTGGCTCAATAAAGAAGGAGCTGACGCCAAGAACAACCTGCCAACAAGAACCAGTAGTTTATATCAAAAAACACAAATGTGAGGGCTTCACGAGGCATAAAAACATACATGCTTGTGATGACTGATTCCAATCTCAAATTATAGAAACCTAGGGAAAGCAGGGAATGGTAAAATTTGAGTTCTTACTGAATTCAACAGCAAACCAAATGCACCTTCTCTGACACCTTGACCATAAACTCTAACTTCTGCAGAATCTCCTTTTGGGTCCCCATGATAAACTTCTCTCCCCATCCAATCAGTGTCAAAGAGGAAAAAGGGAAACCAGGATAGCTGATAGCAGGAGTTGAAAAAGAATAAGTTGAAACCCCACAAAACAATGTAATTAAAGCAAGCCAGCATACATAACGAAAGATAAGACAAATAAAAAATGCTAGGTAGCTCGGAAATTGAAACTAAAAGAGAATGCACCAGCAGCAAACAGTTACCCAGGTCAAAGCCATGACTATTAGCACCGAATGCATTGCTGGAGGTAAATGCCGCAAACTAGTTAATAGATTGACCAAAACTGCTCCAGGACTATCACTGAAATTTTCCCCCGCATCTTCCTCAACCTTTGGGTCTTCACTCCTCAAATTGTTAACCATTAACTGATCAGTCTCAGACTTGTTCTCCAATGCTTTGTTGATGGGTGCTGAATCAGCTTTTGACTTTGAGAGGTCAAAGCCGTTTCGATCTGGACAATCCAAGAGAGGAGCTGAATCCGATAACCTATTAGGTTGCTTAGCAATCAATGGAGTCTCCTTCGCAAAGTGGAGCGTGATGACCGTGCAAAGAGTCAGGAAAACCTGTACAATCAAAAGACACATTTACAGAAATATAAGTACTAACTTGTTGAGGTAATCAAATACTTCCATCTATGACAACATATGGTACAATCCATCTTTGGCCTAACCATCAGATATATCAGATAATTGTACATGTTTTGATCAAATGAAAATAACTAACAAAATGGGGTACAACCGTAACATAGTTGAGAGGAGAAAACTTTCGTAGAATCAATGAAAGAGCACATACTTGAAAGTAACCAATCACTCAAGTATCACAGCCATGGAAACCATTAGCTAAAGTCATGAATGTTTGCCATGACTAAGTCATAAAATACTTTGACCATATGATGCAAAATTATTGGCACCATAAGTTGCAGACTTATATAGGTAATAAAGAAAACTAATTCAGAGGTAGAAAAGTTGGCATACATGCTGAAAAATCAAGCCTAATGCATACCTGCAAATAACTCTTATCAGCAGCAAGGCACAGATCTCATTGCTTCCAGAATATAAAAGATATGCAAATGCATTTACCCTCATCTGCCATTCTACAGTTTTAAAGGCCTGTTTTCCAATTAAGTCATAAAATAGCATTCTCTCTTTTAGTTACCTCATTCAACATCATATAATCTATTTCCATTATCTCATTTTTCATGTAAATCAAAACCAAAAGTTGCATCTTTAATCAACAAAGAAAACTAATGTAAAAAGAATACAGAATTAAATTTTGTCCAAAGAAAAAGTTCCTAATACTGAGCATATAAAAATACAACTGAATGGACTAATAGGCAAACTTACTAATGGCGAACTTATTCATCTCATTTTTCATGTAAATCAAAACTAAAGGTTGCATCTTTAATCAACAAAGAAAACTAATGTAAAAAGCATACAGAATTAAATTTTATCCAAAGAAAAAGTTCCTAATACTGAGAATATAAAAATACAACTGAATGAACTAATAGGTGTCTGCTTAGGCCAATAGCTCACCACAGCCACCAGGAATGCTGCTTTAAGATTTCCACAAGGTTCACAACATGCTTTACTCAAAAGAAATGGAAACCATCTGTTAAGAACAGAAGAAGTTGTCAGGTATACCTATCATAAAGAAATAAATAATCCAACTTTTATAAGTTAGATGGACAAACATAAAAGAAAATTCCCAGGACTATATACGTTAGGCACCTATAACTGCGTATACGTATTTTTGGTTTAGTTTTATTTTTCCTCTTTTTATAAAAGACAATTTTATTTACTGAAAGGAAAAGGTACATGAATGAGGATTGGAGTACTCCAGAAAGCAAACTAAAAGCTACATAGAGCTGCCTTCAATTGGTTAAATTTGATTTAGCCTCAAAGAAAATACACCAAGAAATTTCTTCAAATGATCATAGATGTTTCAGTGAAGATCATTGTAAATGGCATGCAAATGTATCTTCACCGAGAAACTGCACTACTGCACAAAGATTTCACCTGTGCCAATGTCCACTGGCTCCAGAAGAAAATCCTAGAATGTTTCCAACAGCCATCCATGAGCAGAAAACAGCATTGGCTGAATTTCTTTGATCAGGGCCTACAGTTCATTAACACAATACCTTAGCCATCTTTAAATAAGAAATAAGTATGGAATTAGGAATATGTTAAGATAAATCACCCTCTCTCTCTCTCTCTCTCTCACAACCCCCCCCCCCTCCCCCAACACAAAAACACACGCACATGCACGTGCAAGCGCACAGAGGGAGGGCATACCTGCTAGGTCAGCCAAAAGAGCACGAGCAGGGCCCTGTAAACAATTAGAAAGCATTTCCAAAGTTATTAATTGAAGATAGAATATCTGTGTCCCTTATAAATAACTTGCAAGACAACAAGCATAGGGAGCGAAAGAATCATTTTGCTAGCAGCTCACCTGCACAGTGTTGTTAGCAAGGTCCAGCATCCAAAACCCAAGAATGAAGACAATGGCTGCTCTTGTACGAGTACCTTTAAATGTGCTGCAGTAGCAAGAGTAAATAAAGTCTCATATCTTAGAGGTAATTAAAAAAATGTATCAGATGCAGCTGATACCTGCAGTGTTCTTTTGTATCCCCTAAAAAGTATCCAATGTCAGCAGAAAACCCGATAACTATCACCTAAATTCCGAAATCTAGTTTAGTAGACAACAACAGCATACTGCAAGCAAAAATACAGGGGGAAAGAATCATTATATGCTTACAGCAACAGAGATCATAATTGATCCAGCTAAAATAAAAGGTCGCCTTCTACCATATTTTGAAGTGCATTTATCACTCCATATGCCAACACAAGGTTGAACCTGAAAAACAACCGAAGTACCCAAAACTTAGTAAGAATAAGAATTGTACAGATGCAGAGGAAAATGGAAAATTGAAATTTTGTCTCTCCTGTGGTAGAAATACACTAAGAGTACAATCACATAAGATGTTTTTCTTTTGGCTAAATTACTAATACATGCAGACAAATCATGATGCGAAAATTAAATTGTTCTGTAGACAATTTTCTACCATCCTAATTGTTAAGTACTCATTCTTGTTGACCCAAAGGAAAGAGAAAATGAAACAGTTCAGTGTCCAACTGAGAATATGCCTATAATAAAATCTATTACAGACAAAGAAATATTACATACAGCAGTATTTCATTTTAACAAACACTAAGGAGTTAGCATTAAAAAGTAACACACCGCTTTGCTTCTTTTGGAGGGTGTTCAAATTCTTTATTTGCTGATATTCTTCATTTTACAGCTAATTGTAGAGCTGTGCAACTCTAGAGAATGAATTTACTAGATTTTTCATGATTAACAAAGGCATTACAGTAATTAAACCATTCATGTTTTACCTACCACAAGGCCTGTAATGGGGCCGCAGAGCCAAATAAATGAGGAAAAGGCGTGTTCTATACCAAGAGTCTGCAAAAAATAAATAAATAAATAAATAAAACACAAATGGCAATGGCAATAATACAAGGTACTAGAAAACAAAGAACAAAAGAAGAGGTGTGCCAACAAAGATATGAAGTTATTGAAGCATAGGTAGCAGTCCCATTAGCAGCAGTTCCCAAATGAATTTTAGTAGCATCACCTTATCATAAACTAATTTGCTTTTCCTTTGGCATTGTGATAGGCCATGGGTTTTTCCTTTCTATTTCATAGTTGCAAAATATAAATTTAAAAAAAAAAAAAAAAAGAGATCACAAAACCAAAATATCCTGATAAGGGTAGATTAGAAACAAGTTCCCTCTTCTTGCACAGTGGCTTTACGTTATAACATGCAAATGTAACTCTAGTCCTTAGAGGTTTTAATATCTAAATTTGGTGCCTTATTTTTTTCAACTAAGCAAATACTAATCTGGTTCCTAAAGTTTTTGTGGAGAGACAAACAAAATATGCTAAAACTAGCAGAGAATTTGAGAGATTAAATATGCTTAAACTAGCAGATATAAGTACTTGGTTGCCTTCATTTGAAGCAAACTTAACAGTTTAAGAGATTAAATGTGCCAAATGAAATAACTTAAGGACAAAATTGGGATGATTCTAACAACGGATAAGGATAACATCTCCCGTTCCCCTTGAACTACAGTCTCCGCTTTCTACAGAAATTCTCTAGTTTTGAAAATGGTGGAAGGCAACAGTTGAAGACAGGATTACAAAACCAAAGTGAGTATGAAAACTTCTAGAAGAGCCACATTTTGATTTGCTTGCTGAGATGGACCTGCTCTGAACAACCCCGGACAACCCAAAAAGAAACTTAATTTTTTCCGTGAATCTGAGTGGCTAGAGAATTTGGACACAAGTTTTACTCAAAATGATTTACATCTAGAAATCCAGAACATTAGATTTTATTAAAATGCACAATCAAGAAAGTGGTTCATCTAACAAAACAAAGATATTTTAAAATTAAAAGAGTAGTAATTGTACCTTATTGATGACTCTATCTCCAAAGTTTTCTTCCATTTTTATCAAGACTTGACCATGTTTACCACTTAGGTGCATTGTAACACGTGTATTGTGACGTCACATATTGCCATACAAGCAAACAATCTTTTTTACATTGACAACTTAACAAGAATAATGAAGATAAATTATAGTTCCAATATGCAAAACCTCAAGAAAGATGTGTAATTTACCCAAACATAAGATTCAAGATTAACATCACTTCACTCGCTCTCAAAATCGTGTGAAACTTTTTTAGTGTACTAGCTCACTGATTTCTGTCATGAATAGATGGGAGTGTGTAAAATAAGTCCTAACCAGACAGCCACCTTCAAAATCAACTATAAAATGCCCCAAGCCTCAAAATTATGATGAACTAAGTACAAAATAGCTGCAACATCTTTAGACGTAAACGTGGTTATGTTTCATATGTTTATATGGATGCTGGCATGGAAAAAAAAATAAAACTGAAATTTGGATCTTTATCTAATCAAAACAGTTGCTGTTATGATCCACAATCTTTTTATTTTATACACACAAACATAGAGAAAGGGGATACAGTTAAATGCACAGTCAGGAAGTGGACCAGACCATCAAATTCCATTCTCAGAGGTTTTACATCAATTCCATTTTACTTTACCAACTTATAGCAATGCAAACACAAGAACTGGATTCCTAGTTTTTTTTTTTTTTCTCAATACAACAATAAAAGGGTAAACCTGCACTATATCCTACTGACAAACTGGTCTATTCACCCTAGTGACAAACTGGTCTATTCACCCTAGTGACAAACTGGTCTATTCACTGAATAAAAAGTATTTGCCCCACTATTTCAGATTCGATCATCAAACTCACTGTTGAATTGCCTCCTCTCCCCTCAGTTCCAAAACATTTTTTTTTTAAATTACAAAATAGAACAAAGAAATGCACTTTGATGTCAAAATACAGGGAAAGAGAATTACCTGAACGTAAGGAGTCAGAAGAGAGAGCTGCAATGCCCAGCCGAATTGTACCCCAGCGGCCACCGCACAACTGAGTATCAACACCAGTAAACTGGCGTGCTGCTTCGGCTGCAAATGTCCCGCATCTCCATTGGGAATGGAAACACTAGCCGATGGCGCTGAATCACTCTTATCAACATGATTATTCCGGTTATGATTGGCGATCTGTAGTTGGCGTAGTTGAGCTTCATCGACACCGACAAGTTCAACTTCTCTCTTTAGATGCTTGTACGGTACACGGATCGACACCGCATCCATGTTGACGGTGACCTTGATCGGCTCAAACTGAGAAATATAATTAATTTAGATTAAATCATGCGAAAATGATAATGGAAGCATTTCCGTTTGTTGCTTTGAGCTAATTACTGGATTAGACGAGATTTTTAGGGTTTGAAGATCAAATAATAGAAAGATAGAAGTGAAATTATGCAGATTCAGGGCAAAATTGGGCGGGATACGACACAGTGATGATGAATTGAATCTGCTATGGAACGGTGGGAGTTAAATGTTGTGTGGCAGAAAGCATCACGGTTAATGCATTCGAATGGTAAATACACCTTTGGATAGTCCAATTGGAAAAATGGCCCGGAAGGCCCGAATTTAGCCCGTTTGAATTTTTCCTTTAAGAACAGTCTCTCTCTCTCTAATATAACTTCTATTATCAAATTTGACTTAACACAAACACTAATAAATAATTCAGTTATGTGTAAATTATTATTATAACTTTTATTAATTAAAAAAGTTAGCAATAAGCTCGAGGATTAATGTACCTTATATTCAAATGTATACATTTTTTAATTTTACTATTTTTTCAAACTATATTATAAATTACAAACTAAAAATTTTGAAATTATATCAAATTATTAAAAATTTCAAACAGTTAAGATACAACTTGCATTGGTTTGGTGAGACTATAGCAATTTATATGTAAAATTCCAAATACTTTACTAATGTGTAGATTGGTACATAGACTTTGTAATGTTATCTTAAAAGGTTAATGGATAAACTTTGCAACATTATCTTAAAAAAATATGAAAAAATTATAATTCAAAGTTTCAAACAATAAAAATACAAGTATAGAACAACCTTCCACATAATTACAAATTAAGATCGAGTTTGATACTGAAATCCTATTAAATAAACAAAATTTAGAAAAAATATTCTGTTAAACAGAATAATAAATCAATAATCCTTTATAAGATTGAGATTGCTCTTAGTTTTTTTTTTAGTTTAATATACCAATTATTTTTCAATTACTGTTGTGAAAATAGAAATCTTCAAATTAATAATATATATTATGTATATTATAAATATATATATATATATATATAATATACTGTGTGATTTTAAGAGTTTTTGAATTACATTAATTTTATCATTTTTAAAATATTGAAACTAAATCAATGCAAAACTAAAATTGCAAAATTATTTTTGAGTTTGATGTGATGCTTTTGTGATTTGCATAATTTGAGCTTTTTGCAAATAATTCTATTTGTATATATCAAATAAAAGAGGTTAGTAATAAAAACATTGGAAAAAAATATATTTATTTTAAAAATATAAACAATCATTTCTTATAACATCTTATAATAGAAATATAATATTTGAATATAAGTCAATTAATCTGACCTCTAAACATGTCAAAAAAAAAAAAATCTATATAAATATATAGAAAATATTTAAACGTAACAAAGAAATATGATTAAAATTTTTATTAACTTATAGGAATATTACAATCTATTTTCCTTAAATGAGCATTTTTATTCACGATAAAAATTTAACTAACACTTAATCACTTTTTATGTCTATGAGATGGTGGCATATTTTTACATCTCGTGAAGAAAAAGTTTTAAATCTTATATGAAATTCGTTTTATATTTTAACTGACAAAATAAAATTTTTATTACTATTTGCTTAGGTTACGCTCGGCCCGATTCATACAAATACCGTGGTGGCCCGACTCTTTCACGCATGACGGATGCGTTGCAGCTAAATTGGGCCCAGACAGCCGACGGATCCCACAGACAGACAAGCTTTAGCGCGTGGTTGACTTGTCTCATTCGTATACTTCAAAGACGACGTCAGATATAAACCAGGCTTTGGGAAATTGACTAATTGGCAAAAGCTTGTGCGTGGCCTTCGCGTAAAGAAAGCGTAAGGCGGCCGACGATTCATTTTCACGGTAGTACTTCTGACTTCAGAGTAGCGCTCCTGCTTGACACGTCTTCAATAGTAACGTTTCTATGATTTTTTTTTTTTAATGAATAAGGTCGGCCAAGAAATCGCGACTTCAGTTTTGGAGATACTGAAGAAATTACTTCAATATGCCAAAAGGATAGATGTAAGTTGTTCCCGGCATCAAAATCGAAACAATACTCCTTTCTAATTTTAATAACACAAAATATCTTTTAATATTTATACATAAATACAATACCTCAACAGACAAATTCTATAACTAATGAGACAAGTATCATCACACAATAGACTTTAGCCATGTGTTGCCTAAACTTTTCCAAAAAGAGCAGTAAACTGAAGGAGAAGGGTTAAGGAAGAGTAAAACCGGACAATGCAATGATCATGGAAACATACTGCTGGAGTAACAAAAGAGAATCTCCATATTTTGTTGAATCATGAGCCATAGAAATAGTGGAAAAAGCCTGCATTTACCACACTATTACGCGGATGTAGTCTCGATGACAATCAAATATATATTATGTACATCATGAAGTATATATTCACCTAAAACCACAGGGCCATTCTACAAAACCAAGAAACTGATTCATTTGTTATCAGCACGGCTACCCAAGTCGGCTGCAACCTGCGCTGCTCTAGTTAGGGCGCCTGAAACCCAAAGAGCCCCTTTAGAGAAATAGCTGCTGTTAACCACAGCATTTGCAGCTGCTGCAGCTGTTCTGCCAGTAGCAGATACTGCAGATTTAGTTGTATCTCTAATGCGATACTTCTCGTCAACGGATTTAACCACTTCAACACCAGAATATATCTTATCGGTGAGGCCAATTCTCTGGCTGAATTCAGCCACCTTGGCAGCTGCAGTTGCTGACACTTGATGGGATTCATCAAAAGCTTTTGCTTTGCTTAATGCATCTTTCCCCAGCACAAATCCTTTGGATATCATTGTCTTGACTACATCTTGTGCCATAGTTACGGCTTCCCCAGGAGAAGAAACAAAATGCTGCCCTTGTGAGCTCTAAAAAAATAAAGACATGAATGACCAGTAAGTTGTAATTCCAATCATGGGATCAGGAATTAAATTGATAGTGACAACTTTAATATCAGGAATGACGTATACATTGGAACTACTTCGATCTTCATGATTCCACGTAGCCTGATTCCATAGATCATATTCATCGTCATAGTGTCCCCATTTGGTTATGCACACACGTTGATCTGCAATGGTGGCTCCCTAAGAAAATAAATAGTCTAAAGATAATTAATGATCAAACTCAACAGAATAGCACAAGGAAGAAAAAAAGACTAACCGGCTAACGAATAAAAAGGAAAAAGACAAGGACTGAAATGATACCCATCTGCCCCAAATTAACTGTCCATATCTGACTTTGCATAAAGATGAACAGTGAGGAATCATCACTTAACATTTTACCACCTTATGCAAAATGAGTAATTAACACTCTGCCTGATAATAGTCTAACATCCATCATTTGTTCTATAAGTGAGGCAAATGTGAAAATTAAGATTGAGAAGTATGTTTATTTTAAGAGAATGGGCATCAATTTTGATAGAAGCCAAAGAGGAACTTAGGACATTCAACTTTGGGATGGAAGGAGTATGTAAAGCAAGCAGAAAAAGGTCACCGAAAAACACTCATAGCCACTACCACACAGCAAGATGAACACGACCGTACTAGACAGACTTGGGTGTTAAGATTTGCCAACCAAACCAGAATCAAGGATGTAAATCACAAATAACTTACACTTAACAAGACTGCTGTTTCCAGAGCATGGGGATTTTTAAATGTGACATAAGCTGTGCATGCATGTTCACCAAATCTGCTTCATAAAATCACAAGCATCACACTTAGTTAGACAATAGTACTTCAATGAAAGACAAGGGGAAAAATAGCACCTGCAAGGATTTAAAAATACCAATAAAATTCTTATCCTTATACCTCTATAGCTTAGCAAAACCGCATTGGGAGAAAACAATTGAGGGTATCTTACAAAAGTTCAAAGACACCTTCAAGATATCTATTTTAACACTAGTCAAGATATTTTTCCATATCAAGGTCATGAACAACTGAACTCTCCATTCTGATGTGCCAACTAATGTGTTTCCATCTAGCTACCAGCCTGATTATCACAGAATATCCATATGAAGTCCCATAACATCACAAGAATTGCATTATGCTGTTTCAAGATTATTCCCAGGAAACATACTTCAAGGGATAAAAGAGAATATATTGGGCTTTATGGAGAGAAATTAGATAAACAAAAGCATAAACTAGACAAGGGCACATGAAAATTATTGTAAACCACCTGACAACTTCTACATGTTCAATTGCACCACAGAAAGCAAAGAAGTCGTGGACATCTTTCTCTGTTGCATTTGGGGGCAAACTAGTTACCTCTGCAGTATAACCACCCGGATTCATATTTCACAAATTAAATAGACCTGCAAAAACAGAGAGGGGAAACAAAAATTATAAGAGAATAAATCCTTTTTTTTTTTTGTGGGGGGGGGGGGGGGGGGGTGTTGATTGGACACACACAAAAAAAAAAATAACAAAATAAAATTTTTGCTAACTAAGCAATGGAAATTTAAACACCTTTCATAACTCCAATCGTCAAAGTCAGAGAATCAAATTCAAAAAATCAAGTTAATTTATAAATCCATGGTCCATTAAACAATTACTCCAAATAATACCATAACTAACAAACAGGCACCCTTGAGCTGCTAAACCTTAAGTACCATACAGATGATTAACAAAGAGAGATTCGAAAATTACCAACGCAATGAAATGCTTCAAATTGAATAAGCGACTGTGATCTTCACACACACACACACACACACACAAAATGATGCTGTATTCATTAAAGAAAAATGCAGCCAAATCAATGAATTTCCAAACTGAAGCTCAACTGTTTAACACTCAATTATCTAGAGTTCCGAATTGACTGTGTAGAAATATACTAGCAATTAAAACCTAAAAAAATAAAAATAAATAAATAAAAGAACAATTTTTGCTACTGTTGCAGACTAAAAGGTTTCAACTTTAATCCTCTTTTCCATTTAACAAGAACATTCCAACTACCAAGTACTCTCTCTTGAAAGAAAAATATGGCGAACGATAGAATACACCGGGTTATTATCAACCAGAAAAATCTCATAGTTCCAATCTAGGGTTCAAACTTCGAATTCAAACCAACATACACAGAGTTGAACGAAGCAATTATCCAAATTAACAATAACAAAAACCTCAGGGCCAACACTATCACAATCAAAAAAACCAAAATCTGATTCTCCAAAGTTACTAATGCTAAGACAAAATCATGATTTCCAAATGAACAATTGATTAATTACTTCAAAAATTATAAATTTACAATAACATTTCATAGAGAATCAGCTCGTATACATACCTTTTACTTCCTAAGCAGAAAGATAGGATTTAGAGAAAAGCGATGGCGCTGATTGAGACCTGAGAACTAAGTCTGAGAAACAGACTTCTAGAGAGAGTATTTGATATGCAGTACCCTCGTGGTTTTGTCTTTTTGTTTCGAGGAAAATGGTTTGGAGTTTCGGGTTGTCACGCTGGCGTCACACAACTACAATAGGAGGAGAAAATTGCACCGAACCGCATTGATTAATAACTCATTACAGACGTCCCGGCATATTTGGTAATTATGAAAACCTCCCCTCGAAAATTGAAGGTTTAAGTTTTTACACCGGATTTAAATCGAATGTTTTATCTAAAAATCTTTATTTTAAATAGAATGAGGCTATTTGTTTATCACGATTCAAATTGGAGATAGAAGTTCAAAGGATAACTATTTTTGATGAAAAAATTGAATTAATGTAATTAGTTAGTATATGTTAGGTCATGAACTGTCAACTTGTTGGCCTAGCTAGAATAGGACTGTCTTAAACCAGCCAATTGTCGTTAAACTAGATGGAACGGGTAACACTGCAATACATTATGAGACAAAGGTTATTCTAGAATGAAAAGAAGAACCAATAGAAGTTATAGAGTTAAAAAAAAAAACTTTTATTGATCAAATGGCGAAGAACACGGATGTACAAGCTGGCTCTATTACTCCCAAGGGAATGTATAACAATATAAAAAATTAGACTTAATGTAAATGAAAGTAATAAACCTAAATTTAACATAAAACTATGGAAAGAATAAGTAAAAAGAAGTTTGTTGTAACAGTTTTGGGGTTGTTCTTGATTTGATGCCCTATCTTGTGTCTTCTTCATGAAGTTTTTGAAGGAATTTGCAATACCTATGTTTGCCACTCTCGTCATTTCTAGTTGTGTAGTGGTCATGGCAAACATAGTGGAGAAGTGGGTAGTTTACTTGATCAAAACTCATGTAACACTCCCTAAAATTTAGGCACTATTCCACTCCAACTTAACCTCCTGAAAACCTAGTTGCATGTACTAGCTGGCCCATCAATCTAATCAGCCGTTGTTGTTCGACAAGTTATCTAGTTGGGCCATCATCGTGTCATCTAAGCGTCTTTCGAATTGGATAATCGAGCTTCTCTCAACCTTAGCCTGACCAATCATTTTTGCTTGTCAACACTTTGTCCCCTCTGTGAAATTAACAACAATTTGAAAGAACAAGATGTCTCTTAGAACTGCAATTTGGTCACCATTGGGAAATGGGGATCATGATTATCCATCCAACTTTAAATTTCAACTTTTAAAACTTAAAGTAAAACCAACTCTTGCAATCCTAATTTTCTTCCCTAAACCCTAGGTCGACTCACCTTTACAAAAACCCATGTTCTTCTTTTTTCCTGTATCCACATTCTCTTCTCATTCAACTTCTTTCAATATTCACTAAAAAATGACGGACAACGAGAGTTCTGTTACGCTAAAGAAGTCCCTCAATACCACTAAAAAGGAGCAAACAATCGCCCCCGACCAGAGAACCCTGATATGCTATTCAGAAGCCATGAACCAATACAAGCTAGGGCCAGTTGTTTGCCAAGAAACAAGTGTGGCCCTCGATTTTGTCAAGTCGCTTAGCTTCAAACTGCTCTTCAATCGGCCCGAGTGCTTTCTATCGATCTAGTCATCCATACTCCGATGTTGGCCTTATATTTTAGAAGATTTTATTACATGGGCCACTAGGATCGATAATACTTTCGAAGCTTAGTGGAAAGAATTGGGTATATATTACGCTATACAAACTTCTGCCTATAATTATCATCGAGACCGAGCTCTTCTGCGACACTTCAATCCCACATGAGATTCTAATAATAAGTCTGAATAATATATAAGGATGAGTCTAAATATCCATTGTTAATTTGGAATATTCATTTTGGCCTAATAAGGATGATGGCTAAGTAATTGATCGTAGGTATTGTCAGGTCCATAGTCACACTCCTGAACTCATAGGGCATAGAGCGTGATATTTGGTATTAGAGTGGGTAACCAGTCTCTAGTGTGGGAACTAAGCCACGCCACACTACTTGGTTAGTCCTGGATTTGATCCGTAAATTTAGACCGAGCGTGATGGTGAATGTGACACTCCCAATCCCATATGAAATTCTGATGATAAATCTGAATTGTTATATAAGAATGTGTTTAAATACCCATTGTAAACTTGGAATATCTATTTTAGCCCAACGAGGATGGCGTCCAAATAGTTGATCGTGGGTGCTACCAAACCTATAGTCACACTCCCAAGCTTGCAAGCACAAGATATGACGTTTGGTATTAGAACGGATAATCAGTCTCTAGTATAGGAATTAAGTCATACCACGCCACCTAGTTAGTCATGGGTTTGACTAGCGAGGATGCTTGGGTCTAAAATGAGTGAATGTGAAACTCTAATCCCACATGGAATTCTGATAATAAGTCTGAATGGTATATAATGATGGGCTTAAGTACCTATTATGATGAGACTCCACTTCATCATGGAGGACAAGAACCGATGACAAGAGCTAAGTCCAAGAAGTTTCAAGATGATTTTCAATTGATCATCAAACCCTGCTTGAGGATGAAAGAGGATTGAAAGGTTGATGAAGCTAGTCAAGAGTTCATGTTGATGACTATCCACGAAGGACCCCAACAAGAATTCAAACCGGCAGCAATGGCGGACGAAACTTGACCAAGGAAGAACTTCCAGTAGACAGCCGGCGCCGGCCCCAAGTAGCCAAACCAGTGCCGGCTCCAATCTGCCCAACAACACCTCAATAGCAACTTGAATCGGCCCGAAGGCAGTGCACAACCGGCGCTGGCTTCAAGGGACTTAGCTGGCGCTGGCTTCCCCCTGGGCAACCGACGATTGCTCCGCGATTTTAATGTTTTCTCCGATTTTCTTCAATTTTAAATGCTTTTAAAGATTTATTATGACCCTAAACTGTAATAGAACCTCATGGATTACTTAGCTATGGTTAGGATAGTATAAATAGCACCTTTAGTGATTTGACAACACAATTCATACACTTTAATTCAAATTTGAGAGAAAATCTTGAGAGGCCCTAGCCTCCTTGTTCATCTTATTCAAGACCATGCTTAAGGGTTAGTCCTCCTTATGAATGAGTCTATAAATATTTTGGATAATCCAATGTTATTTTCTTTGAATGGGTCTTAGTTGTTTTATTCTTCTAAGGTTTATTTGAATTCCAATATTTGGGTGCCTATTTTCTCTATTCTATTTGTTCTTATTTGCCTTTGTTGCTTCAAGGATATTGGAGTGAGATTATAGTAGAACTTTCTACTATTCTTGAGGGTCTTTGAAACTTAGTTCTTCAAGGGTTTGATAGAGGGTAGGTTGTTATTTCACTTTCTCCTTTTTGTCTTTAGAAGAATCTCTATTTTGGTCCCATTGTTTGAACTGAACACTTAACCAACTATTCCACTCACAACACCAAGAAAAATCCACTCAAAGTCATATTATATTATCAATTTGGGGTATCTATTTTGGCCCAACAAGGGTGGATGTCAAGTAGTTAATCGTAGATGTTGTCATGACCATAGTCGCACTTCCAAGCCCATGAGCACGGGATGGGACATCTTCTGAAAGCTGTTTTGTCTTTCTAGTCACCAGTCATTAACGGCTTTATGTTCCCTTCAAGTATGGTTAGTCTTACCATCCTATGGTCACCAGTCATTACCGGTTTGATGTTCCCTTTAAGTATGCCTAGTCCTACTATCCTAGATATTATAATTATTCTGGACCTACCTATTGATATTAAAGAAATACCTACTTTCTATATTGCCAATTTTGATAACCTTTCTATTACTTTTAGAGGTGTATCCATCTATTCTCAATTTATTAAAACAAATAGGAGATCTAGCCCAACGATTAATGATGAGCATATTGTTTTCCTCCTTTGTTGGTTATGTAACTACATAATTTGATCATCCTCTTTTAGTATAGTACTTGACTATTCTTATTTCGTCTTCCTAACCTTTTTTAGCAAAACGGGTAGCTTAACCTTTTTAATTTTATCCTTAATTTATCGCTCCATTTACCTTTTTTTTTTTACTAATGTAGCAAATAGTGAAACTTCTATTTTTCTGCTTGGCCCTCTTTGGATTATGCAATTATAGTTGTACCAATATTTTCCTAAGTTTGGTCTAGATCAACTAAGCTCCTCCTACGGAAATCTCTAGCCTAAAACAGTGACAGAGTATACTTTGAGGTTTGTTCCTTCTTCAATGCCATCGGATAACAGTAGGAAAGAAGAAGAGCATGCTAAAGTAAAAGAGATAGTTGCTTACTAATACCAAACTAAGGAAAGGATAGCCGATTAGATATGCCCATATGGTTTCAGAAATTTTAGGCCAAACTGGTTATAACAGCTACTAGACGGTCAGAATTATTCAAAATGATACTTTGGGTTTTGTTTAGTGGCCTGTGAACTGCTCAGTAGGGTTTGGTCGTCTGCACATTACAACAAAATGGTCTTTAAGCCCTACAATCCACACTGCTTCACTAGACAATTTGGTTTAGTTCAAGGTGTTTCAGCTGACCCTGCCCACAAGACCAAATTTCTCGAATGCGGCCAATATGGATTGAAAATGAACTAAGTACACTGATTGGTCGTTCCAAGGCCAAACTTGATAATTTCTTCTTCCAAATATCTAACCCATACTTTGCTATAAATGAGGCCTATATTTCGTGGTGGCATAAGGTTACAAATGCATACTTTTCCTTGCTACTAGAGGATTTCTTATCTAAGTTTGAAGACAAAGCTGATGAAGAAGAGGAAGAAGACGTCGATGGATCAACTGAAGGCCAATCGTCCTCACAATAGTTGTCAAAACATTCTTCTCAGAGCTGCTCAGCCACCTCAAGTATTCTAGATTCTTTTAGCCAATCATATGCTTTTTATCATGCTTGACCATTTCACTTTATGTAGGTTCTGCTGAAACTCCTATTGTTGTAAATGATCTTCCCAATGTTTCTCCCCTACGTTGTCGGTATGCTCGCATTATCCAAGCTTCTTCAATGATATCAAAGGTCCCAGATTTCTTCAAACACTTTTCTCTCTTTTTTTAAAATTACCAACATGTTCTATTTCTTTACACAGGAACCACAAATGAAAAGAAGTCAAAAAGAAAATTTGTTTCTGTAAAGTGCAAAAAAGTAGACAACTGACACACACAAGACTAACCTGACCTTAGTTCAAGAAGACATATCTTTACTAGTAATGTCAAAGGTAAAATTGGAGGCCTTTTTTCTAACTCCCCCAAAGAAATCCACTTTGCATAAACTATAAAACTGCCTAGATTCTTAAAGAATCCACTACTCAAGGTGTTTTCAACAGACTAGGACCTTCAGAATCAATTGATTAATGCAAGTGATTTCTTAATACGAGTGATTGATGCTAATCTAATTTCTACTTCTATAACTGTGTTTTTTATGGAATTCAGCAACTGTTTGGCCAAGCTTACCTTCGACAATCGTGACCAATTGACTCATGCTTTCTTCTATTTAAGTGAGTTGGCTCGATTGAATGTACTTAACCAGAAACTGTCATCTTGTTATCAAGGTGCGTCACAAGAGTTTGATGTTGTTGTTGCAAACTTATCAAGCGATCAAAGTCAAGCCACTCTCTTGAGGTCCTAGATAGCTAAGCTTCAGGCAGGTCTTTTTGCAATTGAATAATCTATCAGTCAAGACCAGTGAAGAAAAAAAGTTGGACCAAACAATATTTTGGCTTTTTATTGAAGCTAATCAAATCAGAGAGAAAACCTCGGCCCTAGACAACAAATGTTGTGCCTGAAACAGGACAAGCATTTTGGTTAAATCTGAATTGATGAAAATTTCTAAAAGTTGGATAGATCTCTATAAAAAGGGCATTGATAGCTTGCAAACCAAAACATTCACTCTTGTAATTGGACCTGCATTATCTAACATGTTGTCTTTAATTCCTACAGATGAGAAGGCTACTTCAATTAACATTTTTCAACTTTTCTTTATAATGAATATGACATTGACCTTTTTTTAAAAACAAAAACTAGCTCTTTCGATGTTACCTACTATTTCTCCAACAGGCTCATCTTCAACTATTGAGCAAGTGCTATCCCTAAATCCAATAACTATTCTTACACTGAAAACCGTTTCTGTTGTGCTATTTACTACTAAAACTTTCGTGGTTGGCTCCACTACAAGAAAGGCCGGTATTAGCGAGGGAATAATCCCTCGCTAAATCTGCAAGGGATTAGCGAGGGAATAATGAGTTTAGTAGACGGATAGACTTTCCGTCGCTAATCCCTAGTTGATTTAGCGACGGATCAGCGTTAAACATAAACCCTTTCAAATTAATCCCTCGCAAATTTGATAGGGATTTGCGACGAAAATTTTATTTTTACTTAATATTGGTTGTAAATTTTTAGCTTCGGATTTGCGACGAGTCTCAAGCTAATCCGACGCTAATTTGCGAGGGAATAGCGACCGAAATATCCGTCGCAATTGGTTGCCTAATTTGCGACGGATTAGAGTTGTATTGGTGAGTGATTTATTAATCCCTTGCTAATCCATCACTGAAAATTCCATCACTACTCCCTCACTAATTTCCAAGGGATTTGCGAGAGATTCCCCATTTTGCGAATTTTCAAACTTTTTCCTCATGATACTTTTGTGTGTGGTAAATTTTTTATGTACTATCCTTACAAATACTTAATTCTTTATTATTTGTTGAATTATAACTATTGTATTTGCATTCAATATGTGTGTGTGTGTGTGTGTACTTACCATCGGCAAGTTACGAAGTATAGATTATAATTAAATGATATGCATACATTATACCTCTGTACAAATTCGTCGTGTGTAGTATATATATAATACATTTATCACTTTATATGGATATATATTATATATATATATATATATATATATATATATTTGATGCATCAATCATATGGTCGATGTATAATTATGCAAATATGAACACACATTTAATTACTATATCTAGTTTACGTGTATAATTGAAGTTCTATATATTACGTTTTATTACATTTGATTAGGGTAATAAATACAATTTTGAGATATGAAAACACGTCAATACTAATGTAACTTTTCATATATTAGTAAGCGTAACATGATCGATGTTAATTAAACTTAAACAAATACCATGATGATTATTTAGAATTCTTCACTGGTGAAATATTTCATACGCTTAATCCGTAGCTAAGTGCTGATAGAAATAAATATGCTTTCCCAGTAGAATATTGAAAAAAGTGAGGAAAATCTTATATCCGTCGCTAATCCGTCGCTATTTAACGACGGATTAGCGACGAAAGATAACAGCGAAGGATTAGAGATGCATTAGCAAGGGATACAAAACTTATAACTGCGAAAATTTTGAACGGAATCTAAAATTCAAAAAATCCGTCGCTAATCTCTTTCTAAATAAACGCAATTAGAGAGGGATCAGAAAGGAACGAAAAATATTGAGAATGTCCCTCGCTAATCCGTCGTTGAAATGTCTGTCGCAAATCGCATGCTAATTTGCGAGTGATTAGAGAGGGATTGTATTTATTTATTTTTTAAACCGTCGCAAATCCCTCGCTAATAGAGAGAGATTAGCGAGGGAATTTCCCTCGCAAAGGCCAACGACTATAACACCCCATTTTCGTCTCCCCTGTCGTTGTGCTCTTCCCCATTTTCTGTCTTCTTCAAGTGTATTCCCTCTCTAATTCCTTCCTATCCCTCCGGCGACCTTACCTTCTCACTGCCTTTCCTACCACCGAAAGACTCACCGGATGAGAGCAGCATTTCCCCCACACCATCGAACAACGCCGTGGTCGACTGTCGCCCGCGCCTCTTGGACGACTGCCGCCGGTGACAGAGGAAGCTGTGGACTTCAGCAAGCTGTGGACTGCATAGGTAACGCAACATTATATCATAATACCGCTATTTATTTTAAGATCTGCCTTGTTATTGATTTCTCTCTGTTCCCTTTTTTTTTTTCGTTTTTTCGCTTTGCTTTGCTCCTTTTTAGCGTATTGGATGTCATTTCTATTCCTTGCCTTGGTAAAGCAAATATGCTGCTGAACTCTTACCTTTGGATTAAAAATAAAAAAATGAGTTATTTTGGTTGGAAAAAAACATGCCCATTTTATTAAAGAGCAAAGTCTTCTATTGTAGTGTTTTAGTAATCGTAATCGTTTTGTGGCTGGTCCTTTACACTCACCTGTGATGATTGAATAGAACAGGAAAAGTGTGTGTATTTCGTCTTTTATTTGCAGATGATTGGAAACCTTGGATTATTTGAAGTTATTTTTAGTTCATAATATAAGTAATTTTTTATTCAAATCCTGGACATGCATTTCTGTTAAAGTACATGGACTGTTTGGATTTTTTTTTTCAATAGTTAAATGCTAGAAGAAACAGAGAAAGCACAATTGAAGTGTGTATATTACTGAAGTATGCCTTGGGATTGGATTTGCAGTACTATAATGCTCCCTGAAGATGTTTCTTAGCAAAAAGAAGTGCTATGCCAGATGGTAGATATTCAGATATGTGGTTTAAAAGTTTGTTTATGTGTGAATACTGCAATCTTACAAGATGGAATTTTTTGCCAGATGTTTCTTATTTTAACATTGAGCTAGAATCATTTAATAAGGTTTCTCCATATTAAAGTTAGATGTTAATGTCAGAATTCACCTATTAACCTATAGGCTTATATTCTGGATTCTCACTTAAGACTTTTCTAAGAAAGTTGGGTTTATGCACACTTATATATGTACTTGGGTTAAGCCATTGGACTTAAGTGAGTTGGTTAATCCTATTAACCTATAGGCTTATATTCTGGAATTCTACTTAAGACTTTTCTAAGAAAGTTGGGTCTATACACACTTATATATGTACTTGGGTTAAGCCATGAGACTTTAGTGAGTTGGTTAATCCTATCTTATGTTAATCACGTTATTTGAATTCTTAATTAGAAAAGTAGAGTGAATCACATTAAATTGGCGTAAACTTGTTTAATTTGGTTTTGATGTTCTTGGTTATGTCTAGCTTAATATACGAGTGTACATGAGATTAACTTGAATAGATTGGTGTTGAAATGAATTCTAAGGTGGAGGAAAAAATTATATCTTTACCATTTTAACCTTCTTGCATATATGCTAAGTTGAATTCTCGTATGCACAGTGGAGTAATTGCGTGATTCTTGCTGTGTGAGAGTGAATTCCAGTATGCACAGTGAATTCCCTTTTTGTTTCTTTTTAGCTTACCTCCTCATTGGTAGTTTCATAATGCAGCTGTATGAGAGTGTGATTATAGACAGTTGTTGATTCTGTTCATTGTGGTCGTTGTAGCTATATTGCTATTTTTGCTCTCTTGTGTAGCCGATTGCATAGAAAAGCATTTAGCAAGGATTTGTTATGCTATAGTGCAGTTTTGATGATGTTTGAAAAGATTTTGATGGCTGAAAGTTGATGAAGTTAATGAAGAAAAGATTAAATAAAGTAAAGGAATAAATTTAATGATAGTTGAAATCATGTAAGCATGGAAAATGGTTTAATGGCTACCGGATTTTGCTGTTGTGTGTGTGTCATTTTTTGTAGGAAAATACTGAGGAAACAATGAGTTTTGAGGAAGAAAACTTGATGGAAAATGGAGGAATTAATTAGAGTTAGGTGTTAGAAAAAATAATTAACAAGATGGAATAAGATTTTGGTGAAAAATGAAAGAAAAGTCAAAATTTCTGCCTTGAAAATGCGCAGAAAACCAGCTGGAATTCTGTTGTTGCCGTGAAATCAGGCCATAAAATGATTGCTAAGTGAAATAGGAACATTTTGGAGCAAATTTGGAATACGTATTAAAATATATGAATTAATTAGTGAGATGTGGTTTAATGAGAAAAAAGCTGAAAATTTTGAGATAGTATACATTCTTGGGTGAATTTCATTTGATTGATGGAATTAAAAAGCATGGATTGAATGGATTGAAATGTTGGAAATTATGTTTGAGAAAAGAACAAGAAATGGATAATTTGGAATAATAGTATTCCTAGTAGTTTACTTCATTTCAAGAAGTAAAGAATTATTAAAGGAATGATTAAATTCCTTATTATAGTTTTACATGAATATTGTTGGTTCATGAAATGCATACTTAAGCGCATTAGAATTTATCTTAATTCTAGGCATTTGATTACAAACATGACAATTGTTGGATGTTTTCAAGCTCGAGTGATAGCATTTTCGAGGAGAGTCCCTTATGCTAGTGGTTTATGCATAACAAATGCCTTTGGTCTTCCTAATAAAACTTTAGGTTTCTTGTATTTAATATGCTGCTAATCTTGTTAAGATTCCCTAGGAAAATGTGAGTCCTTCGATGTCTCAAATAACAAAAATGCTTGTGTGCAATTGTTATGACAAAATGAACATTGAACGATTTGGTTTTCCCAAAGAAAATATGGTTTCTTTGATAAAATCTATGATGTCATTACATAGATGATGTTCCAAAGCATGAAAAGACGTGAATATGTAGTAGTGCATTTGTAATGGCATTTCATGGTATAAAATTTCATGGATTGGCCTCCATTATAAGTACTCTATTTTGATGTGTCAAAACACTAGCTTCTTGGTTGATCTTTCGAAAAGAAAATGCAAAAAACTATTATGAAATTCAAAGTGTACAAGGATGTGCCATTACTAGTTTAATTTGATTTTCATCTCAGGTGTTCTCTTACAAAATGGTAAAGAGTATTGTTGTAGAAATAATGGAGTATGTCAAGCTATTAGATACTCTGGCATAAATTATTTTAGGCTGTTTGGCCTTGACATTGTTCATGATTTGTAATTTGTACTATAGTAACCATATGTTTCAAAAACTATGTTACACTTATAATTTATACTATAGTAACCTTATGCTATTGTTACTCACAGGTTAAACCTTTAGTTCTTCATTGATTTGCCCAGACGGACGAGCTTTTCTTAGGTAAGAAAACAATTGGTAGGCATCTTTAGAATCCCGTGAATGATGGGTGATCACTCCCTATGGGTAATAGGTGATTACCTCTAAATTTAGTATTGTATATTAAATGTTTTGAGGTTATTTATGTTTTGTGAATTTTTTACAATGAAGGGAAACTCTGTCAATTTTTTACAATGAATGTTGTGTGAATTGTAGTGGCCTTGTGCCTGGAAAACATTCAACTTATAGGGGAAACTCTGTCAATTTTTTTTTTTAAAAATTGAGGTGGCATGTCAAGATATTCTTATTGATTCTTACCTAGTGTATTTCCATATGTTCTTTTCAATGTGAAGTTGGTCTATGCATGGTGAGCCATATTTTGCTGTATATTACTCTACTTGATAAAGAGAACTATTTTGCTTAGATTAGCTTTCTTGTGTAGAACATTTTATTTTATTGGTTAATGACTCTAGGATTGTGTGTTTTTTACAATGAATGTTGGGTGAATTAAGGTGGCTTTGTGCCTGGAAAATCTTCAAGTTATAGGGGAAACTATGCCAGATTTTTTTTAAAGGATTTAGAATGCACAAATCGATAGCTGATAGTATTTCTTCTGTATCATTATTCAATCTTTCTTCCATAATTCGTAGCGAGTATACTAGGGTCCTCGACCATCACAATCTACCATCGTTCTTCATTCGAATTATACACGTGCTAATAAGCTACATGGTTATGGCCTAAATGTAGATGGATGATCGTGGTTGGATGTATAGAAGACACGTACATGGGATTAAAGGAATTACATCTGAGTTTGAACAAGGGGTCAAGCGATTCATCGCATATTGTTTGTTAACTGGTCCAGCCTCAGTTATAAGGTGTCCGTGTGGAAAGTGTAAAAACAAGGCGTACCTTTCCCCAGATGAAGTGGAGCTGCACTTGTACAGATTTGGATTTGTTGCTAATTACCGAAGATGGACTAGTCATGGTGAGGGTATTAATCCGTCGCCATCTACATCAATAACCGGCACTTGTACGACTGCAGTCGAGTCAAGCTCTAACAATCCGTATCGAGATATGGTGATTGATGCAGTTGTACATTAATTTCCAATTGGACCTTCATCATTGGAGAATATTGAGGAACCACCAAACCCGGATGCGCAGAAATTTTATGACATGCTGGGAGCTTCAGAAACTCCGATATGGGATGGATGTAAGAATCACAGTACGTCATCAGTTGTTTCTCAGCTTTTGAATATTAAATCGGAAAACAACGTGTCGGAGAAATACTTTAATCAGATGATGCAATTGATGAAGGAGGTATTACCAAATAGTAATAAGCTCCCGGATGACTTCTATCAAACAAATAAGTTGGTATCTGGTCTAGGGCTACCTGTTCAAAAGATAGATGTCTGCCCAAATGGATGCATGCTCTACTGGAAGGACGACAGTGCTAGGAGGGACTGCAAATTCTGTGGCCATGGCAGATATCTGGCGAAAAGGAAAGTAGGAAAGGACAAACAACAGAAAGACGTTCCTTTCAAGAAAATGTATTACTTCCTATTAACACCCAGACTGCAGAGACTATTTGCATCCTCCACAACAGCGGAGCACATGAGATGGCATGCAGAGAGTCAACCGGAAGAGTACGTTATGAGCCATCCATGCGATGGTGAAGCTTGGAAACACTTCGATCGTAGTCATCTTGAATTTGCAGCTGAAGTTCATAATGTGTGTCTTGGGTTATGCACGATGGATTTTTACCATTTGGAATGTCGGGTAAACAATACTCTTGTTGGCCTGTTATTGTTACTCCATATAATTTACCTCGTCGATGTGCATGAGGGATCCATTTATGTTTTTGACCATCATTGTCCCAGGCCCTAGGAATTCGAAGCATAAAATTGATGTCTATCTACAACCTTTGGTAGATGAATTAAGGATGATGTGGATTAGTGAAATCTCTACATATGATATTTCAAAGAAACAGAACTTCTGTCTACGAGCAATACTTCTTTGGACAATAAACGACTTCCCAGCATATGGGATGCTAAGTGGTTGGAGCACAGCTGGTAGATTAGCATGTTCGTATTGCATGGAGCAGACAAAATCATTTCACTTGCAAAATGGAGGTAAACATTCTTGGTTTGACTGCCACCGGCGCTTCTTGCCTTTAGATCATCCATACAGGAGAGATGCTAGGTCTTTCAGGAAGAATAAAGGTCACGAGACAGCACACCCTGTACAACGCGCTTCTAAAGATGGTATGTGGGATAGAGTGTGCCATTTACCAAAAATAACCAAGACAGCTGTGGAGCTTGGTAGGGATGATGGCAGAGGCATCTACCATAATTGGGCCAAAAGAAGTATCTTTTGAGATTTGCCGTATTGGAGAACACACTTAATCCGTCATAACATAGATGTGATGCACAATGAAAAAAATGTGTTCGATAATATCTTCAACACAGTCATGAATGTAAAGGGAAAAACAAAGGATAATATGAAGGCGCTACGTGATCTGTTGGTATATTGTGATAGACTTGAATTACACGTGATTGGCTTGGGTGACGGGAGGACATTAATGCCAAAGGCTAAATACTCTATTACACCCGAACAAAAGAGACTTCTACTAGAGTGGGTTAGAGATTTGCGACTTCCGGATGGATATGCTTCGAATTTAAGCAGGTGTGTTGATTTGAATGAGCTGAAAATGTCGGGTATGAAAAGCCATGACTGCCATGTGTTTATGGAAAGATTGCTTCCAATTGCATTTAAAGAATTACTCCCGGTGTCAATTTAGAACGTTTTAGCAGAAGTCAATCTCTTTTATCGTGACTTATGTTCGCCTAAACTTTCCACAACCCATATGAAGCAACTGGAAGAAAATATTGTCCTACTCATGTGTAAGTTGGAGAAGATCTTCCTACCCAGCTTCTTTGACGTGATAGAGCACCTTATGGTCCACCTTCCATATGAGGTCAGGGTTGGTGACCCTGTTCAATATAGATGGATGTATCCATTCGAGCGGTAAAATATTGTGTATTATTGTATCTATATATACATCTATTATGTGAATCAGTTCTAACTGTAAAAAATGCATTAGGTTCTTATATCGTTTGAATACCAAAGTTAAAAATAAGGCGAGAGTGGAGGGATCAATTTGCAATGCTTACTTAGTTGAAGAGGCATCTACATTCTTCTCTTGTTATTTTGAGCCGCATGTGCAGACTCGACATACTGCTACGGTTAGGAATGATGAGGGCGTTCATGATACAAACTCAAGTGACACTGTGTGTTCTATATGCGCCATTCCAGGGAGGGTTTTGGGAAGTATTCACAATAGGTATCTTACCCCGGATGAATTTAAGGCTGCCACAAATTACATATACCTAAACTGTGAAGAAGTTCAACCATACATTACGTAAGTATACCACTATTGCCTTACATTGCTAGATTTTATACAACAATACTTTAAATGAGTATCATTAATTATGTGTTTGTTTTTGTCGTTTTAGGAAATTCAAAAATGACTTGCAGTTGTATGAGCTGAGTATAACAGATCCTGAAGTGGATAGGAGAATAGAGTCGGAGTTTGCAGGATGGTTTAGGACTTATGTGAGTTGAACACATACAAAATGAGACTTAGAAATAAATTACATTGATATCAAAGGTGCATTAACACTTTGTTCTTTGCTAGGTTCATGATCCACAGAATCAAGTGACTGAACAACACTTAAAAAGCTTGGCCTGGGGACCTTCGAGACAAGTGAAATTCTTCCATGGCTACTTCATAAATGGTTTTAGGTTCCATACACATGATCGCTCAGTCGGAAAAAAAACAATTAACAGCGGAGTTTGTGTTAAAGGCGACGGAGATAGTACCTTAGATTATTATGGAGTGTTGAAGAAGATTGTCGAACTTCAGTTCCCTGGAACTCCTTGTTTAAAAGTTGTCCTATTCAAGTGTGATTGGTTTGATCCAACGTTAAATCGGGGGGTTAAAATTCATCCTCACTACAAACTTGTTGATATCAACTGCAAGAGGAATTATCCAAAATATGACCCCTTTGTGTTAGCTCAACAAGCAACTCAAGTGTTTTTCCTATTCTACCCGGGGAGCAAAAGACCAAAATCTGATTGGGTAGCTGTTTGTAAAATGAAAGCTCGGCATGTTATTGATGCACCCGTTGTCGAGGCACCATATCAGGAGGAAGTAAATGATGCGCAGGCAATCAATGTACGTGTTGAGGATGACAACTTTGGAAGATTAGCAGATGAGTCTGGTATTGGAGATACAATAGATTTTATAGATTCGGGTTTAATGATAGAGGAAGCACAACCGAACAACGAAAACGATGCCGAGGAAGAAGAATGGGAGACAGGATCCTCTACAGACGACGATGTGGAAGGCTACTCATCCTATGATGACAGAAGTCCATAGACTAGGTTCAAGTTTAACTAAAGTATATATACAAATTAGTAGTTCTGCTATCGTTACATTACAAGCATTTTACTTTGCTTTATACTTTTAAATTTATTGTCTTTTTCTTCTCCCAAGATATGACAATTTTTATGTATTTAAATAATTCCAGATACATATGGCTTCTGATACCTCACCTGACGATCGGTCAGCGACTCGTGAGTCGTCGAGGGCGAATGAGACACTGTCCCCAAGCATCGCCCCACGTATACCTGCTCCACAGCCATTGCCTCTGGAAGAAGCCCGATCAGAGCAGGCCCCTACCTCGATCCTAGGTTCTTCAGGGTCCACAGTTGGCGCTCCATCTACTGACGACACGCGACTGTTGATTGAGCCAGTTGGTGACTCGTAAGTCGGCTACATAATTACTTATTATAAGTTTTTCTAAATTTTCAAAATTATAACTTGTCTAATATTACAAGATCTATTTTCTTGGAACAGGTTCACACATTCGGCTCGATGTGTGAGGGAGATTGTTGAGATTTTTAGGCGACACTACACTGGAGCCTATGCTACCTTCTCACAGGTTCCGATTGATGTTCGGAACATGTGGTTCGATCTTTGGAGTGTGAGTTCGATTTGTAATTATTACTTATAGTCTTTTTATTATTTTTAATATATTTTCTTATTTGTAATTACTTGTAACGACTACTTTGATTTTGCAGGCTTTCTTCTATTGGCGCCCTGAGCATGCCGCACAGATCCGGGCTAATTGGGAGAAGAAGTGTAAGGCTAGACTTTCGGATGCATTGTCCAAGGCTCGGAAGAAGCATGGGGGTAGCTGCCCCAAATGGATTTTCCCAGACTATTGGGCTACTCTATCGGGGCATTGGGGGTCCGATAGGTGGCAGCGTATCTCTTCCGCTGCTAAGCGGAACAGATCTACTGGTCAGGCGTCCCACACAGGAGGATCTATTTCTTTTATTGAGCATGAGGAGCGGATGGTAAGTGTAAAATTTTTTACTGTTCGGTATATCTGCTATTTCACATTTAATTCATAAAAGCTAACATCTAGTCATTTCTTGTTACAATGATAGCGGAGACAGTTAGGTCCTGACTTTAGCTACGTCGACCTCTTCAGACGCACCCATACGTTCCAGGACGGGCCGAGGAAGGGCCAATATGTCAGTGATCGATCACGCCACACGCTAGTAAGAATACACAATCTTAAACGTTTTTAAGTTTAATATTATTCATATTTTGATCGCTAATTTTAAATGTTTTATGCGTGTTTCCTTGCCCCAAATTTAACAGGATAGTGTCACTGCTATTATTGAGCGTCACGCGCAGTCGGGTTCCGCAACTGATTCTACGTGCACGGTCGCACCGACTCGGGTGCCCGACGAGAAGGCGCTGTTCGTCGAGGTGGATGACAGAGCGTCCAAGAAGGGACGCGTATATGGATTGGGCGCCGAGTCTGCGAGGGTGAGGCGGAGGTTACAGCAGCCAGCTTCATCTGAGTCATCGACTTCTTCTACCTCGTTGGATGTGAGCCAGCTACAGAGAGAGTTACACACTGAGAGTAGGAGGCGGGAGAGAGTTGAGCATCAGGTACAGGTCTATCGGAGCCACAGCCAGAGCTTGACTGAGTACCTGACGCTTATGTCTCAGAATTTGAATCTTCCTCTGCCACCGCCGATGCTAGCTGTTCAGGAGGACGATGCTGAGGATGAGGAGGACTTCGTCATCAGTCCTCCAGATTCACATCCAGATCATCAGTCAGGCCCTTCCGATCCACCCCCACCCCCTCCGTCGGCTCCAGCATCCACACCGATTCTTGCTTCATAGTTAGGATATATACACTACATTTTTATGTATTATTCATATGTTTTCATCATTATATTTATTTAGGATTTTTAGACAACATTTTTATGTATTATTCACATTTGTCATTATTATATCTATTAATAATGACTATTTGGTGGGTTTTTTAATCTAATTAAATTTTGCATTAGGTAAAATGATTTTTCTTCAATTACAGGGCATTTTTTAATTACAAGGCATTTTTTAAACATTTATAAAAAATATTTAAAAATTATACATTACTAGCGAGGGATTAGCGAGGGGTTAAGGAAATTAAATTGAGGATTCGTCGCTAATCCCTCGCAAATTACCTTGGGATTAGCGACGGACATTTACATCAAAACATTAAAAAGAAATTTTTCGTCGCTAATCCCTCGCAAATTAGCGGGGGATTAGCGATGGAAAACTTAAATCGGAACATTAAATAAAAAATATTCCGTCGCTAATCCCTCACAAATTAGCTTGGGATTAGCGACGGACAATTTATATCAAAACAATAAAAAGAAAATATCCGTCGCTAATCCCTTGCAAATTAGCTTGGCATTAGCGACGGAAATTTTCAACTTTTTATTAATTAGTAAAATATTTCGTCGCTGATCCCTTTCTAAATAGAAAGGGATTACCGACAGAAAAAAAAAATCCCTCGCAGATCCGTTTCAAAAATCTATTGCTGAAGTCGTTGACTGCTTGAAAAATACCTCGCTAATCCGTCGCTATTTGCAATGGGTTTTTGAATCCGTCGCAAATTTTTGCCTCTGCGAGGAGGAAATTAGCGGGGGAATTTTCCCTCGCTAATCCGTCACTAATTTGATTTAGCGATGGATTAGCGAGGGAAATGTCCCTCGCTAATTCTCTGTTTTCTTGTAGTGCTCATCTTCCCTTTTTGGAACAACAAAGGTTGGAATGATTGATCCAGATGCGACCATTTAGGACGTATTGGTTAGCTTACCTGGAGTAGTGGCGACTGGAGAGCACTTAGATCAGGCAAAATGTGAGGTCTTATGGACAAAAACAGCTGAAGAATAACTCTTTTATTAAGTATGTGGCTAGTCGGTTAGCCTGTAGCTGTCTATCTGAACAATTTCTTTTTTTATAAGTAAGGTTATAACGGTTGGCCTGTAGCGGACCTTTGACAACCCTATAGCTAATATGAATTAATTCTATTATAATAGAATTAATAATCCTTTTAGAAACTAAAATTAATTTATTAATTCTAATTAAGATTAAATTTATTAATTTCTAATTAATAAATCCATATTTCGCAGATCATGAGCGGTATCTAGTAATACATCATGACCATCCAAAAGTTCAAAAAGTCAAATAGCTTGATATGAACCTTTCAATAGCGAAACGTCAGTGCAATAAACTCTTTTCACCATATAATGTTTTATTCGGCTTAGAATATGAAATTAGTGCCAACTCCCTCCAAAATATTAATTAATTCTGACCCAAATATTTTAGTACTTGTTCTCGAAATTCATTACTCATCATGTGTATTAATTGAAACTATTTCTAACACATAGTCACCTTAGCCAAGGACTTCTTGAGTAATGATTCTTACAAATGGCCATGAGATATTCACTCCTACTATTAGGAGTGGTGAATCATTTATTGACCCTCTCAATTACTTTCGTTTACTTTACATTGTACTCAATGTCCATCCCATAGGTGGTCATGTAAGGACTCCAGAGATTAGAATCAAAGTACAATACTTAATAAACAAAATACCTTAGAGTTCTCAAATATAAGGATACTTGCACATTTGTTATAATGAGATTCTATCATTGGCACTAAATAGTTATCTATGTGATTATATCATAGATAAGTCATCTAATGTACTTGTTCAAATAACAAGTATTCACGTATTAATTTTGAGTATCACAATACTCACGGATGTGAGAACCACCACTTAATCAAATCAAAAAGTATAACACGTGCTAATCTTAACTTATTAATAATGTCATATCTTATTAATAATATGATTAGGGATAATTTAAGAACAAACATATTCCAGTATAGTAAGAACCTCACATCATAATCTCTATCATGATTTCTTTAACACAGTATTGTATTTGAGACTTTATGTAATAGTTTTATTTACATAAACATATGAAACAAAGAAATTGAAAGATAAAGATTGTCTTTTATTGATTTAATGTGCAAAATATATTATATAAATGATTACTTCTATGGTACAATCCTAACAGTAATATCTTTTTTCCTTTAAACTTATCCACTGACAGTATCTGTTGCCCATTGGATAGCTTAATCTGTCTGTCTTTCAATAGGTCGTCAAAAATCTAATTGGCTTTACTAATGTCAAACAAATAACTGTCATTCATATCCTTCATTTCCTTACTATCTTGCTTGGTTGTGTTCTTTACCCTTGGGTGGCCTTAATGCATGGCATACATAAGCCTTACCAACAACTAATTTTGTAGTCGGGATTTTATTTTCTGGTTATTCCTCAGGATTGGGCAAATCATCAACCACTGAAATCATTGATGTCCTTTGTAAGCCTCACACTCTGCTCCTTTTCTTTTTCCTTGATAAATTCTTCTAATTGAGCTATATAAAAAACGAGATGGGACAAGTTTGACAAGTTCTACAAGATCAAAGCCTCCTTCAATTGAGGATACATCCATCCCACTACTATTATGGCATACTCAGGCTTGAGCACCTAGTAGAAACATCTACTTTTAAGCCTTCAAAAACATTCTAAAAATTCAGTAACAATCTTGCCTAACTTTTGTTCAATGGCAAGTAAGTTGACTATTAAGACTTTTGGGTTTGGCCAATAGAATCTTTCATGGAAAAGACGTTACATTTCAGCCTAAGTATAGACGAAACATGGCAAAAAATTTGTGCACCCTGATAATCCTTATAGGGGGTTAATAAGGTTTATGGCAAACAAATAAGATTTAAAAAAAGAAAATCTTTGATGTCTTTTTGATAAAGGCCAAACAAAGTATGAGTTCAAAAATACAAACTTAAATGTACTGTTAAAGAACTTTCAAAATTTCTCTAAATGATGAAAAGAAGATCTATAGTTAAGATAGGTAGATAAAGCAACAATAACAGTTTCACCCAATTACATAATAGTTTTTAATTAAATCAATGAATGCAAGGAGGAGTATAAAGCTCTCAAGTCGGATGAACAGTAAAAACACAGATATAAATATCAAATTAGCTTCGCAGCTAAAAGTGTGCAGACATGAATCTTTTAAAACTTAAATGGCGAGAAGATGGTCTGTTTTAAAGATGGGCAATTGAGGCATTAAAGATAGATTTTCTATAGAACACAAAGGCCTTTAAAACTAATCAACAATTCCAGAGATTGAGATAAAGTTCTTTGATCTAATGACCAGTGAGAATGTAATGATAAAGTGCAAATGAAATGCAAAAGAAAAGACTTAAGGATTTATAGTGGTTCGATCCTCAATTGATCTAAATCCACTACCTTAAGTACCCACTTAAGGATTTCAATACAATCACTAAAATCTTTTTTCCAAACCAATAGTGATAGGCTACACTAATCTTACACAAGAGAATCACCACACTTGGTTTTACATCCAACCTCTTTAATCACAACAATCAATGCCCACCCCAATTGGGTTTTACTTCCTTAATCTTGATACACAATAAATCAAGGCTCACCTCAACCGAGTTTTATCTCCTTAACCTTGATATAAGACAAATTAAAAGAGAGATGACAGAAATAGCTCACAGACTTGAATAGATATACAAACATATGAGCACTAATACCTTTTGAAGCAATTTGATTTCACTTTGAAGCACAATAAAAAGGGAGATTTTTGTATTCTAAAGTGTATGAGTGTTTTTGAGAAAGATAGCACAAAAATTTTGTAAAAAATCGTGTTTAAATGGCTTTTATAGAAGCAAAAAGTAAGGCAATAATGACTAGTTTTTTGTTGTCAGATATTCTAGAGTTTTGGACTAAAAAATAGTAAGAAAGTGCATCCAAAAGGTGAGTCCAAAAAGGCACTTTTCTAGGCAGAAATATTTAGACATTGTTCCAGAGTTTTGGACAAAGCTTTTGGATGCAGAGTCCATCCAAACTCCTCAATCCAAACATCTGAAAACTTACTCTTTGAAATCATTTTATTTTTGCGTGCTTCAAGATAAAATCAAACTGAATCATAAGGTAAAGAGACATATGAATTTACAATTGATATATTTAATAACGATTTCTAATCTATGATTCTTCTCAAGTACTTCTTGGTATGTAATCTCTTAAGCTTGTCTTATACTTGGTCACCTATTCTTAGATTTCATTGCTCAAGAGTTGCTTAGCAATCTCATTTGCATGCTTTGGAAGAATTGAGGTCAAACATGTCCTATCACATGAAGATTACACACATTAGTCCTCATCAATGTTTGTCATAAGTCAAAATACAAGAGAATGCCCTTAGGGCTAACATACCCGATAAAAGTAGCACTAGTTAAATACAAGGGAAATAACTAGAGCTTGTAGTATTCATTAATAGCTAACTCATATAAAGTTGTAAATGAACTGAGCATTTACGAGTAAAAACTCTTCTAACTCGTTCATATTCGAATAAGGCACGTTCGATTAATAAACGAACGAATTCAAATAAAATATTAAACTCAATTAATAAACGAACGAATACAAACATATTTGCGAATATATTTGATCATTGATGAACATATTATATTTTAAAAATAATTATATAATTTATACTCCCTCCGTCCCACTAAAATTGATAGTGGTTGACTTGGCACAATATTTTATGCAAAAGTAAAAATTAGAATATAATAATAATATAATATAATATAATATAATAAAAATAAAAAATATATGGGTCTCACAATACTTTATGTCAAATCTAAGTATATAAAAATAATATATGTGGAGTATATTTATTATTTTATAATAAATTGTATAGTAAAAATTTTTCTTTTAAAGAAAGTGTCAAATTTTTTGGACAGTTTAAAATAGTAAGTAGATCAATTTTATTGGGATAGAGGGAGTATTATATTTTATAATATTAAATTTTATTATATTATTTATATTTTATAATATTAAAAAATAAACGAACTCAAATAATTTGAACTCAAATATTAATCGAGTTTTTTAAATTCGAACCCGAACACAAATAAATTCAAATATTATTAAACAATAATCAAACGAACTTGAACACAAACTCCAACTCGATTAATAAATGAATGAATTCGAATAATGTTCGATTTTTATTAAAGTTGAGCTGAAAAATATAATACTCAATTTGTTTGTATTCAAATACAGCACTAAGCTCATCGCACTAGGTTGTAAATTTTTTTATATGCTTTATGATTTTCTCGTTATCATCTCCTAAATAAAGTTGTGAAATTCGGCAATTTGAAGCCTTTAGGTAAAGTTAAGACTGAATCAATTCATTTCGGATAGGGTTTCTTGCAGGTGGGCTTGTCTATTCTAGTTTATATTCAAACCGCATTCCTTTCTTAACATATCCACAATTTCCCGGGAATCCACTTGCTAGCTATTCCCCTGTGGATACATCATGTTTCGTTGGATGGCTAGTTATTGCGTCGCTTCGGGAGGCTGTAGCCTAGATTGGTTGGGATGAATCTCAGTAGCTTGTGCAGCTTGAGTTGGGTAATATAGTTGTCTATGGTCGCCACTGATCGGTTGTCCGATGTCGTGGGATACTACTATTCCTAGAGTTCCTATTACTAGTTCCTATTAGGATTTGTTCAGCAAAGCCTCAGTGCATAATACTCCCTACGAGTTGCGCCCCCCCCTTAGGCTAAATGGCACCTAACTAACAGGGAATTAAGTCATTAGAACATTTGGCATAGCTTCAGTATTTTGTAGCCCTGTAATACCAGGAAATGATTGAAAGTATTTTGTAGCCCCCTAATACCAGAAAATGATTGTTCTATGGTAAATGGGATCGGTCGCCCCATGATACGAGAATGGAGCTCCTTCAAGGAAAACTAGGAGCTACCCCCAGCATAACTAGCCATAGGTGCACCCATAATTTATCTGCCCACATATAATCCAGCCGTATATTCTATTGGGAAGATTAAATTGATTGCAAGTCCAACGCTACCAAACTTAGTGCATGACACACTCCCAAGTATTAGGTATCTGGGATCTGGGAATCAACACGTGTGAAGGTGAACCATGTGTTAGAAATCAAGGTACTTACGAGCACAGACAGGCAACTCAACTGAATTGAACAAGCACCGCCTATACCTGACCAGGGCTCTAACAAATGCAATTATCAAATATCAACAATGCCGGCAAGGCCACACCGTCCAAATTTAATGTAACTAAACCGAATTCAAACTCAATAGACAAGTCAGTAGGATACCTGAGAGACTTTCTCGTTATTCTACCAAAACGTACAAGGCGCCGACACTCCTCTAAACAAGCTGCGCCGCAACGTACTGTACTGCTGACTGAATCACCAGTCCAATACTAGCTTGCCTTCAAGAAGTTATTCGCCCCACACCGGTGCGATGGGTACAGTGACTCTCCTTACAAGATAAGACGGTCTCAGATCGCTGTCGACGCACACCAACGGCGATCACCTCGAAAATCCCCTCAATTCACCGGTCCCGATAAGCAAAAAATTATAGATCGTGAAAAGAGAATGGAATAGGCGAATTTTCTCTCCGGAAACAAAAAGTACGAAAAAGGATTAACCCTAATGGCAGCTCTATTCCCTCTTTTAATTTCGCCTTAGGAAAAATTAAAAACCAATTCGGATTAGGAAATCTTGATTCCTTACCAGATTTTATGTTTCCTTTTCCTTTTCAAGTTAGAGTTAATTAGGCCACCTCGAAAATCCCCTCAGTTCACCGGTCCCGATAAGCAAAAAATTATAGATCGTGAAGAGAGAATGGAATAGGCGAATTTTCTCTCAGGAAACAAAAAGCACGAAAAAGGATTAACCCTAATGGCGGCTATGTTCCCTCTTTTAATTTCGCCTTAGGAAAAATTAAAAACCAATTCGGATTAGGAAATCCTGATTCCTTACCAGATTTTATGTTTCCTGATTCCTTACCAGATTTTATGTTTCCTTTTCCTTTTCAAGTTAGAGTTAATTAGGCCACCTCGAAAATCCCCTCAATTCATCGGTCCCGATAAGCAAAAAATTATAGATCGTGAAGAGAGAATGGAATAGGCGAATTTTCTCTCAGGAAACAAAAAGCACGAAAAAGGATTAACCCTAATGGCGGCTCTGTTCCCTCTTTTAATTTCGCCTTAGGAAAAATTAAAAACCAATTCGGATTAGGAAATTCTGATTCCTTACCAGATTTTATGTTTCCTTTTCCTTTTCAAGTTAGAGTTAATTAGGCCAAATAAAAATAGAGAAATGTGAAAATATGGGCAAAGTCCAAGCCCGGGCCGGTTGGGCGACGCATGTGTGTGGCATCCTCCATACCTTAGGCTTTTTTATTAAGCCTATAGAAAAGCCTTTTAGTATATAAAGGCTTCCACACTCCTCAATTTTTTTCATGTGGGATTTATGTCTAACATGAGTTCCCAAATGATTAAACACCCAACTTTAACAACATTTAATTATGAATTCTTAATATGAAAATGGCTTCTACCATAATCAAAACAATCTCTAACATGTCAAGAACAATTCCTATTAATTATTTTAGGCTAACTAATCATGAGTTAAAAATTATTAATTCCCAAAATTGTCATTTTCAACACCATAATACCTTCAGGTAATAGTAACACTACCATACTGCCAATTCTAAGTCCCGCTCGAAGATTTGCAAGAGGAGCAATTGCCATAGGCACAGTTCTTGGGCTGTTAAAGTTGTAACTCGTAGCATTAGTTAAAAACCACTGTAAACTGCTAGACAAGATTCTGTATGAGTTCCGCTGTTCTTTCATCCAATTGTTGCCAAATGGCTACAAGCGAAGTTGGGGAAATTGTAGGTACAACAAGAATAGCATTTTGGCCAGCATCTTCATCAATGTCTTCTCTCTGTGGATTCATGTTGTGGATAATCTTTCCTAAGCGTAGTTGCATAAACATCTAAAAAGGGTTACATTAGAGTGTATCCCAATCTTGACACCAAAAATAGTGTTAGGCCATGAACTGCCAGCTTGCTGACCTAGCTAGCATAGGACTGTCTTAAACCAACCGATTGCTGCTAAACTAGATGGAATAGCTAATACTGCAACACGTTGCGAGGCAAGGGCTATTCTAGAATGAAAATAAGTATCAATAAAAGCTATAGAATCTGAAAAAAGACACCTCTTTATTGATGAAATAGTAAAGAAAATGTACAAGTAAGCTCTATTATTCCGACGGAGTGTTTCACAATGTAATTGAAAATCAAATATAGACTATATGTAAATAAAAATAATAAAAAATAAATCTAATATAAAACTCCAGAAAGACATAGCAAAAAACGGTTGTTGTAATAATCTTGGAGTTGTTCTTGATTTGATGCCCAATCTGGTGTCTTCCTTGAGTTTTTGAAGGAGTTGGCAATGCCTATATTTGCTACTCCCGTTATTACTGGTTGTGTAGTGCTCATGGCAAACATTGTGGATTCGTGGGTAATTGACATAATCAAAACTTGAGTAGCACTCTTTGAAATTTAGACACTATCTCACTCCAACTCAACCTCCTAAAAACTCATGACAAATATGGTGGATTAGTGGGTAGTTGATATGATCAAAACTCATATAGCACTCTAAAATTTAAGCACTATCCCACTCCAACTTAACCTCCTGAGAACCTAGCCGCATTCGCCTGCTTAATTTAATTAGCTATTTTTGTTCGATAGGCTAGCTAGATGAGCCGTCTTGGCTATCTTGTCACCTAGGCATTCTGTATTGGCTAATCGACCTTCTCTCAACCTTTGCCTAACTAATCATTTTTGCTTACCAACAATTTATTTATTTTGTTCTCACTCGTATCATTGTTGGGTTTCTTCTTCCCTTTTCTCGACCTACTAAAAGGAAAACCATCAATGATAACAAGAGTTAAGTTAATCATCTTGGCATTAGCTTGTGGATCGTTTCAAATTTTTATATAAATGCGAGAAATTATTCTAATAATGTGGAATTGGAGGAAATTCTACAATTATTTAGACTAAAAATCTCTAAAAATAAAAAAAAAAGTATTTTAATTTGGTGTTTTTGAAGTACGAATGAAGTTTCATATTTCAACTATCCTCATAGATAAAACATTAGCTCAAGTGAAATAACCCCACAACACTTATGAGTGTTATTATATTTTATATATTTTTCATTCGAATTCGAATGTCTTATTTTGACTTAATACATAAATTAAAAAAAAATATTTATCTAAAATAAATTATTGTATTATCCTTTTATTATAAAATTAGTAATAAATTCATGAATAAGTGGAGATTGTATCTCTTAAATGAAAGAGATTAGTAGTACAAATTTATACTAAAAATATGTTTATTTTAGGAAATATAATATTTATCATTGGACATCTTAAAATAAAAATATGAATATTCAATTTCGATCTAAGAGAATAATAATAACTAAATTAAAGAAACAAAATAGTATAATGAACATAAAAATAATAAATTTCAAGAGTTAATAGTTAATTATACGATATTTTATGTACCATTTGGTAAGAAAAAAAAAATCATATTTGGTCTCTATGGTTGGCTGAACTGATATTCTCGTTTCACGGATGGCTTGAACTTTGTTGGGTCACAGAATGGCCCAAAACTTGTTTCACAAGCACTTTCGGCAAGATGGACCAATTGTCCTCAGCTCTATTTAAACGGAAAAAAAAACTCAAAATACAATAATTATTTTTTACTGGAATAAAGTTTATATATGAAAATTAACAGTATATTTAGTTGGGATAAAAAGAAAAGGAATGTAAATTTAAACGTAAATGAGTGATTTACGCCGTTTGGTTAAGAAATAAAGATGGAGGAAAAGTAAATTAGGGAGGAGAGCTCTCCCCCTACGTTAGAAAACAGTCCGTTCAAATTTGAACAAATTGGGATGTAAATTAAAATAATATTTGTCATTTATTTTTCTTTCATTCTAATTAAACAAAATGGAAATAAATAATTTACTCCCACTAATAAAAGTAAAAGTTCCTCTTCTCCTCCTCTTCCCCCTCCCCCTCCCCCTCCCCCTCCTTTGTAAACCAAACATAAGAGTAAAGCTTTCTATAAATGGGCTTTTGTGAGTCTAAATATTTATAAAATTGAATTTTCATTTTTTTTAGTTTATATATATATATATATATATATATATATATATATTATAAGAGTAGTAGTATTTCCATTTCTTATCAAAATATTAAACTTTAAATACAAATTATGTTTTTCATTTAGTAACTTTTAATCCATTTTATGATATGTGTATACACTAGTTGGAAATTAAATCGAATACACCAAACTTATGATCACTGCAAAACCTTCTATTTAACATTCATGATCAATCTCATACATAAAAGGCTTAATTTTATATTTAATCCTCGAACTTTATTTTTTTAATTTGGTTGGTTCCCAAATTTGATTTTAACATTTTAGGTTTCTGAACTTTTTTTTTTGACATAAGTGGTTTTTAAACTTTATTTTTAATTTTTTAAATCCCTTAACATTTTTACTTCGACACATATGGTCTTTTAAAAATATTATTATTTACCCACTCTAAATGAATTCAAATTAACTCTAATACAGTCTGTTCAGTCCGAATAATGATAAGTTGATAATAAAAGAGCTTTCTTTTTTTAAAATATATGAAATTGTAAAGATATTGCTATTTTTAAAAATATTGCAAATATTATGAATTATTGGAATCTTTATTAATTAGTGGAGGCTCCACTAATTATGGATTTATGTGAATTATTAGAAGATTTTTATGGATGTCCACCATTTAGTGGAGACACCACTAATTAAGATTAGTGGAAGATGATGTATGCCATGATGTAATCCACTAATTAGAGCTCTATAAATAGAGCTATTCTCTAAGCTTGTAATACACCATTATTTTGTGAAAGAAAGATTAGTGAAAGAAAGATTAGAGAAAATTGTGAGAGAAAAGAAAGAGAGAAATTCTTGTGCAAAATAGTTAGAGTTTTATTAGTGTGTAGTGTGAAGATTTTATTCTAACACTACCCTAATTTTATAACACGTTATCATCACGAGTCTCTGCCGTTATTAAAGCCAGAAGACAGGTACGCATTTATTGATCTCGCTAAATTCGAATTTGTAACCCTTGATATTTCTGAAAAAAAAAATTTTATATGTCATACAAAAATGCATCTAAATGTTAAAAAAAAAGAGATCCATATGTCATGTGGATAAAAAGAAAGATTTGACCACCTGAAGATGGTCGTACTACCCATCGCACGGTATGAATGGTTGCACTCGAAGTTGCAAGATTGTAAAACCGTGAACTCCGTGATGTATAAAACTACATCTTAGTTAAAAATTTTACGGAGAAAAAGTTATCGATGAAGTTATATTGGAGAAGACATTCTCCATTTTTCATGTTTTACGAGTAACAATATCGAGAAAAAGGGTATCCAAAATTGACAGCTTTAACATGAGTTATTATTGAGAAATCATGAAGCCAGATGAACTGGCTCAACAGCACTCTCAGAAGTGAATGCTGTTGGCTCCAATAGAAGCCATCGTTATAATCGTAGTTGTGGCAGTGGCCGTGGTTATGGTCATGGACACACTCGATATTTCCCTTATCACGGAGAAATACTGCCACCGAAGTGGAACAGAAAAGATAATAAGGAAAAAGATATTTCCATTAATAATAAGCATCACATCTTTTATTCATAGCACTAGTGTTCATATGAACTTGATGATACATGCTTATAGTTGCTCTTTTGTAATTGAGTCGACAAATGTAAGATGAAGGTTTGTAATTGTTCTTTTTCAATATTTACATTAGAGGACGACAAACAATTAGTAATTATGGACTTCAACTCCTCTTTTTCGACATCCTCCTCCTTTTCTTTCCCTTTTGAGCCAAGCATCGAGACTAGCAGCAGTAAGTAGCCGTAAAATTACTGCGAAATGAGTCTTGAGATTTTATGATCTCCTTAAGTTTATTATATTTCTTATTATATTTGGCCTTGAAGCATGCTTGTCTCAATTTCTATGTTTGGTCCTCTAACTGCGTATTAGGACTTTCTTCCACCAACTCGTTTTTCACATTCCAAGTATCGCAATGGCTTCTTGTAATTTCTTCTCGACCATATGTCCTCCTTCTTCTTTATTTTGCATATCCTGTAAATCGAAGTGATATCATCGGTTATTTACTTATAAATCTTTCATAGTTTCATACTTATAAATTATAAGTATGTATGAGAGAGAACCTGAACATTCTTGATTATGGTCTCCAAGCTCACCAATTTCCTGTGAGGCCATCGGCGAATTCCTAACTCCCTACATCTTTTCTTGAGACGGGTTATGCCAATATTCAGTTCTTTGGCTGCGCTCATGATTGGTAGGTAAAAGTACTGCGAAATTGTTTCTCTTGATAGTGTTTGAGAGTTATTGCCCTTCTTCTCTCTCTCGCCTCTTAATCATCTTCTTCTCCCCAGGAATTTTGTCTGCAATAATATCTTGAACTTCGATATTATGCATTTCATGAGTACTTACTCCGACTTCACTGCCAAGACCACTCATTATTTCTCCTAGAAAAAGAAAATAATATCGATAAAGGTAATACCATTCAAAATCCATGTTTAAATGTATAATAACACTGGAAACATATTCGGCTTTGTTCAAAATCCATTAGAGAGTAGAAAGGATCATGCACAAGCATATCCTCATTCAAAGGAATAGTATCAAGAGGAACAAGTATCAAAAGCAGTCTCTTGTAGGAGCGAGATCAACTTGGTCCAAAGCGAGTATGTTCAAAACTTCCATCGATGTACATAAAAAAAACAAACCAAAAGAGAGTTTAATTTCATTATCAAGCACACTAAAAACAAATGGAAGCCATCAAAGGTATCTCACCTGAAATTAGGAGGAAGTGGTTGGTTTGGAAAGGAAAACATATCAAAATCTTCACGTTCGAATTAGGCGAAGCGGTTGGTTTGGAAAGGAAAACATATCAAAATCTTCTGTGTTCGAATTAGGCAGAAGCGGTTGGTTTGGAAATGAAAATACATCAACATCTGCTGCATAAACTAAGTCAAAATTTGACCATGTCTCAAATGAATTAAGAGTCTCCATATCTGCTTTGTGATTTTTGTTTTTGATATTTACTAATGACTGATAACTGATATATATATCGATACATATATATATATATATATATATATATATATATATGTATGAGGAAGAAGAAGAGGTAGATGGTAGGTAGAGGGTCGGAGGAGAAGAAAAGACAAGAGAGGAAGAGGAAAAGTCGGTACCGGGAAGAGTGAAAAAAAAAAAAAAGGAGATATTTTTCTTGGCATTTCCTACTTGTCATCATTTTCTTATATTTCTTTTCGTATTCTCTTGTGAAATCATTATTCCCTAAATTAGGGGGAGAATAGAAACAGTACAAGAAATATCGTGATTGGACAACATAATTAAATTATCTTGATCCACATACAAGCGCGTGTGAACTTGAAGTTCAAAAGATAATTCATTTGTAAAGCATTGCAAATCAAATGACAGACACTTTTGTTGACTCTAGAAGAGTAACAAAATCGCATATGCCAATTATAAATGCTCCTATTCTAATTGAAGTTCCAACAGAACAAAAGATTTTACATATAGCTGCTGAGCCAAAAGCATGCCAGAAGCATGGCCGACCTCTGGGTTCTAAAGATAAAAATCCTTGAAAGAAAAGAGGATTAAATGATCCAGAAGATCATATTGAAGAAAAGAATGATAAAGACCAAGAGAGAACTGATGACAAAGAACCAGAAGTTGATGAAAGTAACACTGAAATTTCTATCAATTATACCACTTCAATCGGATAGAAACTGTTATTGATAATATATTTGCATACAATATATCTCTTGATGTTACACAGGATAATGATGATCCTGAACCAATATCAGTTGATGAATGTCGGCATAGAAAAGATTGGCTGCAATGGAAAGATGCGATTCAATCGGAGTTAAATGCACTGGCAAAACGTGAAGTCTTCGGACCTACAGTCCGAACACCAGAAGGTGTAAAACATGTTGGCTACAAATGGATATTTGTGCGAAAGCGCAATGAAAAGAGTGAAATCGTTCGATATAAAGCGCGATTAGTAGCACAAGGTTTTTCACAAAGACCAGGTATTGACTATGATGAAACTTATTCTCCTGTTGTTGATGCTATTACACTCCGATATCTTATCAGTTTGGCAGTACATGAAAAGATAGATATGCGCCTATTAGATGTTGTCACTTTGCTTACTTGTATGGAAATTTAGAAAATGATGTTTACATGAAAATCCTCGAAGGATTTCATATGCACGAAGCATATAAACATTATCCTCGTGAAAATTACTCCATCAAGTTGCAGAAATCATTATATGGCCTGAAGCAATCTGGACGCATGTGGTTCACACGTCTTAGTGAATATTTATTGAAAGCGGGATTTAAAAATGACCAGGTATGTCCATGTGTTTTTATTAAGAAATCTTGTTCTAAATTTGTGATATTAGCTATATATGTTGATGATATTAATCTTATTGGAACTCTCGAAGAGCTCCAAGAAACAATTGATTATTTAAAAAGAGAATTCGAAATCAAGGATTTTGGTAAAACCAAATTTTGCCTTGGTTTACAAATTGAACATTTGGAAAGTGGAACATTTATTCATCAATCAACATATACAGCAAAAGTGCTAAAAAGATTTTACATGGACAAAGCACATCCATTGAGTATTCCAATGATCGTCCGATCATTAAATGTGGATAAAGATCCTTTCCGACCTCAAGAAAATGATGAAGAACTCCTTGGTCCTGAAGTACCATATCTCGAGTGCAATTGGTGCATTGATGTATCTTGCTAATAATACACGACACTGATATTGCTTTTGCTTGTCAATTTATTAGCAAGATTTAGTTCTTCACCAACACGACGACATTGGAATGGAATTAAACAAGTCCTTCGATATCTTCAAGGTACAATTGATCTCGGATTATTTTATTCAAATAAAACCAGTCCAACATTGATAGGTTATGCAGCTGTCTGGTTATTTATCCGATCCACATAAAGCACGTTCTCAAACGGGCTATCTATTTACATGTGGAAATACTTGCTATATCATGGCGTTCTACGAAACAATCTATAGCGACTACTTCTTCAAATCATGCTTGAAATTATAGCCATTCATGAAGCAAGTCGAGAATGTGTATGGCTAAGATCCATGATTCATTATATCCGAGAAAGTTGTGGATTATCATCAATCAAAGGTATTCCAACTCCTCTTTATGAAGACAATGCAGCTTGCATAGCTCAATTACGAGGAGGATATATTAAAGGAGATCGAACAAAACATATTTCACCAAAATTCTTCTTTACTCATGAACTCCAGAAGAAAGGTGAAATTGATGTGCTACAAATTCGGTCATGTGATAACCTCGCAGATATTTTCACGAAAACTTTACCGACTGCAACATTTGAAAAGTTGAGATATAAAATCGGTATGCGTCGGTTTAAAGATTTAAAGGAATCATCTCATCAGGGGGAGTAATAAATGAACATATAGAATAGTGTACTCTTTTTCCTTCACTAAATTTTTTTCCCACTGGGTTTTTATCTAGTAAGGTTTTAACGAGACATATTCTTTATGTAATGGATGGACATCCAAGGGGGAGTATTATGAATTATTGGAATCTTTATTAATTAGTGGAGGCTCCACTAATTATGGATTTATGTGAATTATTAGAAGATTTTTATGGATGTCCACCATTTAGTGGAGACACCACTAATTAAGATTAGTGGAAGATGATGTATGCCATGATGTAATCCACTAATTAGAGCTCTATAAATAGAGCTATTCTCTAAGCTTGTAATACACCATTATTTTGTGAAAGAAAGATTAGTGAAAGAAAGATTAGAGAAAATTGTGAGAGAAAAGAAAGAGAGAAATTCTTGTGCAAAATAGTTAGAGTTTTATTAGTGTGTAGTGTGAAGATTTTATTCTAACACTACCATAATTTTATAACAGCAAAATCATTTTCTATCTCTACAAATTTTAATAAAATTTAAAATTACAATATTCAACTAAACAATCACATTTATTTTATTAGTCATTAATTGTCAAAATATATACTTATTAAACCTTTTTTTTAGTATAATAATTCTATATTATACTTTTTTTCACATTACTATAGAATTTCATTATAAAACTAACTAAAATAAAAACTATCATTATTGTAATACTTAAAAATCGATCTTTTATATGACATTTTTTCATTTTCATTTTTATTATAATAGACAATTATATAAAATTACATTTTAATTAAGTGTATTTATATTATTATATATGAGTTAAAATTTTATATTTTTTTGAATTATTTTCAACCAGCAGGAACTCGCGTTGTATATTGGAGCCAAGTTCGAACATGACATTTGTGAGTTTGGTTAGGCTAAGCTCAAGTCAAATTTTTTATTTTTGAAATCGGGTCTAAGTTGAACTTAACCAAATTAATTCACAAAATGACCGTCTTACTTGTTATGTATTTATTGAATTTTTTCTTTAATACAAAGATATAAACGTATCAATAAATTTTAAATTTTTTATAAAATTAATAGTCAAGAAATTTTATATTTACTTGTAAAATGACTAATAAAAATTCAGTAAAAAGACCAAATGTGTCGAAATAAAAATGTTAAAGAATTTAAAAAGTTAAAAATAAAGTTTAGAGATCAACTATGTTAAAAAAATAAAATTCAGAAATCTAAAAAATTAAAAATAAAATTTAGAGACCAATCATATCAAAAAAATAAAATTCAGGAACTAAATACGGAATTAAATCCATACATAAATAGAAATAACAATTTCCCCACATAATTAAGTCAAGGATTTGACTCGACTCAGTCAAGGATAATCCTCAACTTAGCGAGAGACGGGAGAGGAGCAGGCCTTGTTCCTCCGCCGCCAAATGGGGATGACTCAGGAACATGAATCGTACGGTCCTCGATCCAACACCACTCATCCTTTAATTTTTTTTAATATTTATATTTATTTATTAAAATTTATAAAAAAATAATATTAAACTATTTATATTCTTTATTTTTTCATACTTTTTTATATTCTTAATAAATTTTATGTACTTTAAAATATCCCTCCGCCACTCTAAATAAGATTTCTTTTTTTAGAATTAATACATCTTAGTTACGTGAGTAAGTTATTAATAGTAAAATTGTGAGAATTTTCATCCAATATGTATTAATTCTCACTGAAAATTTTTATTTAAAGTGGTAAAAAAATATCTTAAAGTATATAAAATTTGTTGAGGATATAAAAAGGTACAAAAAACAATAAAGGATATAAATAGTTTGATGACATTTTTCACAATCTTACTTGTTTATTTTATGTTAATATATATTCACGTATATAGATTTTTTTAAATATATTTATATTGATAAAAGAAATTCCTATTAATATATTTTAAAGGTATATTCTCATAATTTAAAATATAATAAATGATCAAACACTTTTAAAATTTTATTAAAAGATATATAATAATATCTAATTTGAGAGAATTAATATTTTTTACAATTAATTTTAATTAATATGAGAGTATTTTATATTTTATTTTTAAAATAATACGTAAGACATATTGAATTATGCAAAGCTAAAATGATCTTCATATTTGATTTTTTATTTTATAAGTCTCCTTGAATCTTGAATGAATAAAATTATATATTAAAATATTTAATTTTTCAAAACCATACTGTATTTCTATAACTTGTTATATTTTCTTACTATTAATATTGTATTTTGATATATTTTATTTGTTATTTGGAGTTATATTTTGAATTTCATTATTTTATGGTAAGTTTTTTTAATTCTCACGTTACAAATTTGTTAAATTTTCCTAGTGTAATTAAGGTTTTTTTAAACTTATTTTAGTTTTTACATTTCATTGGAGATTTGTTCCTCTCTTGGCCCTGGATCTCCACTTTCTCATGGGTCGAAGGTAGAGATGATTTTGTTCCCAACAGGTCAGGATAAAGGATCCCAATCTCTCTCTCTATTGCGGGGATAGGATTGGGGTATTAGAAGGCGGGTAAGGTGAGGTAGAAATTTATAGTCCCCACCCCCGGCACGCATACACTCACTGGTACACACACATATATATAATCTTCAACCATGCATAGAATTTCAGAAAGATTTTTTTTTTTTTTTTGCAAAATATTAATTTACAATTACTCCAAATACTGCATACAACAAACTAATACATATAGATAGTACATTTTCTCTCTTGGCAAAAGTAAAACAGGGAAGGGACTGATGGTCCCTTAAGATTCTCTACCCCGTTTTCTCTCTTTTAAATCATCACGTTTTTACTTACTTCTCTTGTTTTTCTTTGTTTTCCTCAATAAAGTGAATACATAGTGGTTTCATAACAGTGAAGGAGAAAGAAATAAGGAAATGAGGGAAAGGATCTCAAACAATAGATAGAACGCAATTGATAAGAGTTTTCGACACTATAGAGTATCCAAATCATCGCTACTATTAGTTAAAAGGTGAGCCTGTTATTACATATCCATAAATATACTCAAATATATGATAACAATTTTTTTTTTTACTCTTTAATTTGTAGAATAACAAAGAACAATACTAAAGACAAAAGAGCAGTTTTGCAGAGAGAATATTCATCTCTTGATTCATTGTATTTCTGAAATTTAAATGAGATATCTATTTACATCATACGAATCTCAAAATTAATTATATTACATTGAAAAGAAAAATAAAAGTACAGAATTATATTAGTGGATTTACAATTGGCAATGTGCTAACTCCTATGCTAACTAAATGATAAACTAACTATGGAAGCTATGTCAGCCCGGATCATAAGACGAGCTGGATGAAACCAACGTTGAAGTGGCATCTGAAGTTGATGCTGAAGTGTCATTTATTTCAACAGTCCCCTGCAAGCTGGAAACATAAACAATCCCAAAGGTGTGAGAGAAGAAGAGTGAAAGATACAGGTGGTAAGGCCTTAGTAAAAATGTCACCTAATTGCTGAGATGAAGAAATATGAAGAGGTTTAATGCAGCCAGTTTGGTATTGATTTCGAACAAAATGGCAATTGATTTCAATATGTTTTGTTCGTTCATGAAAAACAGGATTTTCAACAAGATAGATGGCACTTTTGTTATCACAAAAGAGAGGGACGGGTAAGGGACAAGTAAACTGTAACTCATGAAAGAAGTGAAAAATCCACTGCAATTCACACGCGGCTTGAGCTATGGCACGATATTCAGCTTCAGCTGAACTTCTAACAATGACAGACTGCTTCTTGGACTTCCAAGAAACAAGGGCTTAACCAAGATACACACAATAGCCAGTCACAGATCGCCTAAAATTAAGCAATCCAGCCCAATTTAAATCAGTATAAACTTGAAGCTGTAAGGAATTGTCAGTAGGAAAATGAAGACCAAGATTAAGAGATCCTTTAAGATATCGCAGTATCCTATAAACTCCTTGCATCTGAAAGACAGTTGGAGCAGCCAAATATTGACTTAAATGTTGCACAGCAAAAGACAGATCAAGCCTACTATGAGTCAAGTATAACAATTGACCAATAAGGCTTCTATAAAGAGATGCATCTCCGAACAAATCAGGATCACCAATGGCAAACTTATGTTTACTGTCCAAAGGTGTAGAAACAGATTTACAACCAGCATATCCATAGGTTTGAACCAAATCAAAATCATATTTCTGCTGAGAAAGAGTTATGCCTGCAGAATTTCTAGTAACCTCAAAACTTAAGAAATAATGTAAATTCCCCAAATCGTTAATCTGAAATTGTTGATGCAACTGTATTTTGATATCATTGGTTGGTGACAACTGATTACTTAAAACAAGGATATCATCAACATAAATCAAAAGGGCAATGAACAAGGCACCATGATGTTTAAAGAACAAAATGTAATCACTTTTGGACTAATGAAAACTAAGAGATAAAAGGAAGACAGTAAGCTTAGCATTCCACTGCCTGCTGGCTTGTTTAAGTCCATAAAGCGACTTATCAAGCTTACAAACTACAGAGGAATCTGGGGAAGAAAAGCCTAGAGGTAAATCCATGTAGACATCCTCAGCTAAATCACCATGCAAGAAGGCATTGTTAATGTCAAGCTAGTGGATATGCCAATTGAACAAAGCTGCAAGAGATAACATGAGTCTGATTGTAGTTATCTTTACTACTGGGGAAAATGTATCCAAGTAGTCAATACCTTCTTGCTGGTTATACCCTTTGGCCACGAGTCTGGCCTTATACCGATTAACAGTACCATCTGCCTTGTATTTCATTCGATACACTCATTTACAACCAATAGGTTTCTTGCCTGAAGGTAAATGAACTAAGTGCCAAGTTTTATTGGCTTCTAATGCTGCAATCTCTACTTGCATAGCTGCACACCAGTCCTTAGATTGCATAGTTTCAAAGTAATGTTTAGGCTCAAAATGGACAGAGGCATTGCATAAAAAGGCAGAAGACAAAATAGAAGTAGATAAACCATGTGGTGTAGTAATGTTGTTCATTTGTGAACAAACATAGTGTGATAAGTAAGCAGGAGTGATAGTAGATCTATTTGACTTTCTGATATGGGGAATAGAAGAAGGAAGATGAGAAGGGTCAGTATTAAAAGGAAGAGTTTTGGAAGGAAAAGGAGTGGGATTTGAAATAGCATCATCTGAAATTATTGTGTCATTAGCAGAAGGTGTATGGTCACTAGCAAGGGAATAATGAGATATGGAATAGGGTAAAGGTAAAACAGGCTTTTGTTTGTCTGGAAGGAATAATGAATCTGAATTCAAGAAAGGAAAATGAGATTCTTGAAAAGAAACATTTCGAGACACGAAAATTTCTCTGGAAAAGAAGTCTAGTAAAATATAGCCTTTTGTAATATGTGAATGTCCAAGAAAGACACAATGTTTACTTCTCAGCTCAAACTTATTTCTATGAGGTAGCATGATGCAAGCATAAGCAAGACTGCCAAAAACCTTGAGGGAACTATAATTTGGAAGTTTGTTGTATAGTTTTTCAAAAGGTCTGTGCTGATTCAAAACAGGGGTAGAAGTTATATTGATTGAATGCACAACATGTTGAACACAATATCCCCAATATCCTAAAGGAACCGAGAGTGAAATCTAAGAGCTCTTGCAACATTCAAAATATGTTGATATTTTCTTTCAACAACACCATTTTGTTCAGGAATATAAGGACAAGATGTTTGGTGAATAATTCCCTTGGACTGGTAAAAAATTGTAAGTGAAAACTCAAGACCATTATATGATCTTAAGATCTTTATTCTTTTATGGAACTGAGTTTCAACATAAGCAACAGAATTTTGAATCACAATACCAACCTCTGATTTTTGTTTTATTAAAAAAACCCAAGTAAACCTACTAAAGTCATCAACAATGGTCAAGAAATATTTGTGTCCATGCACTATGTTAACACTAAAAGGACCCCAAATGTCCATGTGAACAAGATCAAAACTAGAATTTGCAATCCCATGATGCAAAGGAAAAGACAGCTTGTGCTGCTTAGCTAAAGGACATATAGGACAAAATACATCATTTGAAGGTAAAGAAATAGAAGCATCTAATTTTTGGATCTCAACCAACTGTTTCGAAGAAAGATGCCCTAATCTAAAAATGCCATAACAAAGACTTATTATAGAGGTCACCAGTGGAAACCACACAAGCTGTATTGATGAGAGAAGCTGGTTGAGGGAGATCAAAGTACAATCCATTGAACAGTTTAGCTGATCCAATCATCTGTCCAAGATGAGGATCCTGAAGGAAACAAAATTCATTTTGAAAAGTTATTAAACATTTTTGTTGTTGAACAAGTTTACTGACAGAAATCAAATTAAAAGTGAACATAGGAATATATAACACATTGATTAAGATGATAGAAGAGCCCAATTTAACCACCCTATATGAGAAACTTTGATCATGTCTCCAATGGGAAGTTTAATAGAAACATTTTGGGTAGGATAACACTCAATGAAAAAACCTAAATATGAACAAATATGATCTGTGACGCCTAAATCCAAAATCCAGGTAAAAGAAGGTATACCTGTGTTTTGTGCTCGATTTGAAGAATGTGAGAAATCTGCTGAAAGGGTGCTTGTTTGATTAATGGAAGGAATGTGGTCAGTGACATCATTTTGCTTGAAATTAGAAGATAAGTGCTGGGATTGAATGAGATTTAATAGATGTTGATACTATTCCTGTGTAACATACTTTGAGGTTTGTGAATCTATGGAAATGGTTGAACAACTTGCACCAGAATGCATAACAGCAGAAGCATCTGGAATATTACTGTTGGGATATATGCCCTCTTAGACTAAGTTTCTGATGTAAATATCGAATATTTTGTGTCATTTAGAGAGGTGTTAGTAAACTTCTTCCTTTCTAAATGTACGGCGATGTGTAGAGGGATATTTTAGTCATTTTACCTGTAGGTCGAAGACTTTGCTAATGTAGCATTGTCCTTGGGGTCAATATTTCCTTATGGTGATATTAAGAAATATTTAAAATGCAAAATACATCTATTTATATAGTAGGGGTATTTTGGTTATTTTAGTAGCTAAGGCAATGTGTCTTTTTGGTCATCGGAATAGCCCGTAAGTCCTAATTAATTTTTGGGTTGAGAAATTGATCTTAGTTGAAAGGGTTTTATTTTATTCAGGAAGTCTAATTTATTATTAGACTGAAATAAAATAAATTTAGAGAAATTTATTATCTGGTTTAATTGGTTAATTAATTATTCAGGGCCTAGGTCCAGTTTGAATAATTAAAAAATTAACTGGGACTTAAACTAGAGGAAAATAATTAATACTTAATTATTTATTGGGTTATTTATTTAATCCCAAGAAATAAATAATTAAATTTTAATTATTTTACGTTCATTTGGGTTCATTAATTATTTATTGGGCTATTTATTTAATCCCAAGAAAAATAATTAATATTTATTATTTTGGACTTTTCGGGTTCAAGAAAAATAATAAATATTATTTTGGCCCAATAGCTTGGACCATAAGATTTTTTCGGACACAGTTCAGAAGAGTTTAATGTGAAATCAAATTTTATTTTGTTAATAATATTCAAGTGTTTGAAATATTTAATTCCGGGAATATTATTTTTATCAAAATAATTATTTTTGGTTTCATGACTCTTGGCTTTCTGTGTGAAAAAATAAGATAAAAGAAAATAAAAAAATTAAATTTCTCACCCTCTCATGTCTCTTGGTTTTCATTGGCTTTTGGTTTTGTTTGTTTACATAAGTAGCCAAGGAAGCCAATCGAGAGAAGATAAGAGACAGTGGCTTTTCTCAATCATTTTCTGTGCTAACCAACGTTTGATTAGGCTGTGCCATATTCTGAGAATTGAAAAGCCTGGCATTCATTGCACTGGAGGAGAATACCGGAACCGGAGCTTCAACCCGTGGGAGAAGAAGGAAGCTGTTCTTGTGCTTCAATTCACTCAACCATATTTTTCAAGGTTTAAGGCTCCAAGAGGTATGATTTTAATCCCTCCATGTTGCTGCCATGCTCTGTTATGTTTTTTCTGTCCATTTTTATTCCACCGTGCTTGCTCCTCTGTTTCTGTCAATTCCTTCAATTACTACTATCAGAAATTACATTGATCTGAGGTGTAAATCCCATTCCTCCATGGTTTCTACTCTTGTTTCTGTATCCAATAGGAAAACCATGTTTCTTGTAACACCTATTAACAGTGTGTCCTTGTAAACCATAGAAAACACATTGTAGCCTTTTGTTATAACTATTGCCCTTTTTATAATTTTGATTTCCAGCATTCTGATTTCCAAAATGATGATGTCCAGCACTATTAAAATTTCTGCTAATAGCATTAGTACCAATCCGATTCATTACTGGCTCAGAACTAAAATTATTTCTCCCAACAGCATTATCATTTGCAATCATCATATGATCACTCTTTGTTCTATTTCCAACATACACAGGTAAATCACTAACTCCATTTCTAGCAGCAAAAACTTGTGGATTAACAGAGAATGTGCTATCTGGATGTGTGGCATTATAATTGAGTGATCGTTCATGTGTAGATGCCATAGAAAAGGCTTGATTCACAGTAGAAAAAGGTTAAGTCAATAATACCTACAATTTGACCCCGTTGAACTCATCTCTCAATCCTTTTATGAATCTAATAACAAAATCAGTATCATTTGCTTCTTTTACTTCAGGCAATGCTGGACATTTGCATCTTAGATCACAAGAATAGATTGGGAGAGGTCTCAGCTTTAACAATTCTTCCCATAAAGTCTTCAAGTTAGTGTAATACTCATTAACTGTGAATGTTCCTTGCTTAAGGTTATAGATATCCTCTTGCAAATCTGAAATTCTAAATGAATCTCCTTGGGAAAACCTTTCACAGAGATCAATCCATACTTCATAAGCAGTGTCAATCCATATAACACTCTGAGCTATAGAGGCTGTAACAGAATTTAAAATCCAAGATAGTACCATATATTATTGCATTGCTCCCAAGTTGCGTAATTGCTGCTAGTTCGATTAGGTGCTTTAATAGTTCCATTAACAAAACTCAGTTTTTTTTTGGAGACCAATGCCATTCTCATAGCACGGCACCATTGATAATAATTATTTTCATTCAACGGAGGTTGAACAAGGATCAATGACGGACTTTCACTGGGATGCAAATAACAAGGGCTAGAATTATCTTGATGGTTGGAAAAATCTTGACTGTTGGAAATGTCTTGATTGGCCATTTAACCCAAAATGGATTGAGCAGAGAAATTAAATTCAAGACAGTAACAATTGAGAATGAGGAATTGCAGAAAACAGATGAACTAATTCATTTGTGTGTAGAACAAAAATTGCTCTGATACCATGTAGAATAACAAAGAACTGAAAACAAAGAACAATACTAAAGATGAAGGAGCAGTTTTGCAGAGAGAATATTCATTTTTTGATTTATTGCATTTCTGAAATTACAATGAGATATATATTTACATCATACGGATCTCAAAACTGATTATATTACATTGAAAAGAAAGATAGAAGTACAGAATTACATTAGTGGATTTGCATCTGGCAATGTGCTAACTCCTATGCTAACTAACTGATAAACTAACTATGGAAGATAAATAACTAATTATTATTTTTGAATTTAATTCAGTGTATAAAATATAATAAAAAATGAAACACAATTAATTCAATATTCAAATGACTTAGTTAGAATTTTTTGTGAGTTAGTGATAAAAACAAAAATAAAAAGCATGACAAACCATTTCTTTTCTCTCTCTAATTTTCTCTTCTAGACATTTACTTGGTGTGGCTTGGCAAGCAAGTAGTTGAGAAGTTATACCCTTGTAAATTCTATGGCAACATCCTAAAGCATTTGCTCCTACGAAGAACAACCAAATATATAGTCATCTGGTTGGACAAGGCTTCATCAACCCAACACAATAATCCCCCATTTCTCATGGCAATGAAAGGGAAGGGAAGACAGCTTTATATCTTCGAATGCTGCACTTGATTCCATTGCCTGAGCAAATTAAACGCTGCTGGTGATAACAAACAGCTTAGAGCAGCCGCCGCTAGCCTCCTACTACATGGCCCTCCAACCCCACTCTCGACCACCATGCACACATGACCAAGGCCAAGCATGCATTAGACACTACAAGAAAGTTAGCAAATTGCGACAGATTTTTGCAACGGACAAAATTCGTCGCAAATTTGCGACGGCTCATCAACGGAAAAAAGGGTTAAGGGATGTAGTTGACCGGCCCTCACAAATCCGTCACAAAATTAGAGACGGATTTGTGATGGAAATTAGTTGCGACAGATTTAAAGATTCCGTCGCAACAATTGTGAGGGATTTGAGATGGAAATTATTTTTAAAAAAATTAAAAAAATTAAAAAATTTGCTCTAGCTAATCCGTCGCAAAATTAGAGATGGATTTGCAACGGATTTAGAGATTCCGTCGCAACAATTACGAGGGATTTGCGATGAAAATTATTTTTAAAAAAAATTGAAGAAAAAAATTTAAAAAATGGCTCTAGCTAATCCATCGCAAAATTAGAGACGGATTTGCGACGGAAATTATTTGCGACGGATTTAGAGATTCCGTTGCAAATCCATCGCAACAATTGCGAGGGATTTGCGACGGAAATTATTTTTTAAAAAAAAATTGAAGAAAAAAATTTTAAAAAAAAATTGCTCTAGCTAATCCGTCGCAAAATTAGAGACGGATTTACGATGGAAATTATTTGCGACGGATTTAGATATTTCGTCACAAATCCCTTGCAAAAATTGCAACGGATTTGCGACGGAAATATTTAAAAAAAAAATTGAAGCAAAAAAATTCAAAAAGTTGCTCTAGCTAATCCGTTACAAATTTAGAGATGGATTTGCGACGGATTTAATGATTTCATCGCAAATCCCTCACAACATTTGCGACGGAGTGTGTTTGTAACGGATTTACGACGGATTGGTGTTTTCTATAAAATAAAGTTCAAAAAAATTATCGCTGTAAATAATTTTAATCTAAAACATTTAAAGTTACTTATTAAGGCTTTTTTTGTATAATTTTGTATACTATATACACATGAGTGTTCTTATCATAGAATATGTACGTGATTTTCTTACTGATATTGCTTATTGTATGAAACATTCTTACATGTTCTTTATAGATAATTGTATAAGTTGAGTAATAAGGAGTTTCATTAATTATTAAGAAAAATTCATTAATACAAACATACATATATATATATATATATATATATATATATGTATGAATATGTGTGTGCATGTGTGTATGTATACGTAAATAAAATATTTTGATTAAAATAGTCAAATATTTTTTGTACATTATGTTTTTTTATCTCTAACTTAATTATTCTGAAAAAGAATTGATACGAATTTAAATAGAATGTAATATTTTTGTATAGAAATATATGTGTGTATTAAAAAAACTTAAAAGATATGATATATATTTTTTCTTTTTTTGATAACAATATCAGTGCAATTAACTATATTACTGTGACATTAATTAATAAGAAAATTTCATTAATTATGTGTGTGTGTGTGTGTGTGTATATATTTATTTATATGAATATATATATATATATATATATATATTTATTTATATATGTATATGAATATGTGTGTGTATCTATACATATAAATAAATATTTGTCTGTGTGTATAGATAAATATATAATATGAATGTGTGTGTGTGTGTGTCTATGTATAAAATATATACATATATATGTGTGTGTGTGTGTGTACATTTGTTCATATATATTTGTGATTATGATTGTATATGTGTGTGTGGGTTATATTGTGTATGAATTTATGCATATATATATATATATATATATATATATATATGTAAAATCATTTAATAAAAAATAGTATATAAATATACAAAAATATATTTTTTTTATTTTGAATAATATAGTTTTATATTGAATATAAATATAAAAATTTTTGTTGTGTATTTTGTGGCTAATCTGTGATTATTTGTCACAAAATCACAAAATTATTATTAATTCCTGACAAATTCGTGATATTTTTTTAATTTATTTTTTCCAATTTTTTTAAGATAATCTAAAAAAAAAAATTCAAACACTTTTCTTCTTCCCCCTCCCTCCTTCTTCCCTTCCCTGCCTGCCTCCCCCTACCCAGATCTGGCTCGATCACCGCGCATCACCTTCCCCCACAGCCCTCACTCTTCCTGCCGCCACCCCCCGCCAGCACTACCCCCCGCCCACCCGCACTACCCCGTGCGACCCCCACCCGCCACCCCTGCCCGCGCAACCCCCTCCCCCGGCTATCTCCCCTCCCCCCCTCTCCCCCCCGGCCAGCCCTCTCCCCTCCTTGCGGTCTACCGACTCTCCCCCTCCCCCAGCTCTCTCCCCCCACCCCCGCGGCTCTCCCCCCTCCACCCCGGCCCCTTTCTCACCCCCCCTCCCCGCCTTCTGCCAACCACCCCTTGACCCCCCTTCTCCGTTCCCCCATCCACCCCATCTGCCGACAACCCCCCTTTTCCTATATTATTTTCAATTTCTGCCCACAACACTTAAAACATTTTTCTTCACACTTCAAATTCGGAGCATTCTCCACGAATTAGAGAATCAAGAAATTCAACCAGAGAAGACTAAAGTTGAATCCTCATAGCATATCAGAGGCCTCAGTCATCATTCAACATCAATCTCCAAAACAAGTAAATATCATTCTTTTTTTAAACTCTTACATCGTCTTTGATTTTTAGAACGCTAGTAGCAGGTGATATTTTGTGATAGAGAATGGAAGAATATATTACATTGATTTGTTTTCGTACAAGGATAGGATAAAAATTGTAATGTGAAGATATATTTGGTATAATAAGTAGTTCAACGTGATATAGGACATGTTTATGTGCTTAGCAGTGAATTTTTTATGTGGTATGTGATGTATATTACAAGCAGTGAATTTTGTTGATTGTTAACTACTATGCTCACTATTAATAGTATTTACTACTATGATAATTATTAGTTCTTATTACTTGTTTACTAATAAAATTGCTATTCCATAATATTAATACTTTTATTTATATGTTTATCTAATATTATTATTGACTGTTTTTTTGGAATTGCTATTTATTAAATATTAGGGGGGCAAAAAATTATTTTCAATATTATATTAGCATTACTACTAATATTTTTTATAACATTATTTTTTAATATAAAATTGTTTGATAATAATTACTATTTAACGTTTAATAGTATACTGCATGTCAATAATTAGTACTTACTATTTGTTAATGGTAAGTTGGCTACCAATAGATACCAACGGCATATTTTTTTTCTTTTTTTTTAACTTATATGAATAGATCCCCATGAGTGATGGGTTATCATTCATCGTGAGTGATGGGTGATCATTCCCCATGGGTAATAGGTGATTACCCTTATATTAGTTATGTTGAATAATTATTTTGACAATTAATATTTTTTTTAATGTTGTTGATTTTGTAGTGGCTTGGTGCCTAGAAACCTCCAGTATATAGGGGAAACTCTGCCGAAATTTCTAATGGATTTTGTAGTGGTGGTTGTGTTTATGGTTGTTGGATTAATATTAATTTTGATTGCTAGTTGGTGGCTGAGTTGGTTGATGCTTCATGGTTTAAATTTAGTTGCTTATTGAGGTATTGTCAGAGAGGTTAATAATTTTAAATCTGTGCTAAGTATATTAGGTGTCTATACAAACATGATTGGGGAACCGATTGGTATTTTGCGACGATGGTTCACCATCACAAGCCCACGTATGATGCATGATAAAGAAGTATATATAAATTACTAAAAAAGTATTTCATGAAACATGTAGTTGGCTATTCAGGTATTTATAATTGTTGTTTAAAGTAACATGAAGATGAATACCCTTAAGCTTTCCTAAACCTTTTACGCAAACATGCATAAACTCACAGTTAAACCTCTTTGTCGCATAATATGTTGAATGTATAGATGAAAGATCGCAGTTGGATGTATAGAAGGCGGTTGCCCAGTAAAGGGTTTACTACTGAATTTGAGCAGGGGGTGCAAGGATGCGTTCGCTTTATTGAATTCTAAGTATGGTAAAATCAGATGTCCTTGCACAAAATGCAAGAACATGAAATTTGACTCTCCGGACCAAGTTGAGATCCATTTGTACAAATATAGGTTTGTTAGCAACTACCATTACTGGATTTGTCACAGTGAACCTTACTATGTAAATCAAAGCATGTCTATTTCAACATCTAGTACAGTTCAAGTTTATTCAGGTTCTAAAAATCCGTATCTGGAAATGATCATTGATGCGGCGGGCCCTAATTTTAATTTGGAAAGACCGTTGAATAAGAAAGTTGAAGAACCTCCTAACACGGAAGTGCAAAAGTTTTCTGATATGTTGGGGGTAGTAGACACTCCTATATGGGAAGGGTGTATGAACCACTTGATGCTTTCGTTAGTTTCAAGGCTATTAAATGTTAAGTCTGAAAATAATGTATCTAATAAAGCTTTTAACCAAATTGTGCAGCTTATGAAAGAGGTGGTTCCATGTAGCAACAAGATACCTGATGACTTTTATCAAATGAAGAAGTTAGTATCTGGGTTAGGGTTGCCTGTTCAAAAGATAGATGTATACAGTAATGGATGCATGCTTTATTGGAAGGACGATATCAATTTGAAAGAATTCAAATTTTGCATATATGCTCAGTACGTGCCTAGAAAATACCGAAAAAAAAGAAGGGTTAGGCTCGAGATCCCTTTGAAAAAAATGTACTACTTTTCGATTACACCAAGGCTGCAGAGGTTGTATGCATCTAAAACTACAGCTGAATACATGAGTTGGCATGCAAAGGCTAAGGTCGAAGATGGAAACATGAGCCATCCAAGAGATTGTGAGGCTTGGCAGCACTTTGACCGGATTCATCCAGATTTTGCAAAGGAAGTTCGGAATGTGAAATTAGGACTTTGTACTGATGGTTTCTCACCGTTTGGCATGTCAGGAAAGCAGTATTCATGTTGGTAGTTATTGTCACTCCTTATAACCTTCCACCGTGGTTGTGCATAAAAGATTCTGTGATGTTTTTAACAATCATTGTACCGGGACCAAAGAATCCGAAACATAAAATTAATATTTATCTTCAACCATTAATAAAAGAATTGAATCATTTGTGGATTGAAAGTGTTGCTACATATGACATAGCAAAGAAACAAAACTTCCAGATGCGTGCTGCACTAATGTGGACTATTAACGACTTTCCTACCTATGGAATGATGAGTGGATGGAGCACAGCTGAAAGATTAGCGTGTCCATATTGTATGGAGAGGTCAAAGTCTTTTCATCTACAACATGGTGGTAAACACTCATGGTTTGACTGCCACCGCCGCTTCTTACCCATGGATCACCCATTTCGACGGGATACAACATCATTTAAGAGAGATAAGAGCTCTGACATGTTACAACCTATTCTACGTCCCACTGGGGATGACTTGTGGAGTAGTGTTTATCAGTATTCGAAAATAACAGAGTCAGGAAGAGAACTTGGGAGATCGAAAGGTAAATATATGAGTTATAATTGGGCTAAACGGAGTATTTTTGGGATTTGCCCTATTGGCGAACGCATTTGGTTCGTCATAATGTTGACGTAATGCATAATGAAAAGAATGTGTTCGATAATATCTTCAATACAGTTATGGATGTGAAAGGCAAGACTAAAGACAATCTGAAGACCCGTCGTGACGTTGAAGTATATTGCAATAGGCCAGAACTACATGTGTGTAACGTCGTAAAAGGGAGGATAGCAATACCTAAGGCATGTTACACGTTGAAGGTAGAATAAAAGAAAATATTGCTTGAGTGGTTGAAAGGATTAACTCTTCTAGATGGATACGTATCAAATCTTTATAGATGTGTTGATTTTAATGAATTGAAGCTGTCCGGCATGAAAAGCCATGATTGCCACATCTTCATGGAAATATTACTTCCGATTGCCCTTAGAGAATTCCTTCTAGCTAATGTTTGGGAAACTTTGACAGAATTAAGTTTATTTTTTCGGGACATTTGTGCTCCTAAATTGTCTGTATCTCATATGATGAAGTTGGAGTAAGGGATACTGGTTCTTTTATGTAAGTTAGAGAAGATTTTTCCTCCAGGTTTTTTCGATGTTATGGAACATCTCTTAGTTCATTTGCCTTACGAAGCAAGGGTTTGTGGTCTTGTACAATATAGATGGATGTATCCTTTTAAGAGGTAATTGTCATTTTCCAAATTATACTACGGTTAGCTGTAGTCATTGCATAATACTTATTTAGTATCATACTTTGAATTATGCCAGGTTCTTACTTCGTTTAAAGTTAAAGGTGAAAAATAAGGTACGAGTAGAAGGGTCAATTTCCAATGCTTATCTTGTTAAGGAAACATCTACATTCTTCTCCTATTATTTTGAGGCACATGTGTGGACAAAACATGTATCTATGGCTCGCAATGATGAAGGTGTAGTCAGGCAAGAAGTAGATGAAGCTTCGTTGTCAATATGCAATATTTATGGGAAGATATTAGGAAAGATTCAAACCCGATTCCTCTCTCATGAAGAATACAAAGTGGCAAAAAATTATATATTACTTAACTATGAAGAGGTCCAACCATATATTAGGTGAGATGCTTGCCCCTCTGTTGATATTAGAAATAAGATCCATTGGTAATTGTGTCATTTTCTTCTCTACAGTGAGTTCACATCTCGTTTACAATCTTTAATCCCAAACATTTCGGAATTAGATGTACAAAGAAGGATAGAGAATGAGTTCGCAGGATGGTTTACAGATTATGTATGCTCTTCAAAAAACAGTTAAATTTTTTTACACGTGAACATATGTTGTTAGTTAATGTATGTCCACCTGAACATTTCATATGCTTTATAAGTGAACGATCCACAAAACTATGTGTCAGATATATGTTTGAAGAATCTTGCTTGGGGACCTTCGAGAAAAGTAAAAACATATACTGGGTACATTATTAATGGCTATAGATTTCACACCCACGAACACGCCGAAGGAAAGAAAACAGTGAACTCTGGAGTTTGTGTTAAGGGGGGTGAAAAGAACTCAGTAGTGAGTGATTATTATGGGGTTCTTAAAGAAATTGTTGAAGTAGAGTTTCCTGGTAATCCATCACAAAAAGTTGTCCTTTTTAAATGTGATTGGTTTGATCAAACAACAAATCACGGTGTTAGAATACATAAGGAGTATAAGATTGTTGATATTAATTGCAAGAGGAGCTATCCAAAATATGATCTGTTTGTGTTAGCTCAACAGGTATCTCGGGTGTACTATGCCTCATATCCAGGATGCAAAAGACCAATTGATCTGATTGGTTAGCTGTGTGTAAAGTAAAAACTCGACATGTGATTGATGCACCTGTGATTGATAAAGCTTACCAAGAAGAGGTGAATAGTCACAATGCAATGAGCATTTCCTTAGTTGTTGATCTTGGTCCCTTAGCTCATCAATCGGGTACAAGTGAATTATTGGATGTTCAAGAAGAAGGATTACTTAGGGATACAAATGAACTCGAAGATGAAGACGAAGACGAAGGTAACTGGAATACAGATAGCACGATAGAGATGGAAGAAGAAGAATACATATCAGAGGATGACTCAAGTGATTAAAGTACATTTATTATACGTTTGTGATGTAAAATTTAAATAATTCATGATGGTTACTTATATTGTTGATCAATAATCTATGTTAAAATTTCATGTTTTACTAATTTATTGGATGATCGATTATTATACCATTTTTTGTCCTTTTTATTAGCTTAAATATAGTTAAATACGAGTCAATACTAATTATTTTCTTTTCCACAGGTGTTCTTTGCCTTTCCATAGGTATGCTTTTTTTTTTTTTTTAAATACAGTTAAGTGTTAGGGGAGACTCTAACTATTTTCTTTTCCACATGTGTTCTTTGCCTTTCCATAGGTATGCTTCTTTTTTTTTTTTTTAAATACAGTTAAGTGTTAGGGGAGACTCTAACTATTTTCTTTTCCACAGGTGGTCTTTGCCTTTCCACAAGTATACTTTTTTTTTAAAAAAAAAAAATACAGTTAAGCATGAGTCAATGCTAACTATTTTCATATCAACGGGTGTTCTTTGCTTTTCCAAAGGTATATTTTTTTGTTTAATATATGAATTGGATCCCCGCGAGTGATGAGTGATCACTCCTCTTGGGTAATGGGTGATTACCCTTAAATTAATTGTTGTTGTTGACATTGACTTTTTATTATAGATGTCTTCTTTGTTAGGATATAAAACCTGTATAAAAGCTGTATAAAAGAACATACATCTCATTATCTGATGGCTTTGATCCATTGACAAAGGAAGAATCATGCACTTGTCCTTCAAAATGCTTGGAAAATGTTAGAGACTTATGTGCAAGAATGAAGCCATTTTGAAAGAAAACAAAAATAACAAACCTTTTCTTTCTCAAGTTGTATAAATAGCCAAGTTTCTACATATTTCAGTTTATCTATTGGCAGTTAATTTTTTATTATGGAGAATGTGTTCTTTGATACAGGTTTTGTTGTACATGTTTTGTGTGTTTAATGTGTTGATGATACTTGGAATATGTTTGAATGTGGCATTAATGCCTAGAAAATGATCATTTTATAGGGAAGACTCTGTTAAATTTTTTTATAAATTTGCGTTTATAACTTGTTCTACATATATATTACTAATATGTTTGAAGTTTAAATAAATTTATTTCAAAATTAGGATGTCTGGAGATGGACAGTCTTCTGGAGGTGCTGGAACAGACCAACATACCCATCCTCCTAACATCTTATCATCATCACACGCACGGCGCCTCTCCGTACCACGAACGATTTATGGTTCACCTTCGCAATCAAGAGGTGCTTCTCCAGCAAACGCTCCTACTTCTGCATCACACCATATAGGATCACAAGCCACAAACGGCCGACCTATGATTATTCCTCGAGGAGATGGGTGTGTAATTTATAGTATGTTGAATGTTTTCCAATTCAGTATATCCTCTTTAACTATCATATTACATTCCTTTCTGGTTATACAAAATAGGTTGCTAGTTCAGATAAATGTGTGAGAGAGATTCAAGGCATATTTAAGAAACAATTCAATGGTTCGTACGCTACATACTCATATGTCCCGATACACGTTCGGGACATATAGTTCGAGGAGTGGAGAGTATGTTTCTTTTACTTTCTTACAAATTTAATCTCATGTATATGTTATTGAAACTTATATGCTCAGGTCTCATTTGTTGTATTTGCAAACAAATTTATTTTAAACTGTTAATTTAAAATTTAACGGCAATGGTTTACAATATTTGTAGAAGTTATTTCGTTGGGCTTCTGAGCATAGTCCCCAAATACGGAGAAATTGGGAAAGGAAGTGTGCAAAAAGGCTTTTCGATACTTTGTCGAAGACCAGAAAGAGCACACCTGCTAATTTGTGTCCAACTTGGATTCATCCAACTAATTGGTCAGAGATGAACAACATTGGTTGGATCCCAAGTATCAACGAGTCGTGCAGTCTGCAAAGCAAAATCGGTCTCGTAGCGGTGTCACTCACAGAGGAGGTTCCATCTCTTTCATGGAGCACGAGGAAAGCATGATAAATTCAATTTTATTAACTTTTGTATATTTCATAATTATCAGAATCATGCACTCGCATTCAAAATGATATTATTTTCTATTAATTTAACTGCAGAGGAGACGTGAAGGGGACTATCTGGACATGTTCAAAAAACTAAATATGTTCCAGAACGGGGAAAGATAGGGTCAGTTTGTGGGCGAGCGTCCGCAAAAGATATTGGTAAAAATAATTTATTCTTTCGTTACTTATTGTAATAGGTCTTCTTTTAATTTTTATAAATTCACGTTATTTCAGGAGGAGACAAATGTCACCAAGGAGCGCTACTCTCAAATGGAGTCTAGCGGGTCCATCGACTCCGTTTCTATGCCAAATGACAAGGCCATTATCATTGAGGCAGTTGGTGGATTCAATAAGGGTTGTGTCTACGGATTGGGATCAGAGGCCACTCGCATTAAGGAGCAGATGCATGCGTCTCATTTATTAGGATCATCTTCATCCACTCCTGTTGATGTTGACCAGATAGTTGAGACTAGGGTTCAGCAGAGGATTCAGGAGGTTGAGGATCGATGGAGGCATCGAGAGAGGAGTCGCGAGGATAAGTACAAGCGTCGTGAGGAGAGGATTAAGAAGAATTTTGAACATAAAGTTGCGGGAATCACTTCTTGGATGGCAGTTTTGTTCGAGAAGATGAAGGTTACTATGCCACAGCTGTCTTCGGTATTTGAGGATGAGGACATGGATGAGGATGAGGATGAGGATGAGGACGAAGACGAAGATAATGATTTATTTGTTTCCCCACCTGATCATCACCCCGGTCCTAGTGCTGGGTTTGATGGTCCTCCCGCTCCTCCTTCAACTAGTGCTCTTAATCTTTTAGCTACATGATTGTATTTTGAACATTATTTATCTATTGTGATACTTATGTGTATACACATGTTTGGATTATTGTAGTTTTACTTTATGATTTGGCATGCAATTTATTATTGGTTTCGAATTTTTATTTGTTTTATTTGTTTTATTAGTTTTACATTACAGATTTGATATTTATGAGAAAAATTGCTTAAATATTTGCACAAGTTTTCTAAAATTAATTTATTTAAAATTAATTTTGACAAATTCGGTCTTAACTTGCAGCAGATTTGCGACGAATTTTTTATTTTTTTAAATTACAATTATTACAATTGCTACGGATTTGCGATGAATTTTTTTATTTTCTTAAATTCTAATTATTCCGTCGGAATAATTAGAATTTAAAAAAATAAAAAAAAATTCATGTTACGGATTTGCGACGGCATCTTCCACATTTATTTTAATTTCGAAAAATCTCATTGCAAATCCCTCTTAAGTTGCAACGGATTTGCGACGGATATTTTTTCGTTTATTTTAAATATGTAATTATGCCGTCGCAAATCCGTAACTCTTTACTAGGGATTTGCGACGAAATTATTTTCCATTGTATATTATCCATCGCAAATCCCTAGCAATCTGCTACGGATTTGCGACGGATATTTTTCCATTTTATTTTTACCCATGAAAATATTCCGTTGCAAATTCGTCGCAACTTGTTACGGTTTTGCGACGAATTTTTTCATATTTTATTTTTCAATTATTTCGTTGCAAATCCGTAGCAAAATGTAATTTGGTTGACCAGACATTTGGCCATCGCAAATGTGTCGTTATTTGCGACGGATTTAATTTTTCGTCGTTGTTTGCAACGCACTTATTTGCGACAACCTAATCCGTCACAAATTCGTCGCAACACTGAATTTGGCCATCGCAAATAGCATTTTTTTTTTTTTTTTTTGTAGTGAGATTCTTCTGTACGTATATATAATAAACTTATATACTAGAAGAAATCAATAGATTTCATCTGTGCACAAATACATATTGTTAGATTCCTTCTGTTTGCTTACATGTGAGTTTTCTGTAGCAAATGTATAATAGGTTTGATTCTTACGGTGACATGTTGACTGTTGAGGGTTGACCTATGCCTATATCCAGGTCCAAATCAAACCAAATGTTGGAATTATTTATTTAGAAAAAATCCAGTAAATAATTGATCAAATCTACTTTAATTACTTATTTTATTTTCTTCAAAAATGGTTTCTGTTTTCAATGCTTTTTCTTTGTTTGTTGTTACATTGCAAGCAGTCGACGAAATGAGTGGAAATAAATATATATATATATATATATATATATATATATATATATATAAGTAAAAAATGAAGCATATTATTATGATACGTGGAAGTATCATAAGGTGACACGTGGTTAAATAAATTTTTTTAAAAGAAAAAGAAAAATTATATTTGAATTCATTTAAAATCTTAATTAATTAAATTAACTAATAAAATATATGTATTTAATATTAATACATTGAAATGTATGATTCTTTGAATATTATCTAAATTTATTTTAAAATTTTAACTAATTAAATAATTAAACAAATTAATTAATAATATATATTTAATATTAATACATTAAATTTAATAACATTATAATTCGTACAACGCACAGAATATTAACCTAGAGTTTGAATCGAGCTGGAAACAACGACAGCCATTGAAAACAGGAGTCGCAATCACGCGCAGTAATAGTCCATGCAACAAAAATATTAGAAAAATGCAAATATTGCAACAGTAAAAGGACGCTGTGACCTACTTGCGTGGGAAAAATACAACAAATATGAAGCTCAAAATTAAATGCCAAAGAATAGTCACAATCAAGGATAGAATTAATTGAAATAATATTAAACAGTGTTATATATTCATATCGAAGCATAGGAATAAAAACGAAACGATAACTCGATATAGAATTGCCTACTCCAAAGTTTGGAATCAATTAGAAAAGAACACTAGCCAGTAGGTCATTAGGTGCAAGTACTTTTATTATACTTGTCTATGCAAAATCTACGCAAGAATATATATAAAGATGGAGAGAGAGGGAGATATTATGGAGCCAAAGCTAAGTACTCCGATGTTGGCCTAGTGACCAAACCCTAGAGCAGAAGTAACAAGAAAGGAAATATACTATCTAGTACAAAGAGAAGCTAACGGGTTCCTTCCTTCTTCTATCACATCAGTAAGCTTCTAATTATGGCTGCTTGGGCACTGTCAGCGTCTGTTGATTCTAAGAGTTGCGATAATCGATCACTTAGGTCATCAACTTCTCTGTGTAAGCTTCTGATATAGTTGCAAGTTTCCTGCAAGACTTTTGAAGCAGAGACCTGGAAAAAAAGCAAGTTCAAAATCACCAAAAATGAGTGTCCAAAAGGGTAGCATGATGCTGCATTGCAGGATAATGTTAGGGTGTATGTGTGTGTGTGAAAATGAGTAACATGCCAAGAAGTTAAACTTATATATATCTATAGGGAACATGGGAGTCCCACATATATAGCAATCTTCTGCAGCTAGGGGAGAGCACCACAACAATAAATGAGGCTGTGGTCATCACTCATGGTCATGGGGGCATATGAGCACGACCCAACTTATCTTAAAAAAAGAAAACGAAGGCCACACAAAAAAATGTATGACTTGGGAGGAATTAAGAGAGGTGAGGAAAGACCAAACTATATTATACCTTGTCCGAACGCCTTCCTCGAATCTCAGGAATAAGTTGTTGCAACTTGGACACGAGATCGGCGATCTGGTCATCAGTTATCCTGGACACTCCTGACTGCCTGGAACGTGATCTTCGGCTAGACATTGTCAGGAATTAGTAAATGGGGAAGAGATTGATGAAGAAAAAACCCGCAGGACTCTGTCAGAGAAGAAAACTAGTAAGTATTTTCTTGAATGCCTTGTGTTGCGAGTGAATGAGGGAGCTGCCACTTAAAAGGGCGGAGGAAGGTTACTGTGAGAGACAAGTTATGGACAGAGAGATAAGGGAGGCATTAAGAGCTAAAAATTGAAGGAGAGAGAAAGAGAGTGAGAGAGAGACAAGTAAAGGAAGTAGTGTGGGAAGTGATGAAGACAAATGCATGGATGAAAGCAGTGGGCTAGACTTGTTTTTAAATAGATTTTTCAAGAGAGAGGACTGAGGTGAAGGAATCAATCAAGGAAGGAGAGAGCCATACTGTCCTTCTCTTTGTGTCCCCGAACTGGGGTTAGACTCAAGTGGGTTAACAAATTTGCTTGTGCATCAGCCAACGTTGCGGGCCTCTTTGTGTCAGTATGAGCACGCAAGCCCACGTTATCTTATTATCTTTTGTCACTTAAATATAAGCGTTGTTCCGGTATAAAAATTAACTTTGTTCAAATGATAATTTAATTAATAAAATTTTATCGACATAAATTTGATTATCTTATCTTATGAAAACAAATTTATCTTTTTTTGACATTTACCGAGCGGGTAGATGCTAGAGCCTAGCATTGCATTGTTGACCACTGACTGAGTTTGGAAATCATAACTGTTAGCCAAAACCCAAAATCATAGTCTCCATCAAACACGTGGTAACTAGTAATTTCTGCAAATATTGACCCGAATCCTCGGCAACACAGTGTCTAAGAGAAGAATATGTGAAAACTCGTGTCTTTGGATAGGGAAGTAAGCTTAGTTACAGTAGTAGTAGAGTGAAGGACTTAAAGATTCGTGAGTGGGTGGCGATGGAAACAGAGACTTTGTCGTCATGGTTCTTGCTTTCGATGCTTTGAGTTCTCAGCTTATTTGCTCATCTCTCAAAGTCACAATCTCAGTTCACTAGAAGAGAAGATGAATAAAAAAGGGTTCTTGATTTTGTCTGCTACCAAGAATGTTACTAATCTTGAGAATCTTGAGATTACTTAGTGAAAAACTGTAATATTTGTTTTCACATCGATCGGGGCATTACATGGCCGCACGTGATGGGAATATGTCGCACTTTTTTCCGGCGAGATTCCTGGTGGAGGTCTGTGGACTAAAATTAATGGACAAGAATTGGAGAGTTTAAACTTTACTTCTCTCTTCCGATCAAGACAAATCAACCCCTCCCTGGTTATATACAAGTAAACATAAACCTATGCATTGTAAGTGAAGAGTATGGGGATCTCAAATGCTGTACCAGTTTGAAATGAGAATATATTTCTGAGGGAAAAGAAAGAAGAAAGAGACAAGTGAAGTGAAATCTCCCAATCATCAAGTCATGATGATGATGTGGGATTCAATTATCAATGTGAAAATAACATATCAGAGATAACTACTTAATCTGTTATTTCATACAAAATCAATTTATAAACTATTACTGAACTCTTTATATCATCAAATCATGATGGAGGTGTATATTTCAACTACTAACATGAAAAACACATATTAGGAATAAATATTTTGTAATTTATTTCAAGAAAAAATAATTTATAAACTATAATAATGTAAATTTATATAATATCAAAACTTTGATTAATGTACTATTGGACTTGTAAATAAAGTCCCTAGATTTTAACCTTTCTTCCAAAATGTTGTTACCCTTTATTGGTAACAGTTAAACTCAACCTAAGAAGCCAAAGAAGCTTTGCGTGATGCTATGTTTAGATTTGACATACTTCTTAGTCAGCAATGTGTTAGTCCCACATGCATAGCAACATATTTTCATTTGTTAATAAAAAGGTATGTATGTGTTGTTATTATTATTATTACAGCTTTTGGAAGCGTAAAGGTACTATATATAGAAGAGTTACTATTTATCAAGGGATCCATTAAATTATTTGAGAAGATGTATAGAAATTTATGACTAATATTTATAGATAATACTATACCAACTTGTTGGTTACCTCTAAGTTGTATATTATTTTACAAAAGTGATACATGTGGCTTTTTTTTTTTTTTTAGTGAAAATCAATTCTTGAGATTTATTTCATTATAAAGAGAATTACTTATTAACACAGATATCATCTTTTTCTGATAAAGTATATATGATCATAATAAAGTGAGAACATATCATAGAATAAGAGGGGGGAAAATGGAAATTTTGGATCCTAAGATTTCCAGTTTAATGTGAAAGCACACACTGGAATCTAGGCTGTGGACTAAACTTATCGCTTTCTAAAAGGGGAAACCGTCACCTTAAAACATCAAGACAGCCAACAAAAGTTCTTTTGTGAGACAAACTAATAATTGAGTGGTATTTATCACGAGGCCCCTTTATGTTAGCCTGTAATCGTTCTTGATCACGTTTATATTTATCCTCATGATCATTGCAAAGCCAATCATCAATACTCGATTTAGAAAAATGCATGCCTCTTGGTCAATACAAGTTGCTGTTAACTTTTAGAATCCAAGGCTCTCCAAGAGCTCAAGTTAGTAGTATGCCTTTTAGCCTATATTCATATGTCACCTTTTTTAGAATAACTTACGTCAATCAAATCATAAATTTTTAGGTTATTTTTATTAACTAATGTCAATTACTTTTCCTTTCCTTACTAATTATTGCAGTTAGAGTATACTTTATTATCTGTTTTTGTCCACAAATTACGATAATCTCTGTCGTTAGTATTTTTTAACAAGATCTATGAGTTATTGATAAATTCTCTTATTAATCGTTTCAAATTCGTTTCTAATCTCCTTTGTCCTTAAAGAGCCATGTCTAGCTAGACTTGACCTGGGTTCCTCCTCAATCTTTCACCTTATTCTCTAAGCCATTTTCAATAAGACTGTGTTGATACGCTTATGGTCTTGTAAATTGCTGATCTACTATACAGGGAACAAAAAATAGCAAGATTTGTCTTGCCGAAACTGTTCAAAGATAACATTGGAGGCGTTGTGTAGAAGAATATTGTGTGTTTGTTTAGTCTTTTTAATTTTATTCAGCACGTACTTAGTTTGTTTTTGTGTAGTGTATTTTCTATTATTTTATATAATTTTTATTATTCATGTTTTGAGAACTTGGTAGTATCTTGATTCCCTTCCCTTCTTGTATTGGAAGAGAGACGCTAACAATGTTCTTATCAATAGACAATATCTCATTCAGGTTAAAAAAAATTATATTTATCAACCAACTTACTGTCTCATCTCACAAGAAACAACTACTTATGACCTTAGTAAAATTACTATGGAGTCGTGGGGCTTTCCATCCTTTATAAGCAGGTGAAGATTAGATTGTTTCCTGTGGCTATTACTACATGTAAACCAATCAATCCAGTCGGCAGTTGTCACCTTCACCATCCTGGGTTTGGAATATGTCTAATCCAGTATTGCACAAGCCAGCATCACAGTTTGCAGCAAACTTTTTAAAGTTTCTTGAAAATTCTTGGCTGTCCCATTAGATTGATCCAACTAATAGTACGGTTTGCCACTTGATCAAGTTGTTTGGATACTTTAAATAAAATCCACTCCATCAGAAGAATCAAATAAAAGTACGGAAAGGTTGATCAAGAAACAATCCTTTCAAGAAAGAGATGGGTCACAAGAGCACACTATCCCTGCCTGCGAAAACGAGTTAGACATTTCCTAACCAAACAGTTTTTGTAAATTGATTTGTTGGTTTCTGTATTTAATTTTGATTTGTCAGAGGGAAATTAAGAATGGAAGGATTCCTGTCTTGTAATACATTAAGTTTTGAAAGATTTAGAACAAGCTGGTCACATGAGCTTAACTATGGGAAATAATGGCTTTGGCTCTTCTTCTTCTTCTTCTTTATTCTTGTCCCGGGGAAGAATTATTTCTTTATCATTCAGATGCCAAGGACAAAACCCTCGGACGATCTTTCTGGGCGGACCTCAGTATCATCAACATGCAATCATAGTATCTCCATGTGCTTTTACTAGGTTTAGACAAACTCTAATTTGTTTAATCATCAGTTCCTTGTTAATGAGTTTAAAATCATAGACATCAGATTATGCATAGTTTGACTTTACATGTCGATAGAGAGTGCACTCTGCAGTCACTATCTTCGTGTATTTTTCAATATGCTCGCTAAATTAACGGCCAGCGCTGCAAATCCTCTCCCTCATTGCTGTTCATCTTGAGCCCACCTTCTCTTTAGTAAAAAGCCAAAACTGATAATCATTTTACCTAAAGAAATGCAAGATGATCCAGAGGGAGAGGGATGGAGAGGATTCGAAGCAGGAGTTGAAGTAGCTAATTAATAAGCTACAAACAGTGGAAGAAGTGTAAGATTAGGTAACAATAAATGTTGAAAAATATAATAAAGGATTGAAGAATCAATCCATATATAATTCTCCTGCTGGTGATGAATCTTGATGGGCCTCATGGCAATGGTGTTCTTAGAGACACTAAAATCGTGGTATCAGGTGCATAGGTTTTTTGTTGATGTTAATAATGGAGCCGTCAGTCACGTAGTTTATCGGTTCTTCCATGATCATTGTCTCTTCCACGGCATGACAAGCCACTTAGCCTGTCCTTGGGCATGCAATTCGCTATGCCCATGAACCACTTGATTCTCATAACCTAAACATACAAAACCATTTCCATGGTCTTAGTTAGGCCTCCATGTTTTCTTTCTTTAATCTGCCGACATCTCTCACGTGACCTTTTAAGCTGCAGCATACCTCCTAATTTGACAATCAATGTTTTCATGGTCGGTCCATCTTTCACGAGGTTCATAACATCTACAGTTTCAAAACACCATCAAAGTGTGCGTTCGAGGCCTCCAAAGGAATGCTAGAAATGTCCCCGTCCTCCCCCAACCAGTCCATGACTCAAGATTTGCGTGTACAATTTACAGGTCGATGAATTTGGAGTTCAATCCTTAACAATATCAAGAAAAATATGTTGATCATACGAGTAACTTCTTGCAAAGCATAAATTTTGATATCTGTGTCCTCAGATTCCATTCATTTCAGTCAAAGTTTGCATTGGAGGCCTGTGTAAGGGGTGCAAGAAATGGGCCCCCATAGGTATAAGGTTGCAAAATTCTGGAATAAGTAGGGAAGCCCATACTTGGGAAGAGTTTTGAAGTGATTTGGGGGCATAACAAAGAACTGTTTTCTTCAAGATCTTCATGTGACAACTGCTCTTTTTGTCTCTGAAAAAAATTTCCCAAGCCATTGAACTAGAGTGAACCCAACAAACAACCCATGTAGTGAAATAAAAACTATACACCCACATTGTCAACGGTGGACCACCATACCCCTAGATAGAGTCTTCTACAGATCAATGCATGTATTTCGACCATGTGGCCCGTTTCCCCTTTACAAGTTGGGACAGAAATTCTAGAGGCTGTAGTTAGCCTGTTTCTGCATCCTATGACTGCAACAGCAAAAATTTGTTCATACAACTGCCATGCATCGATATGACTTGTATGTGAATCGAGGAAGATAAAGTTGTTTGTTCATTTTCTAGATTTCTAGTGGTCCTTTGTTTTCTGACGACTTCGTTTGGATACTCAAGAACTTGCAAACGGCAACACCACAAACAGATCATATCATATCTTTAAGATGCTCTCCTGCGAATTCAACAGTCCCAACAGTTTCTCCAATCGAGGCAAGACTAGGACTAGGAGTATCATATCAACTGTTTTAGATGATTCGCGATGATCTAACTAACATGTTTTCTGAAGCACTCTGACATTGACTCAAGGAATTCACGGTCAGAAGTATTGAATGGATTAAATATGTAAGAATAATGTGATTTAAAAAAAGAATAAAAAAGAAAGAAAGACTTCTTCACTCACTATATCCCTCACAACTCCACAAGCAAAATTTCAATATCTGATTTAGCATGTTAAAAGGGTACACAAGAAAGAAGATTAGAAGATCTTAAGCTGCTAAGAATTGGACCTTTTCCTTAAGTTACATAAGTTTTATTATTTCTCATTGTCTTTAAGATGAATCTGGAAGATATCATGGATATTCATGGAATGACAAGACTAGCCTCCAAACTATGAACCAATCAGTTTCTTTACTTCAAAATGAGAGCATATACAATACAGACAGGAAACAAACAAATTACCTAAAAACAATGATGCACCGAAAAGGGCCCCGGAATCTTGACTGAGGTATCGAGATAAAAGTCTGAGGTTCAGATCTGCGTAATAAGACAGATAGTTACAGTACTAAGCAAGTTGCTTTATGTACTGCAGTCGCTTTTTGGAACAAGAAATTTCCTTCTAATGATGAAGACAAACATAAAACTCGCTTTCAGTAGAGAAGGCACCGCATGTTATGCAATTGAGGTTCCACATTTCGCAACCACACTTGCGGCATGTGTGTGGAAAACAGAATTCATCAACATTACCTCCTCCTTCAGGCCTGCACACCTGTCATTTCTTCTCCAGGCCAAATCCGTGCCTATGCCAGATGTATCTGGTTAACCGGGCATCTGTTTGAAGATGAACGTTTTTCAATCTTCAACAGCTTGGTTATAGCAGTCATCGAAGGTGATGGTTCTATCATTCTATCAAGGACATATAGCATTCCAAGGGTGGAATGTGATTCAACCAGTTAAAATTTCAAGTAACATTTGCTGTAACAGATGCTTAATTGGTGAGAAGTTATGCAGCTTGAAGTTGCATTGCATGATGCTTGATCCCTTTCCCAGTTCTTGACTCCAGATCTCAAATCTTCTTAGAGCTAGTACTTTAATTGTCTCATTCATGATGGTTTTCATCTTTCCTCCTCTAAGTCAACTGACCGGATGGGAATGAAAATATTATCTAACTTCCTATGGATACGTTGCTGTAATAAGAAACACCACCCCGGCAAACACGTCATTGAAATCATATCATCCCCTAGTATCTGCTGGTAGATTTAATATAATCTGATCTGATCAGCTGCTTAAAACTTTCTTCTGAAGGTAAAATGTCTAAAACTCTTCCCTACAGATAGATCCTTTATCATCTAAAGGAGCATGACTTCTCAGTAATAGTAATAAATCTTACGTGCTGAATTTCTACAAATTTGGAGAACAGCATCAATCAATCAAATGATAATGCAACTCAGAAAACAATTTTTTTGGACAAAGATGCGCACCATTTTGTTCAAAGACCAAATTGAAATCAGGCCTTTCCAGGGCATACAGTAAGCATGGAGCAAGTATGACCATCATTTTGTTACAATAGGAGCCTCATAGCAAACACGATGCCATTAGGTTTAACTGACATATACGCGTGCTATTTTTCCTCAAATATTCTCTATTTTATAGCCACTTCTAATAAAAATCAAACCAGAAATTTTTCAGACTTCTATAAAGTGGTAATTAAACCTCTGCAAACCAGACTGAGTTCTGCCTACAAATGTAATCTAGATCAGAGAAATGCTGGTTGGCCAACACTCAGAATAAACTTGAAGGTCCGCTCGTCTAGGTAAGCAAACAGAAACAAGCAATGGTGTTGTTCTTATACCATTCAAACCTGCAATTTTTATAACCCTGGATCAAAAGATTCTTCCTTTTTCTTTACTTGGGGGAGGGGTAATCACCCAAGATTGTTGCAAGGTTACAAAAGTGGAGATACTGAAAACAGATGATTTCCAGGCATATACAAATTCAAATATGAATCAACTAATGATAAAGAAACCCATATCCCCAAGCAACACAAATCAGAAGCAACTGCAGGTATGTTAACACAACCCTCAGGACATCATTCATAATAGGCACCAACACTTATGTGCAACTGTTTTGAGATGGCTGCAACAAACAGGTTTCAGACTATGTACTTTACTTGCAAAAGACAGAAAGATGAAAACAACATGACATTCTTTTTCTTGTTTTTTGGTTTCAAGCAAGGGGTATTGTCATATCAAAGACAATGAAGTCTAAAGTAGATGGCGCTTTGAGACACTGAAGTGCAAAGATTAACAGTGGACTGCCACAAAGTTTTGGATGACATATTGCAGACAAGTTTGAGAAGGCAATTGCCAAGGCCTAATACTGTCGCCTACAGCAACTGATAAAGTTCTTTAGATGTCATGCCAGCATGTGCTTCACATGAGCATGTCAGGCTAAGCATAGAAGTTTTCTGCAGACAAGACTTATGGAATATGGACGACTTTTGTGCAGCACTTAAATGCATACAACAGAAGTATGATATTTCAGCAAAATTTGACAGTCAAAACTAGATAACATGTGATGATCAGGACATCCATACTCATATACTCTAGGTAAGACATGTGCAGAGAGCATAGTTTCCACCATTGAGCTAGCAGAAGAGATTAGAATTACCTGATAGTAGCCTTGCTTGATTATTGCTTATGGATTACGGAAAACACTTCATTCGCTGTAAAATGCATTAGCCAAGCTTTTGTTCAAGAGTGGATCATATATCTGTCTGTTGAATTATGTGAAATTTGGGGAAATACCTGTTTTTCTATTTCAACTGCCGATACAGCAAGCCTCCTTTTCAATACCGACCTCTCATGTTCACATGTTTCCATTTCCGTATCTAAAGGAAAACCAATAAAATGAAAATCATCAGCCAGCAAGAATAAAAGAACATGATGTTAATTGATGATGATGATTAAGAGGAAGAATATAGATTCCAATTTCAGGAATATACTTTATGCAAGTAAGTTGATGAATGCAAATTGATCATACTTTATGGAGCTTCCTTGAGATTGATGTATTTCCACTGCAAGGTTTTTACAATTTCTTACTGATACAGCATGGGAACCAACAAAGCCTTAGGTGCATGTTAAATTGTCTACGTCCATTCTTCCAGTTATACACCATTCACTGAACTTGAGGAAAATTCAAAACAAGATTCTGCTCTTGTTAATTTTGCTACTTCTCTCACTTGAGTGCTAGTGTTTTTTTTTAGCTTAACATTATCAGCACTCAAAAATGAGAGCATAAACATTTCTACCGTTTTCCTAACAGCAATGTAAATGGCAGTTCACTTCAATATACACTGAAAATAAGCCAGTTGTCTAAATGGTAACCCCCAGGAATCTTTTCAAATAATCAGTCCTCAACTCCTGTGGAACTATAAGAAACCAGGATATTCAAAAACAGTGAAAAGAAATAAGCTCTCTTCAGTGTGATCCGGTGAACTGAACTTGAAATAAGATACTCTTGTTCATCCTCCAATTTTTGCGAAAAAGGTGGAAGAATATGTATGGAAGTCTGTACAGACTCTGAAAGTACACTTGGCCCTCTGCTTGGAACATGATCGAAGGGCCAAAAGAATTAACACAGTTCATTGAGATAACGCATACTCTTATTCTCATTCAACTATTCAAAGGGAGAGAAAGAGATGTGGGCGTTCAATAATATCACATAGAATTAGTTAGAATAAAATAGGAAGATAGGTAAGATAATCAAATTTTTGTTTTCACATGAATATAGAGTTCAAATCTCTTTATATGCCCAGATAATGAATTGTCTCCTATTGTCAAGTAATTTGCAGCTTCACAACAATACAGAGCAATGAGTTATCTATCAACTGATCCTGAAATTTTCTTATGTTGTTTATCCAGCCAGACATCGAAAAGAGATGAACCATAATGTCTTGGACATAAGATACTGGCGGTACTGTAAGAATTTTACTTTCACTGAGAACATTCACTGAAGATCATAGGCATATAACTCATGATTTGCACTGTCATAAAGAAAGAAAACACATTAATATTGCTTTAGTGCATGGTTAATCAGTGATCTATATGACCTTGCAGCACAGGTAGTGAGCCACTTAACAATAACTTCCAGGTAAAATTATCTTTCAAATTAGTATCAAATTGGAATGCATTGTCGATGTATTGATTTTGAGAATAGCATATTTATTGCAATACCACCTATTCAAATGTCCTTCTAACTTTCCTTCAAAGAGTGTATGGTGATTTCACCATAGAAAAGGGGGAAGTACTTGACTAAACTGATACACCTGGGACCTGAGACAGTTATTAAGTCCACTCAAATCATCTAGGTGGGGAAATTAACAAAACATAGAGGAATAATACTCAATTATTCAATAGGCTGTTCATTTACAAAATGCTCAGAATCTACTAAACTTATTGAACTTAAACTTTAAGCTAACATTTACAGAGAGAAACTGAGCTAGATGGTAGTTATTCTATCCAAAGCAAGTCAACTGAAAAACACAGCCATCAAGAAAATATCTGCATGTAAATAAATCTACATGAATAGACAAATGTAGCTGATCGTGAAAGTGCATTTTTTGTTGCATTACAGCCTTTGAACTTCAGCATACATGTCACTAGAGGAAGGTAGGATAGAAGCCTAAGCTATAGCATACAAAAGTGTGGCTAAAACCTAAGAGAAAGGAAAAGAATACGGTCTGGTTGTCAAATTCTTACCATAGTAGTATGATGATAAAATAGTGATGCGCTCAGTTGGCTGAAAAATATTAACAATGAAAACACTATCAGTTGCATGTGGAAAGCAAACATCAGGGAGTAAAAGTGAAAATAAGTCAAGTGGTTTTATGACAGAAAGCATGGATATAGCAAGATTATCATCTCTACTACCTCCTTTCAAGAATGCCCATTCGAAGATTAGTGAAGACAAACATATTTTAAATTATATTAAAAAAAAATCTTCATTTGAGAAATTCATATATTGAATGATCAGATGGTTTACATTTAAAAGGGTCAAAAAGGCTAAACAAAATATTGAATCTCCGCCCACCACCCTTCAGAGCCATTGTCCCTTCTCCTTGATTTTTTTTATTTTTTATTTTTGAAATTTTATATGTCTGTACAATCAAGTCAAAAGCAATGCCCTACATAACTCCTTCAAGCAAGACCGACCATCCTAAACCTCTGAATATATGGAAACAGCTGAAATGGAATCATACCATCACAAACATTCCCTCGCGATGAGTAGGAAGCTGCTCAAACTTCCGTAGTGTTTCATCACCCTTGGAAACTTTACCAAATACGGCATACTGAATTCGGGCCAACAAAGTTAATAATCATGTAAAATTTAGTTACGTGGGATTGTGGAAAAGAAAAAGGAGAACATATGTTCTAGCATACTTGGCCATCGAGGTGAGGGGCATCTCCAAGGAGCATTGAAAATGAGGAGGAAGCACTGTCCGGATCTGAATACCTAGACCAAACAGGGTTGACAATGGTTCATATATATTTGAATAGATAGACATCCTTTTGTTATTTTTCTCTTTGGCAAACAGTTCAATGGATATGTAAGTATTGAAGTAACAATTGGATCAGAGATGGCATATTTGAGCTCAATCTTTTAACAAATGTAAAAGCAGTTTCAACTTTTTTTTATTTATGCTAGGTTTATTTCCTTCAATGGAACAGAGTGCACATTAGGACATTTTTAGCAGAGGAAAAGGTTCATGTAAAGCAATTTTCCCTTGATGCTCCAAGTACCTCCTGGTGCTGTTAGAACATTCTCATTCAATCCAACACTTGGCAGTAAAGCTGATACGGAACCTATTAGAGAAAACATAAAGGTTTACGATGCCATGTGGCTGGTATTCAGTTAGGTCAAAAGCTGGAGCACTACATAAAGGTTTTCTGTTTACGGAGCAACATTTGATTAATGGACCACATGCTTCCACAACCCAATTTAAGTGATGTGGCCCCACATATTAAACCCCCAACAAATGACCTCCAATTTTGTTTATGCAAGAAATCAAAGATAAATAACAGAATATTCAGAATGGATTTCAATTAGTAAGTGGGGGCCACAAAATTTTTGTTCTCAAGAAAGTGCACCAAAACAGTGATAATCAGTTTCAGAAAATGAAGAATTTCCTGGCAGTGAGAGAATGTCTGACAGTATTTATTTATCTACTAAGATATGTGGATAATAGAGAGACAAATTCTTAAGGAAAATTGCACAGTGGTACTTAATCATACATACTCCTTTTTCTATTGTAAGAGGACCAAACTTAAAAGCATTTGGTTTTTTCATTGAAAGTTCAAGTTAGTTTTCCTAGGGTAAGCCACATACTACCATAAAATATAATTAGGACCTTCGAGGACACAGTGAGAGCAATTTCCCCTTTTCCTCAGTTCATGATCTTTTAGCAGGAGAAGTGCTAGCGCCTAGGGGAAGTAGGATTACCTTCCCATAGAGAGAATGCCTCTTACATGCTTGACATCACTGAATTCACCAACAACAGTTTTTTCAGCTTCCACCCTTTGCTCTTCATTCATGGGAGCACTTCTTCCTCCAACAACATCTGCCACTTGGGCCACAAATCCCTTGTCCACCTGCAGTACGTGTTGGCAAATTTGAACAACAAATATGCAGAATGACTGCCATAGCCTTGATGAAAAAGTCATATTCTATTAGTAGCCAATAACTACCCGGAAGAAGTGATTGGTGTTATAACATCCCAGTCGCACAAGCTTGAATATATGTTCAACTGTCTTTGGTGCAACACTAGGATAGAACCCAAATTCAATATCCCCGTAATTTGTCTGCATTGTCAGTGAAGAAAACCACTTAAAAAAACATCGTATCTTACAAATCATAAATGGAAAATTCCTCTTGGAATGCAAGTGGGAGGGATGGAGAAAGCTGAAATTTTGATTAAGCAGGTTTTCTTCTTCTTCCCTTTTTCTATGGTGAAGAGTGAGTATGAAATGATGGAATAATAAAATAAGATAACAAATTCAGTGCAGAAGGATGAGTTCAGACTGTAAAGGAGAATCTGTAAGATTATTCATCTTTTTGAAGTTGCAACTAAAGGAAATTCTGTAATGGCAAAGGATTTTTTCTTTTTTTTAAATTGATAAATGAAACAAAGCCATCATATGTGAAGAAGGAATATATTCATTCAATAGAAACGTTTAGCAAGTTAGAGAGAAAGATTCAACAAGGAAGCAGGCACGTGGATAAATACTAAATATAACCGTCTTTATTTGGACAACACCAGAAGGCACATTAAGACAGCATTTTATTTACTCAAATAGCCAAAGCCTATAATCTCAATAACTCATTACAGAACGAAACGTGTGCAAATTTCCTAAAATTCCAACGGTTTTCAATTCCACCTCAACAATAACATCAAAATCCCCCTCCCTTCAAAATGCAAAGCCAAAACTTGAAGGAGAACTAAGGAGGAAAATCTCCCTCAGAATTCATTGCAAGTCTACATCATTTTTCTTTTCATTTTGTTTAATCAATCAAGTCAATAAAGGCCTGCCTTACTTCACAGACCAAAGACAATGTATCAAGATATCACTTTTCTTGATCCTTCCAGCAAACAAGTATTGAAAATTTTGGGGGAAAAAATGGTATTAAACCCAAAACATCCAAATTCATCCCAATGGCCTTCATAGAAGGCTAAATTGCTGTGGAATTTTACTAATGCAACTCCTCAACAAAGCAAATAAATTTTCACTAATGTATATAAGTCGGCCACAATCAGAATATCAAAACCATAAATACAAGAAACGCAGAGGAGAATCTGTTAGTTATGAACCTGAAATACAACACGAGTGGATCCCATTTGGGGTTCTGCTGCAAATGCACCGCCCAAGGCCCAGCAAAAGAAGCATGCCAGTACACAGGCGACAGTGATCGAATTGAAGGCCCTCTTGCTTCTCATCTCTGTTGACTTTGGCGCCCAATTTTCCATGAATTTTCAGCTCTCAGCTGTATGCAATGGACGAGTGTGGTTGAGTGTCTTATTAAATATTTTTAATTTAGGGATTTCTCAAGGAACTTTTAATTCCACATATAGTCCCTGAATTTTTTACTGACATAGTTGGTCTATAAATTTTATTTTTAACTTTTTAGAATATTAATTATTTTTCTTTTGACATACTTGGTTCTTCCGTCAAAATTTTTATTAGTCAATGCCAAATCAATATAACTGGTTTGACTTTTATCATATTCATAAGGGTATTTTCGGTATATAAATTTTTTCAACGGTCATAATTGATCTCTATATTTTATTTTTAACTTTTTAAATCTTTTATTATTTTTCGAACGACATACTTGACTTTTCCATTCAATTTCTTGTTGGTCACAATTATTTAGTCATTAGCATTAGCATAATTATAAGGAAATAAAAAATTATTTGTCATTTCCTCCACTTTTTAGAACTTTTTATATGTATTAATTTAATTGATAAAAATATTTCTCATCAATTGAGTTGTTATAAATTTTATTTATATGTTTTTATCTTTGAATGTATTAAAATAGTCTACTTTGTTAAAACTTGTATTAAAGAATAAAAAACGTGATTTATTAGCATTATTTACTTACAAAAGAGTAAATCTTGTGACATTTATAATTTATTGTATTAAAACTTCCACAAAAAATAGTGAATATCTATTACTTAAAAATAATACATATGATATTTATGGATTATTGTATTAAAATGACACCCTAAATATTACATCTTACTACATTTTAAAAAATAAAAATTTTAAATTATATAATTTACGATCATCAAATCTATATGAGATATTTTTATTATTTAAAGTTTACTTGAAAAGTAGATAGAATTATTTCCAAAAAAAACTCTTATCAAGAATTAGTAGTATCTTTTATTTGTAACACTAGATTTTTAAGAAACTGCCATATGTCAGTAGATATTTTTAAAGGTGGAAATGAGAGGGGAGAAGGTAGGGGGAGGAGGGGAGGGGGGATATCCATTGTGGTATCCTAATACTAATGACGTAATTCTGTTAAAATTTTATGTGAAAATAATAGCAGTCAAGTTACCCGATACGATTTACCCCTCAAAAATCCTGAGTCTAAATACTGTCGAATCATCTATCAACTAATTGGAAACAAACAAACAGAGTCTCCACTTATTCTCCCTATATCCGTACAACATCCTATATTTTCTCCTTCTCCAATCTTTCTCTCTCTACATTTTCGCCAAAAGCTATCCATCTATCTCTGAACATTAACTATACAAAGCCATCGTAAATTAAATAGAAGGACCAAATATGTCTCTCGAAAATGATAAAGGAACTAAAAAGTTAAAAAATAAAATATAGAAACCAAATATGGTAGTCGAAAAATAACAAAGGACATAAAAAAATTAAAAATAAAATATAGGAACTAACTATGGTAGTCGAAATAATTTATTTACCAAAAATATCCTTATGAATGTGATAAAAGGCAAACCAATTATGTTGACTTGGCGTTGACTAACGAAAATTTTTACGGAATGACCAAATATGTCTAACGAAAAATGATTGAGGGTATAAAAAGTTAAAAATAAAATTTATAGACCAACTATTGTAGTAGAAAAAAGTTCAGGGATTAAATATAGAATTAAGCCTTCTCAGGAAGAAAAAAGATCTATCATGTCATGTGATTAAAAATATCATTAAATAATGGGTTTATTGTAATTTATCTCTATTAAGTTGGGGTAATGACACTTTAGTACAAAAATTATAAAAAGTACTATAGATGTTCATTGACCGTTAGTCAATGATAGTATTGACAAATAAAAATTATTTTTATAATAAAATAACTATTTTGCCAATGTTAATTATAATATGCCCAAAATAACTCTTTGGATTTATTGCAATTTATCCATATTAAGTTATGGATTGTTACACTTTAATATTGCAAATTGTAAAAAAATTGTTAGAGATCCATTAACAGCTAGTCAATAACATTATTGATTAACGAAAGTTATTTTTACAATAAAATATATATTTTACTCATACCAATTATAAAATATTCAAATAAAATTATTTAGGGGAAGGAACTTGGCATATGAAATATTTGTGGGCCTATAATACTTTTTTATAATTTTGGTATTAAAGTATCATTCTCAATTTAATAGGATAAAATATAACAAACATATAAATTAAAATTTCAATAAATTTCCTAAATTAGACATATCATAAACAAAGACCTAAAAACGACGCAAATTCAAACATAACATATCTAAAATAAAATTATGAAATTGTACTGATATTTTTCCTCAAAAAAAAAAACAAAATCATAAAAAAATTATCATATATCCCTAATCTAATAAACAACAATCCAAAATAATGACGACCTAATAGACCAGGTTTTTTGGTTTGCCAGTGATTAGACTAGTGAAATAGGATAATATTTTTGATGACTTTGCTTTCTTTTTTTAAGAAAAATATTAGTACAATTTCATGATTTTATTTTAGGCCTATTATGTTTAAATTTGTATCGTATTTAAATCTTGACAAAATTATATATGATATATTTAATTTTAAGATGTTGATTGAAATTTTAGTTTACGTATTTATTACATTTTATCCTATTAAGTTAAGATAATGATACTTTAATACAAAAATTATAAAAAATATTATAGATCCACAAATACTTCATGTGCCAAATTCCTTCTACTAAAGGATTTTTTTAGTATCTTATAATTGGTACGAGTAAAATAAATATTTTATTACAAAAATAACTTCTATTAATCAATGCCGTCATTTACTAACGGTTAAGGAACCTCTAGCATATTTTTTACAACTTGAAGTATTAAAGTATCACAATTCATAAATTAAAGGAGGTAAATTGTAATAAATTCAAAGAATTATTTTGATCATCTTATAATTAGTATGGATAAAATAAATATTTTATTATAAAAGTAACTTTTATTTAATTAATATTGTTATTGGCTAACAGTTAATGGATCTTTAGTGCCTTTTTTATAAATTGTGGTATTAAAGTGTTACTATCCCAAACTTAATGATGGTAAATTGCAAAAAACCCTTAAATAATTTATATTTTTTTTTTAAAAAGGGAGCAAAATCTACACATCTGTCTATTAATATTTATTAGTTAGACAAAAATGGCATTCTCCTCTTTTATTTTTTTTTTAATTTTATCTTATTCATTTTATTTTCAACTTTTAAACAAAATTATATATTTGAGTAAACATCAAATTACATGAAATTATGTATAAATTAAATTATTAAAAAATAATAACTTGGACAAAAATTGAATTTTATATATTTATTATATATTGTAAACTTTATTTTTATTTCATGTTTCGTGAAACTTGTGAAAGTATTTAATAAAATAATAATAATAATTTAAGTTTCTATTTGATTAATAAATAATTGATTTATGTACTCGTAAAATTATGTATTTTATTAATAGATTAAATATTGATAAAATAAAAGACTTATCAAAGATTTAAAAAATATAAAGTATTTATGATACACGTCAAGATGAAAAAAATAATTAATAATTTTCAAATTTCACTATTTATTTTCTATTAAAATATCTAATCTGCATATAAAAAAAATAAAGGTATAGTTGATTGAAAGTAGAATAAGAAAAGAGTATTTTTGTCTAATTAATAGATGGGAATGTAAATTTAAGTTGGAGAGGTGTGGGTTTAGTTAGCCCTTTCCAAAAAAAAAAAAAAATGGCAACTTCCTTCCTTTGGTTAAATTTTGTAATAAAAAATTATATTTTTTTTCAAAGAATTAGTAGTTTCATTTAATTTTATTTTGGTTTTTGCAATTACATATTTAGGTATTTTGCTTTTCTCTCATTCCTTAATTAGGCTTTATTTTTTCTAATAAATTTTGATAATTTAACATCAAAATGACTATTATATAAAAAATTACAATTTAAAAATAATAAAATAAACTCGTACAATGCGCAGAAAAAATATGTAAAATATTTTTCATAATAATAAAATAATATTTTCTAGTGATCTTTTGGGAAAAAAAGAAAGATTTGGGGCAACCCACAATGCCAAAAAAATCACACCCAATAATGGCCCCTGTAAACCTGAAGGCCCCTTAAGTCCATTAGCCCATTACTGATTCAACTTGTTTGGCAAACATTTTCTCATTGAAAAGCCCAATCCGCGTGGGTGATTCTTTCTCTCATTTTTTATTTTCTTCTTTTTTATTTTCTTTTTCTTGGTAAAAAATATCAAGTTGTCATTGCCTATGTCAAAGTTCGGCGTGGCCTACTATGCGTTTGGGCAATTACTATTTTTTGTCCTCAATTATATATATTTTTTTAAATACCAGTTTTGTCTCAATTTTTTTTTCTTTTTTATAGTCTCATTTTTTCCTTTTTTTTATAAGGGTAAAACCAGAATTCTCACCATCAATTCCATCTATTTTATTATTTTGAATGAAATAACCATAAAGACAATTTTTATCCTTAATTGATGTGACAAAAATAGCATCCGAGAGCAATTGGAGACAATAAAAATATTCAAGAATAAATAATAAAAAAAAAGAGGTGGGACACAATTTAGAATAATCAACCAATATTTGAACAAAGAATTTCAATTCAAGAAAAGGGTTTGCTTTGCATATGGCTAAGTTCTCAGCACAATTTATTGTAAAATTAAGAGCTATATTTTATTAACATTGACTATTTTCCAAAAGAAAAGTTAACTTTGACTGAAAAATTCATAGTATTTAATTACTTTCATCTCATTTCAAGCAACCGGTATTCATAAATTGATAAAGTGGAACTAACTTTAATATGAAGATCTACTTATTCTTTTTCAATCATTTAATGTTATTGTTCGAAAGTTATAAGTGTTGAACTAAGAAATTTCAAAAGTCTTTCTGAAACCCTTTTGCAAATTCAATTCATTTCCAACTAAACGTTTCCTTTTTTTAAAAAAAATAATAATAATCAAACTAGTTTAGTGCCCAAGTGGTTGTGGTTTTGCCAATAATGGGCCAAGAAATATTGAATGGTGATGTGGGCGGATGTTTTCTATGAATACAAATAACTTCCGATTTTTTTCATATTTTTACGATCATTGATTTTAGAATAGAAATCAAGAGTTAATTCTTATCAACTCAATCTTCTTGCTCTTGGCAACAAACATGCATGAACCATTTCACGAATTATATATCTGGATAGTCCAAAGTCTCGATAATTAGCTCTCGATCGTCCGGTCGCAAAACAGTGTCGATGAAGGTGTGTAGCTGCATTATTTTGTAGTAGGGATTGTAATTTTCTATAAATTTCTTATTTCTCACTCAATGACAGTACTTTGTTTATTTTTTTTATGCGCACTCCATCTATCAATTAAGAACCATCATTTTGTCCTACCGTCTGGTATCCGGTAGCCTTCCCTCTACCCAAAAAAAGATCTGCTCTCTTGTTGAAGAAGAAAATTTTAACTTTAACTATGAATATTATGTAATACTTAATTATTACGTAGACCACGAAAAGAAGTTAACTTCTACCTTACCCACCCCCTCAACACCCCAAACACACAGTATGTTATAGTTATCCAATTGCTACAACCGACATAAGGGAAGATAATCCAGCTAGACAGAAGCAAGATGGATTAGCAAAAGGTTGATTATTGACTTAGGCAACGGTCCTATTCCAGAGTGAAGATCAGGTTGGGGGAAGGAATGGCTGAATTTTAGCTAGCACCAATAAGAGGAATCATCCTCGAGCCTATGCACAAAATTGACAGCAATCTATATGAGAGAATTGGAAGTGGTCCAGTCTTCAAGAACTCTTTAAAAATCATCCAAGACAAGTTGGGACATAAACAGTAGTTTTTCAAGACTAAGTAGTCTTGGGAGGAAGGTAATCTTGCACCAGCTAGCACCACAACAAAAAGGTCCACACTTCCACCCTCCTCCACCATTTTCAGACCATTTAAGGGCTTCTTTTCTATAATTCAAAGTTTGTGAGTTTGAGAAGACTAATGCCGACTACATCAGGAAACTTTTTTTCTAAACTTGGTTTTTCAATCTAACTCTCGAATATAATTATTTGCACGCGAATAGTGTAACTCTTCCATTGCATTATCTTTGAAGATCTTTTTTGATTACTTGTCATTTTTGTTTTGGTTCACTCTCCAAAATGATCAATAAAGAAGTTAGGCCCTAGCCAACACCGTTCCTATTTCAATCATTTGTGTTCATTGAATGCTCCCTCTCCAAGCCAATTATCATTTTCAGACACAGCAAATCAATTCCCTTTACTAGCTAGTATTTGAAATGGTGGACTAGGTGGATCGTTTTCACCTTTCCATCTTAAAACAAAACCCTAGTTTAGAATAATATTTCCAATATTCTGTGTCACTACATTCGAGCATCTTAAGTAGTAGTTCGAGAGACATTTAAATGCATTCATCACCCTATACCATGAGTCTAGGTGAATGTATTGAGACTTCATTTTTCCTTTCTTGAACATTCCATATATGAATATATGCTACTTTTCTAGAGCTAGATATGCCATAATGGCCAATAGATTTTTGCAGAGGGATTGTAGGAGAAGAAGAATAAGAAGGAATTACCGTTTCCAAGTGACATTGGTATATGGTACACAAGGATATGCTTATTCTTTTAGAACCAGATTCTGAGTTTCATAATTCAAGTAACCATGATGGTACGTTGGTTTCCTCAAATGAATGAAATTCCAAATTCCCTAGCCTAAATTTTGCAGAATGATGTATACATTTCCACTCTCAGATTCAGAACATCTAATCAAGTACAAATCAAACCTTCCATTTATACCAATCTAGATTTTTTTAGCTACTCCTAACCCTCCAAAAGCTTAAGGGCCTAATTGTTCCTCCCTTGGACTAGCCTATGAGCTGGAAACTTAAAGAGAAATAATTGACGGGGAAGTTAAAAGAAGAGGCAGATGTGGAGATTGGAAGCACCAAGTGAAATATAAATTCATTGAGGACAAGGGACCATGAGCATTCAAAAGCAATAACAAACGCTAGTTAAACAGAAAAGGATACAAGTGTTGTTGTACTTAGAATGATAATAAATTGGCTTGACATGCAAGGATTTTTGTGCTTTTGAGATAATTCCAAGGAGGCAAGTCTTGTAATTAACAAAATGGTCCAATTATGTTTAGGCATTAGATCGTGACAATAGCTAGTTATGGGGATCTCATTCCCCACTTGTACTTGTTTCTCATTTTCCTTTTTCTTTAAACTCTTTGTTAGAGCAAATGGATGGAAGGGTTTTTCAAGAATCATAATCATAATCTCCAAAGTAATGGAGGTGTGATTGATTGAGCTTGTTAAAAAAAGAGAGCGCAAAGTAGCCAAAAAGTGATAAGCATAATGCCCATCTCTTCTCAAAGAATTCTATTTTAAAAAAAAAAAAAACCTAGTTTTGTGATTTGATAGTGTGTTTTCTAGGCCTTTAATTATGTCAAAATAGCACTGTTTAATGTGATACATCAAATCTTATTGCACCAACTTTAATCACATGTCCCGCTAAACCTTATGTGTCCATAATCACTTATTGCTCCCTACTACTCTCCTGCCCTCTTGGGTATATGACAACCAATTCTTGCATTCAAGAACCTAGAAGAGCTCAAAGAACATGCAATATTCTCAACCCACAAAAAATCTATATAATCATCATGTATAGAAATCACTTGAACCAAATCCAAGGTTGTTATATCAAACATTAATGTCGAAATCAAGATTCCCCCCAAAAAATTAAGGGCTAGAAAAACACACATGATTAGGAGATGTGGATGATTTGAGGCTGCAAGATTGGAATCCCAAACTTTTTAAAAATTTGTTCAAAGCCCTCAACAGGCCCCTAGTAGTAGTGTAAGGTGATATAGGCAAATGTTCCTAAGTCATATCTCATTAATAACAAGGGTGGAAAAAAGGCATCAAATAAGGCTTTATGGGAGGTGAAGACCAATGTATTAAAGGAATTAAAGATGCTTTTAGGCACTATAATGAAATATCTTGGCAAGTGTCCTTATCATGTATCTGGCCTTTTAAAATGACTTCAATTTTGGGTTTTCATGTGATCATAGTAGCTTGCTTGGTAGAGCGAGATTCACGGATTTCTTGCTCTCTCCTCCTCATCCACTCCTACCCCCAACCCAAACACAAGTCTACTAATTAAACCCTAGACCTAGGAATCCTCAATTTTTAAATTTTTTTAAAATTCTTATTTTCTCGAAAGCAAAACATTCTATTAATAAGTCGTTTATTTAATGAATCGATTATAATCTCATTACCTAAATCATTATTTTCTTTAGAGGATTTTGCGGTGGAAATTGGAGAAGAGTGTGATAATGCACAAAGGAGAACTTTATACAAATTTTGTAGGACTCGGTACATATTTGAGATAGGGAAAGCCGGAAAGGAGAGGAAAATGAGAGGTGAAAGGAAGGGACTACTCAAGAATTGAAAGGTGACGTTTGCCTAACAATGTTTTTCGTGGGAATTCAATTCTCTTCAAAAAGAATGAAAGAAGAACACAGAGAATACGTCTCTTCCTCTGACCTTTCCACTTGGCTTTTCATGTCAATTGACTTTTTCAGCTCTCTTAGTCACAAAAAAAAAAAAAAAAAAAATTGGAAATCCCCTCCAAACTCATCTACTCAACGTAATTTAATCGTTTTATAATACGTACACAATAAATAATAATATTATTATATTTTTAAATAATTAAATATTCATATATTTATTAATAATATATATATATATATAACTTTATAAATCAATTATAAAAATCCATCGTACACTGTTAAAATTTTGTCAAGAGGTGGGAAGTGAAATGAAGGATTGTTTACAAATTTGAAAGAAATGATCAAATATTTGTATCATGACCAACCAAAATGATCAAGAAAGGAAAGTTGGAAATTGGAGGGGTTTTTATATATTTATTATTTTGGAGAGGGAATTATGGTCCTAAAAATGACTTTTATTTTGTAAATTAAAAATTAAAAAAGAAAAAAGAAAAGGTGGGGCCATGCCAGATAAAAAACCCTAACAAACATTGCAATCCATGTCATGTAAACGCCATACATGTCACATGGCCACAGCTACCCTTTCCTTTATTTTACTTCTTTCTCACTCCAATTCTTCTAACACCCCGCCCCCCCACCGGGAAAAAAAAAAACACCATTAATGGACGCAATCAAATTCTATGCGAATAAAGAATAAAGACAATTCATCCCTCCATCCCCAGCCCTCACACCTCCCCATCCTCGAAAATAATAATAATAATAATTATTATTAAATACAGAACACAAAAAAAAAAATGATACTCAATTAATGCATTTGGATTGTTGTTTCAAATTTGTTTTTGTCTAAAATGTATAACAAGTAATATACACGATGCAAATTTTCAATATAACAGTGTATGAAAATCGAGTTATATAAATATTTTCTATAGTTAGATTAATTAAATTTTATTTTCTTTGAAATATTGTGTGCATTAATTGAGGTGTGTTCGAAATATGATTTTTTTTTATAAAAAAAAAAATCAAAGTTATAATACCCATCAAAAATAATAAACACTCGAATGTCAAAAGTTAATTCATGAAAAGAATAATATCATGCATTTTGCAGTATTAAGTGACAAGAAAATTTACAATACAAAGGGACTAAATCTACACTTCTCTATTAATTAGATAAAAGTATCTTTTTCTTTTTCAAATTTTAAAATCTTATTTTATTTTATTTTTTATTTTTAACTCTCGAACAAAATCACAACTTCTTGATTAAGTATCAAATTAATGCAAAAATTTCTAACAAAAGATAACATGAATGGTACATGAAACTATATATTAAATAATGACTTATATCATAATTAAAATTAATATATTTATCATACATTAAAATTTTTATGTTTTCCTATTTCTTTCATACTTTATAAAATTTTTGAAAACATATAATAATATTATTATTAATAATAGTTTTGGATTTCGTTTGATTAAAAAATTATTGATTTATTTGTCCGTAAAAACCATATATTTTATCTTATGTATTAAAACATTAATAAAATAGAGGACTTCATCAAATAAAAAAAAGAAATATAAAAAACACACACCAATAGAAAAAGAATATGATTAATAACAGTTTCCAGTTATTTGTTATTAGAGTAATCAATTTATAAACAAATCATAATAATGTCTTAGTTGATTGGAAATACAAATAGGAAAGTACGCTTTTATTTAATTGATAGAAGAATAATTTTAGATTAGAAAAATGCAGATTTAACTCCTTTCTTTACAATAATTCAAAACTTGTTTCGCCCCTTCAATGTAATTTTTTTTTTCTTTTTTGGTGGGGTTTGTAAAATTAACATTATCGAAAAAAATAATTAAATGGAAAAAGCACATCTCTATAATACATATCGTCAGGCATGACTTATTGACCCGAGACTAATTTGACACCTGTATTCAATATCATCTTCTTTATCCATATGTTATATTATATTCGCTTTAAATTATTTGTCTCATTTTAAACTTAATTTTTATTTTAAATTATTTATCTTTTTTAAAAAATAAGATTTAACATTTTAAATTTATCTTCATTTAACAGCATTTTATTTCTCAAATATATTAAATAATTTTTTCCCAACAAATTAATTCTATTTAAATAATATGAGAAATAAGCAATTTGGAGTATATCAAAGTTTTAAAATTTAAGTACTTATTAATAAATATAGAGATAATAAATTAATTTTTAAAGGTAAAAATTAAAAAATATTTAATTAATTAAAAAAATCTAATTATCTTATAATCGGTTAAATGATAAAGACAATTTGAGATGGATGAAGTATCATATTATCCTCCACATTAAATATGATTTTAAATCGATCCATTTAAGTGAATACTTTAAAGTCAATTGCATATCAATTCCATAGGATAGATTTCTATTCATTTTCTAAAATATTACTTCCTATGTTCATAAATAATTAATTTAATTATAAAAACTATGACTATTTAGAAAAATTAAAACTCGAATCAACTCGACCGATCCAATCCAACCCAACCCAAAATTTAATTTTTTGGGTTGGTTTGGGTTGAGTTGGGTTAAGAAAATTATGAACCGATAATTTGGTTCGAATTTTTAAAATTATATAACCTAACCCAACCAAATCTGAACAAATATAATTAATTAAATTTATTTAATTTTTAAAATTTTATTAAAACATTAAATAATAAAAAACAAAAAAATGAATAAGACAAATCCTAAAATCTAAATACCCTTTTAGATAAAATTACTTCAAGGTCACAAGTCTCTTTCTCTCATGTTCGATCAGCTACTGCGCCACTGATCAGAAATCTCTAAATCCACCCTCTTATTGCTATGCTATGGTGCTGCCTATATAAAGAAAGTCTCTATCAAAATTAATTCAAGCCCATCTTCAAAGCTTATCAATCCTTACTTCTTATTCTTAGTATATATAAGAAAAATGTGTAATTGTATGAGTCATCATTTTTGTCTGAGAAATGGTTTGACTTGTATTTTTTGTATTCAGTATACAAAAATTGAGTTTTCAAGGGTTATCAATTCAAGATGCCAAAAGGGTGTCTCAAAAATTTTCTTGCCCGAGACTATCAAAGTAAGAAGAGGCCTTAAGATCACAGTAAGAACAACTACTTCAAAGAACATTGAGGTTAAAAATGAATTAGTATTAGATGGATGATGGTATTCCTATTGGTATTGTCTAATACTATTTTTTGTCTGTTTATGAGCTTTTATAAATAGCTCCATTTGGTTTACAGATAATAAATAAAGAATTGAGATTAATTTTGTATCATTCTTTTTTAATTGTAATATTTGACTATATTTATTTATTATAAAATTTTCAAACTCTTCATGCACTGAAGCAGCTGAGGCATTTGGAGAAACAACTCCAATTGTTGGTGATTGAAATTTGCTTTTCATATCCACGCTAATCATAATAGCAGTCCAAGCAAATGCCTACGAGGGATTTTCAGTGTTTATCATTTTTTGTTACATTTGCTAATAGATTAATTTATTACTGTGTGGACATGCACTCATATGTTTGATACTTTTCATATTACTTTTTGTTAATATGTCTCAAATGCATATCTTGTTTATAAAATCAAAAGTATATTCTAAGTAGGAAGTTAAAACCTTACTTGGTAAATTATGTATAAACCGATCAAACCCAATCAAACTGAACCAACCCAAACCGAACACAATCCAAATCGACGGTTTGAAATTTTAAATAGTTTGGTTTGGGTTTAAAATTTTCAAACCAAAATATTTAGGTTAGGTTAAAAAATTAAAAAAATCAAACCAACCCAACCCATGAACAGCACTAGTAAAAACTACGCATATTAAGAAATTATGAAATTCTATAGTAAAAATAATTAAAATATCAATTATACATTTTAGAGTATTTTTATTATCTTTCTTACCTCATTAATTTGAATCTCACTACTTCTTTAATTACATCAATCTAATTATATATCTCTCTCTCTTCCCACTATTTGTTTTAGAGTTTTCTTTTCACCTATATCATCTCATTAAATTACACTTTTGACTATTTTTATAAGATAACGTGATTTCATTGTTAGTTAAAATAACTTCAGTATGAATAATTGTAATACTAATTAATTGATAAAAAAATTATGCTAAGGATAAAATTGAAAAAAAAATTAAATATAACATATATTTAGAAAGTGAACAATTGTTTTTTGACAAACTAAAAAGAAAATTAAACCAGTTATTTGTGGACAGAAAGAGTAATAAACAAATATTCTATGTCAATTGCCTAATTTATTGTATAAATATTACACATCAATAACCAAAGTTATATTACGCAATACATTCCTAAATAAATGATACTTTTATATAATTTGTATAGATTAAAAAAAAATTCTAATGTTATACAGAAGAAAATTGGATATGAGAATAAGACTTTAGAACCTCTCTCTGTCGAAGTGATCGATTAATATAATATTTTAGTAGCATAAAAAATGATAAACATATAAAATATAATAAACACATTCTTAAATTTAGAAAATAAAAAATAATTAAGAAAAAAATATAAAATAATATTTATTTCGGAACAAATAAAGTACAAATCAAGTGGACTGTCCACTGTTTCGCGTGTTAGTTAGAACGGTAAGTGTTGAGTCTTTTCCTTTTACACTATCCTTCTGTTAGGACATGAACTCATCGTACAGGGCTTGCCTAATGTAGTTTATTCTGTCTATTATACGAGAGTGGAGTTTATCCAGAATGTATTTTCAGACAACGATTATAGGATCTCTTATAAATAAAATTGAGAGAGAGAGATCTGTTCATTTAAGTAGTTGGACCAAATGGATGTACCAAGTAGTGATCAAGAAAGCCCTTAGTTTGACTTCAACAGGACTTAATTTGCACTCACACCTTACCACCACCATTAATAATAATAATAATAATAATAATAATAATAATAATAATAATAATAATAATAATATTTCTTCCGTCTTAAATTATCTGTCCACTTTAATTGATTATACGGAGATTAAGAAAAGTAAGTTTTTTAATTAATTAAATATTCTTTTCTATTTTTACCCTTATAATTCAATGATAAATATATCTTTTTATATTAAAAAAATATACAAATTTCAAAACTCTGATATAATTTCAAATTATTTCTCTCTCCCAAGTATTTAATTGTTGCTAGAAAATAGGTCAAAATATTGATAGGTATTTAATTCTCTCTCTAAGTTGTTATTAATATTTCTTGAAAATTAGCGAGATGAACATGAATATCAGAATTCATAAAATGAGTTTTTAACTACTCCATCCGTCCCATTTAACTGTCTATTTTAACTGATTCACAAATTTTTTAAAAAATAAGATCTTTCGATTAATTAATTTGCATTTCGTATTTTATTCTCAAAGAATCTCTCTCTTTATTAATAAGTAATCAAATTCAAAAGTTTTATATGTTGTAAGTATATTTAATTTACTTCTACTTCCCATTGTAAGTGCACAATATTCATTGTATTAAAGAAGTGTATTTGTGAAAAAATAGTAATTAATAATATTTTGATTTGCTAATGAGACAGATAAATTAAGACAAACGTCTTAGTCAAAATGAACAGATAAAAAGGTACGGAGGGAATATACTTTAATATATTTGAAAAATAGAATACTATTAAATATGGGTAAATTTGAAATATTAAATTTTAATTTCTTAAAAGGACGAATAATTTGAGACAAAGATTAAGTTATAAAATAGACTGATAATTTGGGATGGATGAAGTACTTATTCATGAAATCATTTGCACACAGATTAAGGGTGTTGAAAACAATACTACTACCTCTATTTCACAATATAATTCGTTTTAAATTTATGTACAAGAGAATTAAGGGTCCATAAATTTCAAATAATTTTTAATACTAAACTTCAAAAAATACTCATAATTAAGTCTTTGTCTACTTTGATAATTGGAGAGAGTTGTGTTAGAATTAGTGAAAGAGAGATTGTAAGGAGGGGTAGAGTTGAAAAAATAAATAAATTTTTATAGAACTTTGTAAAAAACTTATATTGTGAAAAAAAAAAATTCAAGCCTAAAATGACTTATATTGTGAAATTGAGGTAATACAATTTAGATAAAATTCATATTCTACCCATATTAAAAACACGACAGCTATTAGTTGATGAAATTTCTCAAGAAGTAAGAAGAAATTTTTTTTTTGAAAAGTTGTATAATTGACTTAGAATAAATGAGGGTAAAATATGAAGAAATTAATTATTAGTTATAGAAATATGTACATCAACATTTATTTTGAAACAAAACAAAAAAGTTTCATAAACAAGTACTTCCTCCGTTCCAAATTATCTGTCTACTTTAACCTATCATGCAGAGATTAAGAAAAGTAAGTTTTTTAGTTAATTAAACATTCTTTATACTTTTACCCTTATAATTCAATGATAAGTATATTTCTTTATATTAAAAATATACAAATTTTAAAATTTTGATATAATTTTAAATTATTTATCTCTCCTAAATATTTAATTATTACTAGAAAATGGGTTAAAATATTAATAAGTATTTAATTATTTCTTCAAGTTGTTATTAATATTTCATGAGAATTAATGAGATGAATATAAATATCATAACTCGTAAAAATGAGTTTTTAATTATTCTCTCCATCCCATTTTATCCGTCTATTTTAACCGATTCACAAGTTTTAAGAAAAATAAGATTTTTTGGTTAATTAATTAATATTTTTTATTTTACCATCAAAGAATCTTTCTCTTTATTAAAGATTAATCAAATTTTAAAGTTTTATGTGTGGTAAGTATATTTAATTTATTTTCATTTTCTACTATAAGTGCACAATATTTATTGTATTAAAGAGGGATATTTGTGAAAAAATAGCAATTAATATCGTCTTAATTTGCTAATGAGAAAGATAAATTGGGACAAATATCTTAGTTAAAATTGACAGATAAAAAATGACGGAGGAAGTATATTTTAATATGTTTGGGAAATAGAATACTATTAAATAAGGATAAATTTAGAATATTAAATTTTAATTTATTAAAATGACAGATAGTTTATAATAAAAATTAAGTTAAAAAGTGGACTGATAATTTAGAACGAAAGAAGTAATTTTGAAAAGGAAAGAGAAATAATTTGTAGACATTAATGGTTCATGATAGAAAAGAATAAAATAGTAGAATGAAAGTACTAATAGCCACCATTGCATCTCTTGCTTAGTAGATTGCGTGGAGCTAATGAACATTAATGCCTGCTACACTTAAATTAATATCAAATCCACATACGTGTCGTTACAAAATACTTTAGAAAAAGAATTAAAATAATACACATCACAATAATATATATATAAATATATATATATATATATATATATATTTATATAATCTCATTCAATTCAAGACACACTTATCTGGATTGATCAAGATAGCCTTGGCCGGTGGTCGCTTTTTTTGGTTACTTTTCTAGTAGATATTTCATTTATCTTCCTGACTTTGGTTATTGTTTTGTTATGTACCAAACGCACTAATCAAACAGTAATTATCAGATATTTAATTCAAATGATTAAATTTTTTAAAATAAAATAAAATACTTGACTCATAATTTAAAATTTATATTCAAAAATAATCTTCAAATAATAGTGTGTGTTTATTTGTTTACATTTTTTTAAATTTTCTATTATATCAGGGTACAAGAAAATCTATAGTTAGATAAAAATATATCTAATCAATTAAATTACTATCTTATTACTTTATATACGATAAGAGATATAATAGTTATAATATTAACTCTTTTGGTATATTATTTTTGAATAGAAGTTATTTTTAAATAATAGTCATTTTTAAAAAATTTATAAATATTAAATATTAAATATTATATATATATATAATGTGTGTGTGCGTGCATATATTTGTGTATATATAATTTAATAAAAAATTAAATTATTCTTATTAAAATTAAAAAATATTTTAAAAATATTTTAAATTTTAATATAAAAGAGAGTATAAAATATGTGATTCGTAATTTAAAATTTTTACAGGATTAGGATGGTTTGAAAAGCAAATGTGTGTTTGTCTGTGTGTGCCGATTTTGGTAAGAGATGTGATTAGTCCAATATTAACACCTTTCGCAACATCCAATAATGCTTCACATGGCCACACGTCTTTACACAAGTGGTCGACACGTGGAACGATAAGATTGGAGGGAAGGATGCCTCGAGGAGATTTATTATTAAGTGGGTTAGTGCACGCCTGTATCTTTTTTCGTGTGTGTCTGTGTGTGTGGGATAGTGGAATTGCTTGGTTTTGAAGTTTGTTTTATTAATATTGTCCAAAATTATATTAATATTTCCTACTACTACTACGTGGTTGATTTGATTATTCCCATTATTCTTATGTCCCTAAAGTTGATGTGAGCACGTGCCCTTCTTTATCACTATTTTTTTTTAATTTTAATTTTAATTTCTAAAAAATAATTATAGAGACATTTGTTTGATTTTTTTAAAATTTTTGAATGTACTATTATCGGATTTAATAATTTTTTTAAAATTAGGTACTCGATAGTATTAAAAAAAAAAAACAGATATTTGATCTCTAAAATTTGTGTATATTCATTTTGTAATAGATTAATTGACTACAAATATCCTTATTAGATGGTAGGTCAGGTGTTTTATTCACATCTTATTCTTTTGATCTATTACCAAAATAAATAAATTTCATCATAATTTCTCAAGATTATTTTATTTCCCATAGGTTTACCATTTTTATTTACTTTTGTAATTCTTTTTTATTGAGACAAAAAGAATTTTCTTCCTAAGTTGGAAAGATAGCAACCAAAGAACAAAAATATTTAATTTTAAATGGGAATTTGGTTGGACTTTATTAAGCATTTTCTTGCATTATTTTTTGCCTTTTATGTCAAAATGGCTTGCAAGACTTGGATTCCAAATTACCCAAAAATTTCCATCTAATTTTGTAGCTATGGATTCAAAGAAAATCGTAAGTAAAGGCATTATTCACATTCATTGCATAAGCAATGAAGTTCCATTTGTCAAGGCTTTATATTGTTAACAAGTTGAAAATAGAATCATGAAAAGAATTAGAGAAAAGTCAAAAAGAATATAAAGAACATAAAGTGAGAATAAACTATAGCATAAAGTAAAATAAATAAATGGAATATGTTAGGAATTAATATTACATCAAGACGATAATTTATATCTTTTAATTATATGAGAAAATTTAAGTATCATCTACATTCTTTCTCTCTCTCCCTCTCTGATATAATTTTAGAAGGGAAGATGGGAAGATAAGCAGCGAAGAAAGAAATAGATGGAAAAATAGACAGATTGTGTTGAATTCAATACGCACATTTTGAATAATAATTCTTCTATTATTAGAATAAATTATTATTTTTTAAAAAAATTTAATATTATTACTACTTATATTTCACAATATAAATCGTTTTAAACTTAAATAATTTTTTCACAAATCGTTTTACAAAATTTTATAAAAATTTATTATTTTTTACCTCTCCTTACAATTTCTCTATTTTCACTAATTATGATCAAATTCTCTCTAATTACTAAAGTAGATAAAGACTTAATTATGAATATTTTTAAAATAATTTAAAATTTATGAATTATTAATTTCTATATATAAATTTAAAACGACATATATTTTGAAACATAGATATTATTATACTTTTACTCTTTCAAAACAATGCAGGCATTATAACCTAACATTTCAAGAGGTTAAAAATATTTATTTATGAGACAAACAAGTAAAAAAAAAAAAAAAGACGTAAATGTAGAGTTTTTCCATTAGGGGAAAAAAAACAGAAGAAGAAAAGTGATAAATGCGTTTGTTTTTTCTTTTTTCCATTTTGTGGTGAAAAACATCAAAGCAGAGGGCCGGCAGAGGCGGACATTCTCACACTTGTCATTGGTACTAAATGCTATTTTTAACCCATTGTACTTGTCTGCTTCATAACTTCATTTATTTCTAAAGTATTAAAAGACGCGGTCAATAATTAAATAATTATAAATATTTAGAATTAATTTATATTTTTGTCTGATATATAAAAAATAAAATAAAATGCACAAATACTAGCCAATAAACGTAAACACTTTATGATTTTTTTTTTGAATCTTTAAAAATATACGTATATTTTTTTAATTAAAATTAAAATTATTAATTATTAATTTAGTTATACTCAGTAAAAAAAAAGGCATCATATAAAATTACTTTAAAAAAAGAGAGAGAGAGAGATAGGTGGCATATATATATATATATTTTTTTAATTGTACACTTGTTCGTACTGAGCGGCTCCCACGTGCGCCGACACGTGGCTCGGGTTTCAAGGACAATGTCTTCCCCCATTGGCTGCTTCAAAATCCAATTCTCTGGCACGTGTGTACTCTTCTCTGTTGATCGGGATCCAGCTCTCTTTAAGAGCGCCTCCACCAATCACGTGCGCCGCACGAGTGACGCCTCTCTCTCTCTCTGCTTTTTCGGTTAGAAGAATAGTCTCGCCACTTTAATTACACGACGCCGTCGAGTCGTACACGCAACTGGTCAAAACGCACATTACACACGCATAATTCCAAGACCAAAGTAAAAGCCTAAAAAGGCTTGTCCTTTGCTAAAAATTACCCTTACATTAGATAAGAAGAAGCTCAAAAGTTTGATGCTCTATTTGGCATGTAAATTCAAGTGAATCCATTCACCTCACCCACTCTTTAATGGTAAAAGGCAAAAGAAACCATCAAAATTGGTTGCCTACCAATCTTTTTTCTTCCGACAGAATTAGACAACTCTGTCATATTTTGTTTAAAACCTAAAGATTCTAAATAAATAATTTTATATATTTAAATATCTTTGAATAATTGATATTTAAACTTTTAAGTATATTCACATCGAAAAAGATCATTTCAAATAAGATTATAGAGATTATCGGTATCTATTTTAATAAATTATAATATTTTTTATATCTAAAAAGAAGCTAAATTAAAGTATTTATGGGAATATGCATCTATCGAGAAAGCCACAAGAAGGGGATTGAGAATGATACCATGCACAAATGTAGTAGATGGGAAAGCTCGAGAGGGCTTTTCTTTATGATTCTCAAATCAAGAAGATGTTGATTACGTGGGGTGGGGGGTTTTGGCTGTTGGACAGCTTCAATAGCGGCCAAGACAAAGGGGAAAAATAGAAGGCATTGACTAAATGTCCTTTTTCTCTATTTTACTCATATGCAAAAAATACTCGAAGTGGGATATGGTCAAAATCTCGCAGCTGAACTTAGTCGGAGAAAGCTCTTCTTGGTTGAGGATATCTATGACCCGGAATGATCGGTCGGCCGGACCACCACTGGAGGAGATATTTTTTGACTGCATTTACGTTTTCTCATGTTTATCTATACACACGCATATACACACACATATATATATATATATATATTCTATAAATAAAGTTATGTTTATTAATCATTTATTTATTTAAATATATTTAGTATGATTAAATTCAAAAACCCTCGTTACTTTTATACTATTGATAATTAAATATTTATATTTTTAATTTTAATAATTAAATATTCAATAAAAGAATATATAATAATTTTAATAGAAATATTTATAGATTGTACTGATCAAATTTAAATATTTTTCACGATTGTATAAACGAGTTTCATAAATATTGCTCACCTATTTGATGTAAACCCAATTAACTTAATTATCAAAATTGAAAGTTGAAATACTCAATTGTATAACAATATAGGAGTTTTTTTAAATTTAACCCTATTTAGTAACTGATAGTATTAAACATTTAATAATGTTAGTATATTTAATAATAAAAATTTATTATTATCTAATTGATTAAAATATATGAGAATACTGTTATAAACTTTAAATGGGATAATAGTTAGTGCATACTTAATAAAACTAAAATTTGAAATTTAGAATATAAATATTAAAATATTAAAATTTAAAAATTAAAGTCTCATCTTTCAACTATGAAGTTGGAATTTAAAAATTATTATTTATAATTAATTTAATCTTTATATTTAGATTTTAGAATTTAATCTCAAATTTTTGTATTTTAAAATTCAGTACTTAAATATTTAAATAATTAAAATTTCAATTTTTTCCCCTCCAAGAAGGGCTTTGATTGTCATTGGCATAAGATATATAATAGAGTTGGATAATGGTCACTTTCAAAATTTAGATAATGAGACATATAAACTCTCCATCAAGACATTACATTGCCAATTACAAAAGTCTCCAAAATACAAAAAAAAACATTGATAACTTAAATTAATCAAAATGACCATTGGACATATGGCGTGTGCTGTCCTTCAAATAAAATTAAATTAGGACTCTTTTACTTTGGAAAAGGCGGTACCGTCCACTATTCTAAAAATACAAGGTTAGGCAAAAGAAAAGGGTAAAGTTGGCTTTTTGAAAACTTACCAAAGATAAATAAATATGTTTATTTAGATTAAGGGCGCCTAATAATACAAGCAAAACGTGATCACACACAGCGATCAATGGTCAAATTCTAATTATCAAAAGATGACCAAACACATTTAAGCAGCTTCTTGTTGCTTCTTTTGATTGACTCTTGTTTTGGATAGAAAAGTAACTGACCACCACACCCCCCCACGTCCAAATTTTTTTTTTTAATTCAATTTTTATTTTTTGTTACTCTGCCGTTTTTTTTTTTAAAGAAGACTTTATAGACTTATAATGTCTTGATATATAATATGAATAATCTGACTTCTCTCTTTCTCGAAAATAATGACAAAACTAGAAAGCCGCCTCCTTATTTGAAATAATGTTCTAAATTGAATCGATTTTTTCTTATATTTCTTAACCAAGGGAAAGGAAGAAAATTAGCAAACAAAAAGACATTGGGTAGGCAAGAAAGTTTGAGTCCCTTCCTATGTTAACCTTAATAGATATAAACCACATGTATATATATAATTATAAATGCCGAAATGATTGCAGAGAGGCTGTAGACAGTTTCCAAAGTTACTTTCGAACCCCCTCTCTTTTGTTTCTCCCACTGCATTGCTGGTTGAATAGTTGTATGTTGTTTCAACAATTGAAAGGCCAATATTTATCTTCAAATTCAACATTTGCACAATTTCTATGTTCATTAATAATGACATTTTTGCAACTCTCTTTGATGATATATGCAACTTTCCCTTGGTTGCTTTTTTAAAACTAGAGAAAGAAAGGCAAATTTGGGAAGTACTTATCTCTATATTCTCTCATTTCATGCCTTTCGTTGAAGCGATTTTTGACTGTGATTAATAAGACGTTGAGTTGTGTACACCACAAAAACATACAACGTTTTTCTCCTGCTAAAGTGGAAAATTCTACATGCCAATGATGCAATGCAATATCTTTGTCTTCTTCTTCTCCATCTTCTTCTTCTTCTTATTCTTCTCAGTAAATGAATAGATGATTAAAAAAAAATATTACCCCAATAATAAATTATATTTTACTAATCATATTTATTTTGCTATGATATATCTGTTATAACAAATCGAGTTAAATTTATATTTAAATTTATTCAAAACAAATAAAATTATACAAATATTAAAAAAAATATCGTCCGTTAAAATATACTAACCTTATATAAAATTAAAATATCATAACTAAAACACTTAACTCGACTTGACTCGATTTTACTTTGTGATACATACGACATCATTGGGGAACTTATGCATGTACTACTAGTATTGTCTCAACTACAATAACTAACAAAACATGACCAATAGGAGTATTGAAAAAGGATGCCATGGGCATGATTCTAACGAGAAATTGACAGCCCTCCCTCGAGTCGTTGACTGCTGCTATTGCTCTCTGTCATTAGTACTTCACAAATCTTGCAAACAGAGAGAGAGAGAGAGAGAGAGAAACAGTCAAAAAAAAAAAAAAGAAAAGGTAAGGTAAAGAAAAAGACCGGAGACGTAAAGATAACAGTAACCAAACTTATTCTGATTTCACTTTCTATTCCCACGCGGAAACACGTGTCGCCGCCGTCTATCTCCGGTATCCGGTTACCTAACCCACCGCAAAGCAAATGCTTTCCAATATCCTTAGGCTGTCGTGGGACCCACCGTCACCCCACTTCTCTTCCTACAAAAATTTAAAAAAAAAGAAAAAGAAAAAGACGACCAAAACCAAAATCAATAATAAACACAAAAGGATCACTATAAATATAGTATTATATTTGGCAACATGATTTTTTCCCTACTAAAGGGATGTTTTTGGAAAGAAAAAATAGATATATATACTTACACAGTTATGTATCTATAATTCCATTTTCATGTTTAAAAAATCAGAAACTTTTTAATTTTTACAGGTATTTTTAGCTAACTAAAAATTAATATAAATAGTACTCTCTGTCTCCACACTAAAAAATAAAAGGAATTGAGCGAGAGAGGGGAGAGAGAAAGATAAAGAGAGATGCTCCAAAGAGCAAGATTATGCCCCAAAGCCTACTAAGCCAAAGCTGCTGCTTTGATTTGCAGAGAGAATCAGTCTCCAGAGAAAGCCAAACCAGAAGGCCAAGAACTCAAACTGCACTTTGCATATATAGAGATAATCCATCTCATATACATAAAGAGATATATACACATATATATGTATACACAGAGAGAGAGACAGAGAGAGAGAGAGAAAGAGAGTTTTAGACCGGAGATAAAATAAAACAGACACAGTTTCTTGCTAACAAATACATATAGAGAGAGGGAGGGCGAGAGAGAGAGGGAGAGAGAAGGGGGATTGTTGCTGTATTCACATAATTCCAATCAAGTCCTTCCCTCTCTTTCTGCTTATCCAATCCGTAAGTTCCTAACTAGTTAATTACTCTTTTTTCCCCTCTTTTTTATCTTCGCGCTTTTTGTTTATCTTTCATTTTGATATTTATTGCAGTGTATATTTGTTTTTTTGGAACTGCAGCATGAATAGATCTAATTAATTAGCTTTATTGAAAGCAATGCAAGATTAAATTTTGATCTTGATTGATTGTATTTTGGAACGTTTTGATTTCTGGGTTTTATCTGATCTGAATTTGGGAGATCTGAGGTTGGCAAAGTTTGCTCTTTGATGAATTTGATATCCTCATTTGATCAAACGATGTGGTTTTGCTGATGATTTTTATTCTGGGTTGCTCCAATTGTTTACAAATCTGATTGTTCCTGTCTTCTGAGCTCATAGCTTCGTAATACTGATTTGAGGATTTGATTTCTATTCATTCTTCCTTATATCGCTGCATAGTTCTTAGTGAGCTTGGATTAGCTGCCGTTATAGATAGAGTCGTAAGCCCGAGCTTTGTGTTTCCAATCTTCAATGTTTGCGTTACTGGAATTGGTTATATTTGTTGAATATTTTTCTTTGGACTTACCGGGATTTTTTTAATCACTTTTAATATGACACTTGATCTTCTATCATTTTTCATTTGAAATTTGATCATGAACAACTTCTTTAGGCTTAGCATTTCCATTTGAGTTATCTCAGTAGAGCACCTTTTTTTTCAGCGTATTGGATAATCTTTGATTTCTCTTTCTTTGACAAGCTTTTTTTTACGGAATTTTTGGGGGTGCGGTTACTGTTTTTCTGCAGTGGATTCAGCCTGCTGACGACGAAAGGAGGACCGTTGGATCAATAAAGGTCCTTAAAGCTGTTCTTCTTTTCAGGTTGAATCTGGAAGACATGTTGGAAGACAGGTCTTGCTTGGTTTCCAGGGATTATCCGAGAACCTGCGAGCGAGAAGGTAACTGGACTTGCATGAACTACAGGCTGGAAAAGATTGATGTTCAGCATGGGAAGCGACCATTGGAAAATGATGACAAGGAAGCAGTAGTAACAAAGTTGCCCAAGCAATCAGATACTAGAGAAAGATCAGAGACAGCGCTAACTCTTGGGAGCACTTCTATGTCCCAAGCAAACCAATCCACTAATCGCCGTCATGCTGGGGATAATTCTGATACCAGTTCCCTCATTCATGCCATTGGCCGAGACAACTCTATTAGCTGTCTTATTCATTGTTCAAGGTCAGACTATGGTGCTATTGCATCTTTGAACAGGAGTTTTCGCTCACTTATTAGAAGTGGCGAACTTTATAGATTGAGGCGGCAGAATCATGTGATTGAGCACTGGGTTTATTTTTCCTGCCAGCTGCTTGAATGGGAAGCATTTGACCCTTCTCGTCGCCGTTGGATGCGTTTACCAACAATGAATCCCAACGAATGCTTTGTGTTTTCAGACAAGGAATCTCTGGCTGTTGGCACTGAGCTTCTTGTGTTTGGGAAAGAAGTAATGTCTCATGTCATTTATAGTTACAGTTTATTGACAAATGCATGGTCATCTGGAATGAGGATGAATGCACCTAGGTGTTTGTTTGGATCTGCCAGCCTTGGGGAGATTGCAATTTTAGCTGGTGGTTGCGATTCGCAAGGGAGCATACTTAATTCTGCTGAGCTGTATAATTCAGAAATGCGAACCTGGAGTACACTTCCAAGTATGAATAAACCTCGAAAAATGTGTTCCGCGGTTTTTATGGATGGAAAGTTTTATGTGATTGGAGGTATTGGAGGAAGTGAATCAAAGCTTCTCACATGTGGAGAGGAATATGATTTGGAAACAAGAACTTGGGTGGAAATTCCTAATATGTCCCCTGTGCGAACTGGTGCAGCTAGGGAAGTTGAGACACCTGCTACATCCGAAGCACCACCATTGGTTGCTGTTGTAAATAACGAATTGTATGCTGCTGATTATGCTGACATGGAGGTGAGAAAATATGACAAAATTAATAGAGCATGGTTTACCGTTGGAAGATTGCCTGAACGAGCAAATTCAATGAATGGCTGGGGCTTGGCATTTAGGGCATGTGGTGACAAGCTTATTGTAATTGGTGGACCTAGGACGGTGGGTGAAGGCTTTATTGAAGTCAATTCATGGGCTCCAAGTGATGGGCCACCACAATGGAACTTGCTTGGTCGAAAGCAATCTGGAAGTTTTGTTTATAATTGTGCTGTGATGGGATGCTGAAGAGTTGGATTCTGTGGCACTATCTGTACTATAATGGTGCCTTTGCTAACAGATACAAGATTGTTCAATGGCACAAGATTCTTGCTTATGGGTAATTTATCCCAACTCTTTTTAATCTTATTTTTCCCTTCTGAGTGGGGGGAGGAAGGATAGGGAGGATTAGCCATATTATACTCAAGATTCACAAAATGTTTTCTTTGGAAAGAGGTCTTGAGTACATTTTTTTTTCTTTTCAATTTCTATCTATATTTTCTTTCCATCAAATTGTCTTCCCCCATTTTCATTAACACAGGCAAAGAGATAGTTTTAATAACCTTAAGGAGCAATACATTGGTAGGGTTTTCAATAGTGTTTGCTTGGAGATTTTCTTTAAAAAAAAAAAAATCATAGAATTTAGTTCTTTGAGTTTTTATAATCCTTAATTTTCTTGGCATTGTCTTTGAGGGGAGAAAATAAGTATGCAAAGTTGTTCTCTGGGAACATGGCACATGTACTGGATACATTTATTGTTGGAATTGATGGGCTACAAATTGAGCTTTTCCTCTTGAAGTTATTTACATCTTTACTGAACCTCATTTTTATTTTGGTGAGCTGGTTTTGTTTGATGAATCATCTTTGACTTAGAAGTTATAGTCCTATATTTGTTTCAGTTACTAGTCATATGATCTGATTAGTGGAAGCCATTGTAATTATGTCAACTATAGGAGTGAGCAATTTCATTGCCTTTGATTTTTGGGACATACCAGGGTCCTTGGGTAACTAGTATTTATAAGGTGGATAGTAATATTTCTAGCAGAGCGCTCTCAATCCTATGACTTGTTGGTGTTAGATACGTCTAGAATGCTGACTCTATTTAGACATTCTTTGTATATATTGTACATGCTATTGATCACATAATTTGAAACGGCCAAAATCTAAAGTTTCTTTCACATGTTTACATTGGTTGAACATGGGCTCATCTTCCAATAAGAGATTCACTTCGTAGTGAAGAAATTGTCATTAACACATAGATAGAATTTTATGTAATGGATTAGTCAAGATTCTGTTTGAACTAAAGCACCCTAGTAAAAAGGTTTTTGCTTTGTGTGTGGCAAATGCGTACATTTGCTTTGTTCAGGGCTAATGTGTTTTTAGACATAACTGGCATATGCTTTCATTCCAACGTAACTAGTATCATGAAACCCTGAACTTCACTCTCATGGAGAGAAGTATATAATCTTGATATAACTGAGTGCAAGTGTGCATGTTGGTCTACATATGGATGATTTTTCATTTGTGTTATCTTTATCTATTCATTTTTTATGTTTTTTTCTCAAATTGCTGGTTCGCTGGATACTTCCTGTGTCAAGTTTCTGTGTTTCTACTTAATTCAGGAGTTTTAGATGTTTGCATATGTGGATTACATTGGTCTTGGCTGGAGATTTTCCACTCTGTTAAATTCTGCTGCATATAATTCTCAATGCTTTTGAGTTGCACCTCTGCCTTACATTTCTAGTGAACTAGTCATCGCAGCACATTAGACGGATTTTTGCAACACCAAAAAAAAAAAAAAAAGACACTCTCAATGTTTTTCTGATGCAATTATAACTTACCTTAAACGCTTCCAAGAGAGATAAGTAACATAGAAGGTGGTAATATAGTGGGTTTGGATGTAGATGTGGATGGATTTTAATATTAGATTGGGTTGGAAACTATCATGACAGAATTTGTAGGTGTTCACTATCAGAACTTGTAGGAGACAAGAGACTTCAGGGCTCCTTGCACTTTGTGTATTTTGGTTGGGAGTCAAACATGTCAGAAAACCCAATATATGTCCGTGAAAATTGTAGGTTTTTGATACACAAACATAAGATGTAGTTTCTATTTTCCAAGGGTTTTGTCTCTGAAGTGCTGGAGGAAATGCAAAGAGAGTGATGGAAGGCAGCAAGAGGGAAACTGAGAGAGGTGCATCTTATGAAGGAAATGTCATTCTATCACGTGTACATTGAATTGTGATGGTTAATTTATCTGTGGCTTAACTTTTGACCTGACAGCCATCCCTATTGATATTTAGTACTGTCTGTACCTTCAGAAAGAGCCAACTGCATTATGCTGTCAAGGGAACTTTGTATGTAGTCTGGGAAAAGACTTATGAATGTAGAGAAAGATTAGAATAAAAAGGAGACCATAGCCATTCTAAATTGAAGCAAAATAACATTGTACTAAAAGATCTGCCATCTTAAATAGACTTGTGTCTAATCTGTTAAGTTACTTTGAATAACATACACTTTAAAAGCAAACTGAATTGCTATTGTACTTGTATTCATCAAAGGATTGTACCTTTTTCTTTTACCAGTTCTAGTAGTATCAATCTCCATTTTAACTCTTTTGATGATTGTGCATAGTTGGTTTTGATAACAATGTATCATATGGCATACCTTAGCTTTTACTAGTAGTACCACGGTACACAATATTCGGCTGAGTTTCTAGATTTGACCATTTGAAACTTCAGCTCTTTGTATTTATGCTCATTTAGAAATTTATTGGCATCTGCGACCAAAATAAAGCCTGGGATATTCTCCATATCTGTGGGTTTAGTGAGGTTTTTGCTGTTAGGGGTCTGAATTTTTCATAGAGAAGGAATAAAACTACATATCTCAAATATTGTGATTCTTCCATGCGTATGTGGCAATTTCCTGTTCTGTGGTATTTATACAATATGTATTCCTGTTTTCTTGTTGGCATAAGGGGGGTTCTATATTCTTGTTTTCTGTTGGCAGAGAGTTCAAAGGTCGTATTATTGTAAAATGTAGAAACAAATACTTGATGTGTTCTGGCTGGGGGCTTTACACCTAGGAATAGGTTTCGAAGGCTACAAAAGATGGTGCAATCTGGTCCAGCATTCTTTTATGTTGGATCAACATCCGCATATATGCTTTGCCTTTGATTGAAAAACAGAACATGGTTAATGTTCTGGTATATTTTTCCCCCCTTCTCAACAAAGAGAATGCAAAGGGAAGCTTTTTCTTGCCCTTTTGCATGGCTGACAGTTTTGAGGGAATGGGATATCCAGTCTTTGATTTCACTTCACATTCAGAAACATTCTATTGAAAAATGAATGAATTGCTACTTGAATGACAAGCCTCTTGGGAAGCACCAGGTTCGACTCAAAGCTTGTTATCTGAGTTCTACCCCCTAGCTGATATCTGGTTTAGTGAACAAGGCATTAGGAAAAACAAAATTTGCCCTTCAAGTTTCCCTACTTTGTCAACTCTGCTTGCACATTCTTTAGGAAATACAGTAAGTAAAATCTATACAGTGAGAAGATACAGAAGAAGAAAGAGACGATAAACTGAGATGGAGAATCTAACCAGAGAGGAGTTATGCTGTATAAGGTGACGGGGTAATAGAAGTTCTATAACAAGCATACTTCTATTTCTTTCTCTTAATCACTTAAATGATTTTACAAGAATTTTCTTTTACTTATGCAGCTCTAGTTAGAACATGCCTGTGGAAAAGAGTTGAGTATGTTCGCGTATCTTTATAAGCACATATTCATGAACAAGAACTTCTGCAACAAGGTGGTCACTCAGATAGTTAAAAAGTATTGCATACTAAATGGTATATTTTTGAGTAATATTCGCATTCTCGTCCTCTAATGCTCCTACTATATAGAGAGAAAAAAAAAAAAGAAAAAAGGAGAATTGATTTCATCTTTAGGCCTAAACCAAAATGCTTATCCTAATCAAGAATCATTCTTTTTAGTTATAAATAGAAGTGCACAATCATGGCTGTCAAAAAAAAGTGTATTCTTGGCAGAAAGAAAATGGAAAACATTATCCTTTGAAAGCAGAATATCAAACCCTTTACAGCAGACATGGAAAGGAAAGTCTTGTGCTTTATTTATTCTTAGTTATATTAACCATTATCCTCTGAACACAAGTGGAACAATGACTGGACGCATTGTTTCATCTGATCAGTTTGTGCTTATTCTTCCCAGAATTCCCATTCTTTCTTGCTCCGTGACGTATTTTTGCATATTTCCTTTAATCTTCCGATCATTAATTAGTGTTTTCGGTTTGAAAAGGGTAAATTTAGAATGCATCGGCATGCAAGAATCATTGATCAAATATTTAAACTTTTGAGTTAGGAGTTAAATAATTATTTTTATATTGTTTTTGAATTAATGGGTCATAAGTAAATCCACCTCAAAAACGAGATTTATTTTAGAATATTTGAAAATAAAAATTTAACATTTAATTACAAATCGAGGAATTAATAATCGTAGGAATATCAAATGATCAAATGACCATAAAATTTAACAAAGAGCAATTTGATACTCTTCGAGAGGTTTCAAACAAAAGGTTTGTAAAAATATTTTTTCTTACCAAGTGAGAGATAATTATTAATAACAATAAAAAAACTCTTCAAATTGTAAGGTATATAATTTTTTTTTATTCGTTTACAAGATTATCTTTATTAAATTAGTACATCTCGAGTTTCTACATTTTTTTATTATAGAAGATTATCTCGAGTTTCTACATTTTTTTATTATAGAAGATTACGACTTATAGTACATAAGTACAACAGAGATTAGAATATTAATATTTAATTTTTATAGCGCAAAATATTAAAAGATCAAATCAAGAGATTTTTTCGATTTTGGGAACCATGGCAAACATTGGTTCATTCAAAATTTAACAATAAATGTCACCTCTTTGTATAGGGATTATGTTGTCATATGGAAATGCTTGGGAAAAAGGGAACCCCAAATGAGTTTGCTTTTGACATAGAAAGCAAACAATTTGTGTCCATTAATTGACACAAAGAAAACTTATCTAACTCAAAAAGTGCACACTTAGTTGATAAATAAAACACACTTTGATAAGAAAACCAAACAACCTCCATATCCCAAAGCCCTCCAACTTGTGAACATCTAAAAGTGTTTGCTGTCTTTCTTTTCAAAGCATGATTTTCTATTATTGAGACCCTCCAACACTTTGTGTGTCAATTTTGGTTAGAAATGAAATCCTTCAAAAATCTTCATCTACCAATGGCTTTGCAACTTTGAGTTCCATTTGCTTCAAATTTTCTAGCTATTTCTTTTCTCATTATAAGTAATTTGACCTTTTTTTGGGAGGCAATTTCATGGTACATGACTAATGACTTGTTAGTGCATGTTATCAAAAACCCTAAAGTGGTCATGAGCTGACAGCTATTGCCACTTTAATATAATGGTGGATGGTGGGAAATCTCTTTGATGCCTTAATCATGGCTTTCATATCCATCTTTTCTTGATTCATATATGAACTGTGACCTAAAAAGAGAAAGCAGTTGTTGTCGTGTAAAACAAAATATTCAAAATTAAAAAAAAAAAGTATTACAGGTAAAAATATACTTTTTTTTGGGTCTAAAATTGAAGATCTAAATTTTTTTATAAGACATAAAGAAATAAATATATATTTTTCTAAAATAAACATATTAACTTCCTGTATTTAAGAGATACAAATTGTACTAATTTACAAGTTTCACCATTAATCTCTGTAATTAATAAAACATTCAAATTAAGATTAAAGAAATATCTTGGAGGCTAAATGTATTCATCAAAACCATTAGATTTGGTCAAATAGTACCAAAAGACAATAAATTATGTTGCTAACATATTTTCCCAACTTTTTCAAATTGGGATTTTGAAATATTATCTTCTTTATTCTTTTGAGAATCTTTTCTTTTTGAATTCACCATTATTCGGTTCCTTCTTAGTTCCATAGAAGATGGGGTCTTTGTTGATGGTTACTTAGTCTATTTACACGTATATAAAACACTTTATTAGTCATCTTCTTAGCTTGGTTTGGTTCTTTTTCATGGCTGTTTATTTATCTTGTGGGATGCGATTAGTGGATGCTTAAGCAGGCCTTATGTGTTTGATATTGTCCTCTTGATTAGATGAAGAATCATCTTTCCAAGCATGAGAGAATTATTCTTTCACAAATAAGACATGGGCAAAGGAATCAGATTAGTGGTAGCCACAAATTTGGTTTTCTTCTGTTCACAGATTCTGAAGATCAAAACAGTGGTTACAAGTCCTTCAAGGGAAACAATTTATCTATGATCTGATCAACAAAACATTAAAATCCGAGATAGATATACTATCTATTCGTGTTCATGAGCCAAGAAAGTAACTATTACCAAAGAAAGAAGAGCTTTTCTTAGTTCTAAATTGATAAAGTATATATTTTAACAATCAAGAATTAATAAATATATCACTTTTTTTCAAAATTACTATCTTTAATTTACTATCTCCATAACCACCAAAGTTGATATCAAAATTTATCTTTTGCCCTCAAGATCTTGAGCCCTTTTCCCTTGATGAGCAACATAATTGAATCCTTAAAAGATCATGTAACCGACAATGGAGCCATGATAGAAATGGTCCATCTACCAAGTGGTTGTTGAGACAAGCTATTGAAGCATTATGGAAACTTGCAACAAAATTTTCATGCACTGGCCATCACTTGGGGATGGATTTCCAAACCTTTTTATGAAGCCAATCATGATAATGCCAGATAGAACATTTAAGGCAAAAGCAACAACAAATGGTACTATTGATAGTACTGCTTGTCTTCTTCACCATTAGCCAAAACTTACATGTTCTGCAACTTTGGCCTAACGATAAATATTAGGTCCACTTACCACGTGCTTGGCACTCTCTTTTTGCTTTCCCCATCACATGGCCCTATGCTCTATATCATGTTTCAAAGATTGGCAGCTCAATAAGCATGTTTTTGCAGCTAATTGTAGCTACACAAACACCTCACCAAATCATGGTAGTTGTTTGAAGGTCAAATTTGTGAGTCCTTGTTTTACCAATATTACCTTTTAATTATACATATTTTTGCTCGAGTATTTGATTTTATAACTTTAGCTTGTCATAAAACTCGAGCATTATCTTTCTACAATATAAAACAAGTATCTCAATGTAACTTTTTCCTCTCTCGCTTAATACGTAAAGGAAAAGAATTAGATGTTTTGATTGTCCTCTCAATTGAAATTAGATTAAAATTAATCAATTAAAATACATTTCGAATTTATCTAGTTTATATCGATCGATAAATTTTAGAAATAATAAAACGTATCTCGATCACTTGGTTTTGAACATAAAAAACCATATGCTTTTCTCCTAGTGTAAAATTTTTAATTTGAACTATATATAAGAATGACAAGAGAGAAAAATTAATATCACAATATCTCTAGAGATCGGAATAGTCATCTAGAAGCGGGATTCAATTCCTTTCCTTGAGATCTCCCATGCCTTAATTCATGAGAACTCTTCACGTGTGCCACTTGCCATTTCCTTCTCTTTCCTCCTCAATTGGACAAATGAACCGCAAGCCAAGGCTTGAACCAATACGTCGTACTATTCAGACAAAACAACCCCCAGCTCTCCCCGCCCCCCCACCCCAACCAAAAATTTCATTCATATATTCACTTATAATTCTCACCTAAGATTCTTTGATCAGTTCTATCTTCATTATTCAAATGAACCTCGTTGAACAATAACAATTTGATTTTTTTTTTAATTATTCACATCAAATCAAAGGAAACACCAAAGCAGACGCTGATTTATTTAATATATATATATATATATATATATATATAATTATTATTCAAATCAATCTTAGTTATCTTAATCCTACACGTAATTGCAATCACTATTTAAAATATTAAAATCAAAACATTTTTAATTGTTTTATTTTTCTTCAAAGTAATTGTGGTTTTTTTTTTTTTTTGGTTCCTTTTTAGTTTAGTCAACATAAATAGAAAAATCTTGGATGCTTTGAAACAAGATGGAGAGTGCACAAAAAGATGCCGGCTAACGTTGGTTGTCTTCTTAATTAGATGAAACTCCGTTGAAAACTTCTATGATTTAATGGAGTAAACTCGACAACACACGTCATTGGAGGAAGAATCATTTTATTTTTTTATTTTGTTAAATAATATATTTATTTTAATGATGCTTCTGTCTTACCATATGCCTGCTAAAAAATTCTTGTTTTTCTTAGTCACATCGCTTATTTTAACTGTTATAATTATGAGTTAAATCTAGATTCGAAGAGAGAGGATTCTCTTGCCTTAGTCAGAGAGTTTCGAGTATCCATATTGTCAAATAATGTGTTTTAATGTTGCATTAGACCCCAGACCAGAGTTTCATTTTATGTTTAAAGAAAACAAGAATTGTGTTCGAATGTGAGTTTTGATTCTGATTCTTCTTCTCCTACAATACTGCCTCGGAGGATTGATTCCGGTGGTGGTGGCGGGAAGAGAGGAGGCGGTCGGAAGGTGCCGGAAGAAAGAGAAAAGTGGTGAAAAGAAGATAAAAATAAATGATATGAAAACAAAAACAATACTGTTTGGGAATCCTTTTGGAGAGTAGTAAAATGGAATGATTTACTACTTGTTTTGTTTATTCTATTTCCAAATGATGGCAAACAGACCCCGGAAAAATTATGATAGAAAATTTTGATAAGGGACATTTGGAAAGAAACCATTACGACTAGCAATTAGTGAAAATAATAAATAATTGATTGATCATGATTCATTATGTGGGTCTATGCTGATTGTAGTTTTTCATATTATGCACAAAGACAGAGATAATCAACACTTTGCAAGAACACAAGAATTCCCAACAAAAACCCATGGCTAGCTAGCTGTTGACTTGAAGTTCTTTGTTCCTTGCATCCTTTATCTATATTCAATATTGCATAATGTTATACAATGGTATCGTGTCGTGTGATTCGTATTACTGTTACAATTAAACTCGCCTTTTTATTCTACAAAGGAAGTAATTGAACTACTTTCTTGGTTTCTATAAAAAGAGATTAATTCCCAATTCTTCCAACAATTAGTCTCTTCCATTTGAAAATTTGAGCATATTGTGTGCCAAAATTTATACTCAGATTATCAGTTAACTTGAAGCTTGCAAGTCTCTTTATATTTGGGATTGGGCAAAATATCCTTCCACAAACAAAAGCAAGAACGAAACTTAGGGACTTGCTTGGAGACTCCAATAGAAATGCAGTGGTTGCTTTTGCTTCTGGGCACATGATTTTTTGCTTTCACGTTATGGACTCTCTCAAAGGAAAAGGTGAAAAAAGAGAATAAGAATAACATCAACAAAGTGTCACACTTCCTCTTTGTTAGTTATGCCTAATTCATCTCTAAACATACTTCTTATTGACTGTTTGATAAGGTATCAACTTACTCTTCAAAGAGTATACTGATAAGACTAGCGGATAATTGATTCGGAAAGAGGGGCTGTGTAAGTTTGGAAGAATTTTTTTTTTTTTTAAACGTAGATATTTAAAAATAAAAATATGAATTTTTAATTTCAAAATAAAATACTATTTTAGATTGTCTCAAAAGAATTAATATTTTTCTTAAAAAGAAAGAATTTAATCTACTATTATCTCCGATTCACAATAAGCGTCGTCTTAAAAAATTTCACATATATTAAGAAATTAATTGAAATGACTAGTATACATTTATTTATTAATTTGGAGTATAAAGTCACTTATTTCTATATATCTTACTCATTTCGTTCTAAATTATCTGTCTACTTTAACTAATTATATAGAGATTAATAAATTTTTTTTAGCTAATTAAACATTCTTTTCTATTTTTACCCTTAAAATTCAATGATAAGTATCTCTCTTTATATTAAGAAATGCACAAATTTCAAAACTTTTATATAACTTCAAATTACTTCTCTCTTATAAATATTTAATTCTTGCTAGAAAATTGGTCAAAATATTGATGAATATTTAATTCTCTCTTCAAATTGCTATTGATATTTCTTGAGAATTAACGAGATGAACATGAATATCATAACTCATAAAATAGGTTTTTGACTATATTTGAATATATTTAGAAAATAGAATATTATTAAATAGGGATAAATTTAGAATGTTAAATCTTTATTTCCTAAATGGACGGATAATTTGGGACAAAGATTAAGTTAGAAAGTAAACTAATAATTTGGAATGGAATGAGTAGTACTTATCCAAGGGTTTGACTCATTTTTTGTAAGTAATAGCAAAAGGTATAAAAAATTATAAAATTTATTATATTGAGTAATTGTATTAGAGGATAAATAAGGAAAATAATATCAACTTTTTGTAGTCACTTATTATATAATAAAATTATTCAGTTAAAACGATACTTATTATGAATCAAAAATAATATATATTATAAAATAATTTATATACCTCATATATATTAATTTTATATATTTAAATTTGATAAAAAAAATTATAAAATTTATATATTTTTCATTTTTATTATACTATATTATTCTTATATTACAATATTTATTTTTATATAAAATATCATATCAAGTTAAATATTGTTAATTTAGATAAAAAAAAGACAAAAATACTAAATTAAAAGAATGATATTATTAAACTAATAATTTAGTGATTAAATATACCATCCAAGTTTGGAATAATGTGTCAAGTGAGGGATCCTAGAATCATAAACGCATTAGGAGCACGCTTTTAATAAGCGTTAGGTAGGGCAAACGAAGAACTGTAAAGAAGCGGACAGTCAGATAAGGAAGAAACGGCAGGCGCCAGAGACCAACCGAAGGTTTTGGCACAAAACCCGTACGGCTGACAGACTGGTGACTGGTCCACCGTTAGCCGCCTGTCAACTTTCTATGTCATTTCCCACTAATTACAGATTTTCCTATTTAATACCGTAACTGCTCACTTCCTTATATCAAATCTCGTTGGATTCTAGATCACTGACCTCTCACCGGACAACAAACATGTATTCTTTACATCGAGCCATCACAACCGTCCGTCCAATCTACCTTTGTGTTTTTTTCTCTCTGTGGCTAAATCATCCATTCTACTTCGTTTGGAGGACTTAATTTGGTTTTCTTATCTACCCATGTATAAGGATTTGGAATCACATTACTCGTCTTTTATACATAATAAAATACTCTATCCGTCTCTATTTATTTGTCCCAATTTAAAAAAATTTAAATACTATTAATATTAATTTTATTATTATACACTTGTATTAAATAGTTTTGAAAAATAAAAGTGTAATAACTTTAGAGAGAGTTAAGCAAAAAAAGTAAAAAAATAATCATGGAAAATATTAAATTCAATGATATTTTTGAAATATATAAATAAAGTTGTATAAATTTAAGAAACTAACTAATTTTTTTTAATTGTATGAAGTAATTAACCGTGACAGATAAATAGAGACGAATGAGTATATTTTTTTTTGTCACAATAAATTGATAATATTTGACTTAATATAATTTTTTTTAAAAAATAAAAAAATTAATAGAGTTTGATTTGATATGAAATTTTAAACAAAAGTAAAAGTTACTAGTAAATATTATTAATATAATACTTATATAATAAAATAAAAAATATATGAGTTGTATAAAATTTTATATCAAATTTAAATATATAAAAAATATATTAATTATTTTATTATATATAATATATTAAAAATGTCCTCTGTAAGAAAAGTGCTAATTTTTTAATAATATTTTAAAATAATAAGTAGATCAATTTAATTAAGACGTAAGAAATAATAATATAATATAAGTAAAGTAGAAAAGATATGAATCTTATAATATTTTATATTAAATTTAAATATATAAAAATAATATATAAGAAATATATTGATTATTTATAATATATAATATATTAAAATTTTTTTAAAAAATATTAATTCTTTTTTATTCGACGGAAGGAGTTTTAATAAGATCTTTATATTAAAAAAAATCTCTCTAAGTTTGACCCATGATTGCTAGCACCCATATTAGTTATGCTATTAGGATAGGCTTTCCAGGTAAAAGTAACATAAAAAGAATAATGTTATATGTAATAGATTTTATATCGGGATCTTTATTGATCATATCTTCATGATTACTAGATAACTAGGTTCTTCTAATCAATCACAAATACGGGTAAAAAATAAAGTCAACTATATAACTCTACCTACCTGTAAAATATCTCATGTCCTAAAAGCCTTGGAACAAACGATTTAGGAGGAAATATGTTGGGAACAGATGGCAATGCTTGGCATTGGAGACTCGTAGATACTGCTAGTCTGTAACTCGTCACTTGACAAAAATATTTCATCGATATTTAGAATAGATTAGATTAGACCGATCGATTTAAACAGTCTGAACAAAATAAAATAATTTTTGAAAAAATAATTTAAAGTGAATGGTCGAACAAGTTGGAAATCAATTTACAATCTGACTAGTTCGATCGATATGTTCAGTCTAATTAAAAAAAATAGTGTTTCGAGATACTTTATAAGAAAAATTTTACACCGTTTACAAAATAATGGTGAATAGGCTATATAATATAAGTGGAGATAAATTATAAGAAAAAATATATTATAAAATAATATTATAATTTTAAAAAATTTATAAAAGATAAAAAGTAATATTAAAACAAGAACTTCAAAAGCTTTTAGTTTTTCACCAAAAAAAAAGTAAATTTTTATAAAAATAATGCTTGGAGATACTTTGTAAGAAAAATTTTACACTATTTACAAGATAACAGTGAATAGGCTATATAATATAATTAGAGATAAATTATATGAAAAAATAATATTATAATTTTAAAAATTTTATTAAAAAAAAAAAGTAATATTAAAACAAAAATTTTAAAAGTTTTTAGTTTTTCACCAAAAAAAAAGTAATTTTTTATAAATTTTTGGAGGTGACATATCCCCTACCATCATTGAGGTAAGTGAATATTGAATTTGAGAATTATCAGTAATTGAGCAACACACATGACATTTAAATATAACTTTTTTTTAGTTATATATTATTTAGTTTAAGTTATATTTTCTTGTATCAGTAATACCTTATTCTAATGGTAAAAGGTTATTATTCGAAATATAATTTTCGAATTTGATATCAAATTATATCTCATCTTTTCCCTTATCTCCGTCTCTATCTCCCGTCTTTAAATAAAATAAAAAAAAAGTTTACTTTCTCGCCCACATTTTGTTTTTTGCCAAGAAAAAAGATATTATATATCTAAAATACCTTAGTCAACTTACGTAAAAAAAAATTGAAAAGTATAATATTTAGATTAAAAATATGAAATATGAAATCTACAATAGAAAGTTATATTTTGAGAAAATAAGTTAACTATAAAGAGATACTCCTTCTGTCCTTATTTATAATTATTTTACATAATTTAAGAAAATTAGCTAGTCTCTTAAATTCGTACAATTTTATTTATCCATTCCAAAAGTACCATCGAATTTAATATTTTTCACAACTGTTTTCTTACTTTATTTACTCAACTCTCTCTAAAGTTATTACACTTTTATTTTTCAAAGTTATTTAATATAAGGGTATAATAGTAAAATTAACATTAATGACGTTTAAATTTTTTTAATATGATAGATAAAGAGGGATACCAAACTTTTTAGTTATGACAAATAAATAGGGATGGAGGGAGTATATAGTATGAGACAAGGAAAGTAAATACTTCATCTGTTTTCTTTTATCTGTCTATTTTAACTAAACTTTTTATCTCAATTTATCTGTTCTATTAGTAATTTAATACTGTATTAATTGTTATTTTTTCACAAATATCTTTCTTTAATACAATGAGTATTGTGCACTTATAGTGAAAAATAGAAGTAAATTAAATATGCTTACAACACATAAAATTTTGAAATTTGATTACTCTTTAATAAAAGAGATATGCTTTAAGGATAAAATAGAAAATATTAATTAATTAATAAAATTTTTTATTTTTTTAAAACTTGTGAATCGGTTAAAATGAATAGATAAAGAGGGATAGATAGAGTATTATTAAAGAGGTTAGCTTTTGCGATTGATCCAACCCAACTTAAAGTCCACGGAGTTGTAAGTAAATTTCAATTCGTAACATTATAAAATCAACCGTTTGATAGTAATTACCATTTATTATCATCAATGTTTCTATGGAACATCATCTTACTTTTTAAATGTTCCCAAAAATTTTAAAAGCTTTAACTTTTTCTAAAAAGAAAATCATATTTTAAAAAATTATAAAATTTAACTTTTCGTCTCCATATTTTTCAATTTATAACACGACCTCTGCATTATCTCTCGGAAAATCTCAATTCATCCTCGATTTTCATCCACACGCGCTTTTATTAATTTAAAAATAATTTTAAAGATTATTTGTGTCGATATTTTTAAAAGTAAAATTATAAGATGCCGAAAATTATACAAATAGAAAGATGATTTATTTTCGTAAAAATACTCTCTTCATTTCAAAATATTTATTTATAATTTTTATTATTTTATTTGAAAATAAATATTCATGTACATATTTTTAGAATTAATTATTAGTTTCTTCCTATTTTATTCTCATTTATTCTAAATTAATTATGCAACTTTCAAAAACTCTTTTTTCTTTTTACTTTTTGAGAATTTTCACTAATCAATAACTATCGTATTTTTAATATAGGTAGAATAAAAACTTTATCTAAATTACTTCATCCGTTCCATTTTATCTGTCTATTTTAATTAAAATTTTTGTCTCAATTTATCTGTTCCATTAGTAAATCAAGACAATATTAATTATTATTTTTTCACAAATATCCCTCTTAATACAATAAGTATTTTACATTTGTAGTGAGAAATGGAAGTAAATTAAATTTGCTTATCACACATAAAACTTTAAATTTTGATTAATTATTAATGAAGAGAGAAATTCTTTAACGGTAAAATAGAAAATGTTAATTAATTAATCGAAAAATATTATTTTTCTTAAAATTTGTGAATTGATTAAAATAGATAGATAAAAGGGGATGAATGGAGTATAATACTATATCTGTTTCATAATAGAAATTGTTTTAAACTTATGCATAAGAATTAATAGTCCTAAATTTCACACAATTTAAAACTAAACTTCAAAAAATATTTTCAATTAAATATTTATCTACTTTGATAATTGAAGAGAGTTAGGTCATAATTAGTAAAAAAAAAAATGTAGGGAGGGGTATAGTTGTAAAAAATAATAAATATTTATAGAACTTTGTAAAACGACTTATATTGTGAAAAAAAAAATTTAAGTTCAAAACAACTTATATTATGAAATAAAAATAATATTATTTTTAATACTCTTAATATATATGTAATAAGTTTTGTAAATAAATATTTTGAAATGAATGTACTATCTTCGTCCTATAATATAAGTCGTTAGAAATTACTTTTACTATCTCAAATTATAAATCGTTGAAAACTTTTTAAGAAAGTTTGAAGTTATTTTTATATTTTTTTCTTTATTTATTATTCTCTTTCTCTCTCATTTTTTTATTTTCAAAATATTTAAATAAAAATATTTTTTTAAAAAAAATATATAATTATTTTATTTTAAAAAATTTTAATATATATAAAATTAAATCTAATAACTTATATTAAGAGATAAAAAAAATATTATTTTGTGCTCAAGCTCAAACTTTAATCTCGCTCCTCTCAGCTCCCCCTGGCCTCCCCCTCTCTCTCTCTCTCAAAGCATGGTGATTGGAAAGCATGATAATGTTCACACTACGATGAACATCTCATCTTTATTAAAATCAAAGGTTGATATTCCTCAAAAGACTCCAAATATTTTATTCATTAAAAAAAAAAAAAAAAAACTCATCAACTCAACCCCAACTCGTGAATCCAAAGCTATCAAATCCCCCAAGTCTTTTTAATTTTGCCCATGTCCCCTGTGCCCACGCCATGGGCCACGGCACCCCAGCCTACCCTAGCGCACTGGTTCCTCTGTCATTCAAAAAAATTGCATTAAATATTCTCACTTTCCCTATATCACTCATTTTGACCGGAACTGCTCTGTTCTCTCCCTCTATATAACCCTCTCCCCACCCCTTCTCTCTCCTCATCCCATTCTCGATTCATTTTCTCTCTCTATTTCTTGAACTGCTTCTCTTCTTCTTTCTCTACAATGGCGGAACCACAACTTAAACGCCAGAGAGAAGAGCCACACGATGTACGAGACTACGAATGTCGTGAGGAGGACTCAAAGCGGCATAAGTCCTACAACGACATACTCTCCATTCTTGAAGACGAGGAAGACGAGCCTAACCAAGACTTGTCAGACATCTTCACTAGTCTTCAACAGGAGCTCTCGTCTGAGTGTACCGCCGTGGACCCTTTACCGGGTGGTGGTTCTGAGGTTGAATCAGCCCACCAAGTTGGTGGTTCCGGCGTCTTTGAGTGCAGCCCCAGCTCTAATGAAGATGAAGAAGATGAAAGAGTGAGAGTGATGAGACATCTTCTTGAAGCTTCTGATGATGAGCTTGGGATTCCCAACAGAGTGGAGAGTGGTGATGAGGAGACCAACAGTGGAGAACAGCTTTTCTCTTTGGGTGATGGGATGTGGGAGTTTGAAGATGATGCCGCTAACTATTACTATACCCTGATGCAGTCTGAACTTTTCATGTAGGTTTTGGGTTAGAACGCAAATTAGGAAAGCTTTAGGGGAGGGGTTCGAATAGAAGCAGAAAATCAGAGGGATGAAAAAGCAACAAAAGGACTCTTTTTGTGGGGTTTGCATTTTAACCCTTGCTATTTTGTATAATATGAAAGTGACTCCAGTTCAAGTTAGAAATATTATCGGTAGGAAGATGTGTCAAGGAAAAAACAAGGTGATATTGAACATATTGATTAATTATTTTGATATCAATTTCTCTACCAAACCCGCTGGAAAATATTAGGTTTTTTATTTATATGGAAAAAATTGTTACTACTACAATAACAAGAGAGAGCAAATCAAAACCATATATATATATATATATATATATTGGGAGGACTTGAATATAATTTGGTTTTGGGGTAAACAGCTTTGATAATAGTGTGAGTGAATAAAATAAAATAAGGGAGAAGTATTTGAGACAATAAAATAAAACTATATTAAGGGTCTAATTCGATTAGAACTCTTTTGTGAAAACTATGGTATTAGTCTTGTTTTGATAAATAAATAAATAACATATATATATACATAATGTAAATAAATTTATTTATAAATTATTGATAATTTTATTATTTATTCTCATTACAATATTGATTGAAGTCGATTCAAATATGTCCTTATTTATTCTCATTACAATATTGATTGAAGTCGATTCAAATATGTCCTTAGTGTATAACTTACAATAAAGATTTTAGTTTGGGTAATAATTTAGAAATCAAGTGACTTTTTTTTTTAATTCAGGAAATAATGGATCAAACTATGAAAGTATGCAAATAATATTGTAAATGAGCTGTTAATTAAAGCAATAGTTTAGCAAGTGAGGTTTTAAGAGTTTTATAATTGATTTTTTTTACTTATAATTTATGAAAGAGATTAAATATTATAGTACTTATTTTGTTTTAAAATTATCAATATTATACAAATTACAAAAACTTTAACATTTATAGATTCTTTAGCGGAAAAGTTTGAATAGCTCTTAATGTTATTTTGAAATTTAAAAATTAAATAATTTTAGAAATTTTCTAATATTAGGTGAGCCTGTTCTCAGCTACTTTCACAAAATGATTTAAAAAATTTTCTAAAGATGAAGAAGCAAAATATTGTAAAATAAAATAAAATATTATTTTGTCCTGTCCGGAAAGCCAGTCGAGGCAGCGTCCAAACGCCACAGAGAGTCCTGAGGAGGTACAGAACCAATCTCAAACGGATAGATGATTAGAAGTGCAGCGGCAGGGAGAGCCAACTCAACTCCCCATGCATAAAAGGGTATCTCTGCCTCTGCCTATATGAATATGATGATATGGTAGAATTGATGTGGTGGGGACTCGGAGAAGGACAACACCTTTGAGGGGGACCAAACTGTACTATAGCTTAAGCTTCTCCATATTTGCCCGCTCCATTCTCTCTCTTTATCCAACGGTTAACCATAATGACCCATCAAAGCCTCCACTCCACGACATACTATAACTGGCAAAATAAATAAAGAATATTTTCACAAAATATAAATTTGACGATTTTTAGATATCAAAACGAAAGATTCAAATCTCATCTTAAATAAAATTAAATTTGAATTTATATGACTATGACTTTTAAAAATAATTCATACTTTTCAAAAATTTACATGATTATTTCTACACTTTTCTCCCTCCTTACCCAACGGTAAGAGAAAACTGGATAGAGCAACTATTACATATCAAGAATTCGAATGCCCGCATAGATACTAAGTACTCCCTCTATTTCAAAATAAGATTTTTTTATTTTATTTTAAAATATTTATTCATGTACATATTTTTAGAATTAATGATTAATTTTTTTCTATTTCATTTTCATTTATTCTAAATCAACCGCATAATTTTTCAAAATTCTTCTTTCTTCTTGCTTCTTGAGAATTTTTACCAACCGATAACTATTATATTTTTAATATGGGTAAAAAATGAACTTTATCTAAATTATTATATTATTTTCATCACCCTTAATATGTGTGCAAAAGGTTTTATGAACAAATATTTTGAAACGGATGGAGTACCTATATTGCTTAAACGTGATCAGATCAGTTGGATGATAAAATTAATTAATTATGAGACTGATAAAATTTTTAATAAATTTTGATTTTAGTTAAGGTTAGTTAATACTGATACCATTAGGTATTAATAAGAGGCTCTATATTATATTATTTTATCGATATCATATCAAAATATAAATCAAGAAGTATGAAAAATATGTTTATTTTTTTATAATTTTTTAAATATTATTAATATTTATTTTTTAACTTATATTATTTAGTTTAGAAGAGTCTATTTATATAATTTATTTTTTTAAAAAAATATTATTAATATTTTAGTGTTTAATCGGTCGATATAAGTGTTCAAATATATGAATTAACCTACACTCATTATTATAATAAAAAAACACATAATTACATTTTAAATTAAAGTGGTGTTTGACATTTAAATAACTATTTACACAAGTACTTAATTTACCATTACATTTAAATTATGTCAATGCAATTAAATTTACACCAGCAACCATATCTACCAACTTGGATAGTCAATAAGTTATACTCCCTCCGTCCCATAATATAAGTCGCTTGAAACTATTTTTGTTGTCCCAAATTATAAGTCGTTGGGGACTTTTCAAAAAGGTTTTGAAACTGCTTTTACATTTTTGTCCTTATTTATTATTCTCTTTTCCTCCCATTTTCTCTCTTCTCTTCTCTTGTTTCCAAGACATTTAAATATGGGTGTTTTAAGAAGAAAAAACATAAAGTCACATTGATTTTAAAAATCTTAATATGTGTGAAATTAAGTCAAACGACTTATATTTTGGGACGGAATGAGTACCATAGATAAATGCACCAAATTAAAACACTAGCCGTCTTAGTAGTTTAGTTATTTGATTCATGATTGGTTAATACAATAAAAGTATTATAATTCACGAATTATTACTATAAATAGGTCATAATTATTGATTTATGATGTAAAATTAATGGTCTTGTTGATCAAGATTACCAGCTTGGTGCTCACCTCTATTCCCATGAAGACTATGATTTGATAGTTTGGTAAGTTGAAAAATTAATAATCGCGTTTCTACCATCTGTCCTTCTAAAATTTTTTTAAATAGTGAATTTATTTTTTTTTAAAAAATTAAATTTTAAATAAAAATCTATTTGAATTTTATGTTTCGTCCTCAAAAATTTTTTAAAAAATTATAATATTATTATATAATATATCTTTTCATATAATTTATTCTCAAATCTTATATAATATCTTATTCTATTCTTGTTATTAATTATTAATTTAAAATTATAAATTAATAAATATTATGCTTTGTTTGTATAAAAATGCTTGATTCAAAGAATTATTACCATAAATTGGTTGCACAATCTTGAGGCTTTATAGGGTACACTCATGGTGGTCCCCCTCTTCCCCTATACCTGATAGAGAAATGTATTGTCCACCTCCACCATGTCTCTCCTTCCCCCCTTTTTCTCTCACACACAACACACAGTGACAGACATCTCTGTCTGTCTCTTCGTATCTTTAATGATCTTTGCAAATGGATGTCGGGTTGGGGAAGAAATGGCAAAGCGGCTCGGTTTAGTAAGGCAGTTTGCTCATAATAATAATAATAATATTATTAATAATAATAATAATAATAATTATTATTATTATTATTATTATTATTGTGACATGTAATGACTCTAGAATACCGGTTGAACTGGCAACTATAGTAGTAGTAATTATAATTGGGTCCCCACTAATTTACATCTTTGGTCCCCCAAATAATTGAGATTTCAGATGCCTTCCCCACACTATATTTGATAATAATTGAATGCATCTGACATGTCTACCACTGGGTCTGTCAATAGTTGCGATATTCGGACTCTGAGTCAAAATATGTTTATATGGAATATGGTATAATTATTTTATTATTCAATGTGATATGAACTTATTTATTCGTTTAATTTATATATTATATTTGAATATAAAATTATAATACTCGTACAAGTTTATTCGATTAATTTAAATATTATATTATATATTATTACATAAAATATATATTATATTATTTTATATTTTTACGATATATTCAAATATAGATCTTTTTATATTATACCTAAGAAATATTTGAATTAAATTCAGATCGATATATTACTAATTCGGACCCGATCCAACCTGTTTACAACCCAAATTATCACCATCCAATTTGTAATTTTACATTACATCTACATCCCCCTAACCTTCTTCAACCCCTTGGTCTAGAAGATTAGAGTGTGCCATTATTGAGAGGGGCCGTGCTTTGTCGATCCTCCCTATATTTGCCATACTATCATCATGCTACAATTATTTCACATCACCTTCATTCTAACATTTGATGGCTATGGGAATAACCCAACTAGTGGAAGTTCCTTTTTTCTTTTTCACACAGATATTCTTAATTTAATTTATATAATTTCTGTTAAGTTTTAATTAGGATTAAGTTTTGAGTTTAAAGTTGAAGAAGGATGATCACGCTGTTGGAACTCAAAATTTTACTAAATTACAAATGTGTTTTCATTACTTAAACTTCAAACTTAACTTACTAGTCATGTGTGAAAATTAATGGATGAATCGACATATCTCGAATTTGTGTATATGTATTTCTTCATTTTTCTTTTTAATAAGATAATATTCCTTTAATAAAATAAATTCAATATAGTAGAACTCGAATGTATTTTTAAAAGTATTTGCAATCACTATCCAAAAGAGATGCATTTCGTGGGATTCCATATGGCCTCCCAACAAAGCACATGTTGTTTATCCTTTGTTTGATGATGAAAACCAACCAAATGAAGACAAAGCAAAAGGGCTATTGAGACAAAAGTTAAACCAAAGGATAACATTGTTGTGGGTGGCTGCATAACAATTAATAGCCGTCCATAAAACCACCAAAGAAGGGATAATGCTATGGACTATGATTACATTGAAAAGAAAAAGCAAAAGTAGAGGAAAAACCCTAAAAGTTTATTGGAATTGATTTTTTGCGTTTTTGTTTTTGACTTCCAAGTTGCAGATTTAACGTGGAGAAACACATCAAATGGGTATGGGTCCATTTGATCTTAGGCAAAGAATCAATAACCCATAAGTTACTCATTCTCACAATTAGGCATTGAAATGGACAGCACCTAAGACTAGAAGGCTAAAAATATAGTAGAAAAAGACTAAAGAACTTGGCACATTTAAATGTGATGGGAGTTGATAACTCAAGGCCGTGCTGCCTAAGCCACGGACTTCAAAGTCCTTTTTCTTCCTTTCTCTTGCTTGATGGGAAGGAATCACTTGCATGGAAACTACTTGTTTCGTGTCTTTTAGTTCGATGTATAAAAGTTTAAATTCAATACAAAATAATATATTAGATATTTTAGGTATATGTAGACAATATATTTTAAGGAATATAAACCATTGATGAGTTTAAATTATAAACGTCTGTTTTTTTCTTTAAAAAGAAAGGACAAAGAAATTTCTCAGCCTTCGTATTAACAAGTCATTATTTGTTTGTCTCTATATTTCATTGAGCAATTGCCAAGTGAATTTACTATTTGAATCTTAAAATTGATATCATCTACTCGAAGTCAAGTCATAATTTAGTTTTTTAATTTCCTTGGTGCTTTCATCACTAACCATACTTTCCTTCACTTTCACTACATAGGGTCCTACCTTCTTCTTCCCTTTCCCATTCCACAAACCAAATTATGCTTAACACTAATTGGGACAAGTAAATTAGGGATAGTACTCCCTCCTCCGTGCAAAATTAAATATTTTTATTTTTATTTTTAAAATATATAAAATTAAATGTTTATTTTTTTAAAAAAAATATTTTCACTATAAATTTTCGCAACTAACATAAGTTTCATTGGCTTGTAGGTTCATTAATCTCTCTAATTAATAATCCCTCTGTCCGAACTTAAATGTCTACATTTCTATTTTGAAATATCTGAAAATAAACTTTTACTTCTTTAAAATAAAGATATTATTCTTTTAAACATTTACAACTAACCTTCTCTATCAAAGAGATATAAGTTTCACTAATCCATGTATCCTACCATTAACATTTTGAGTTAAAAAGGATTAATAGTCAAATATTATCTTAAATTTTTATAACAAATCAAAATAAAATTTTTAAATCTAAACAGTCAAATTAAAATAAAACATTCAAATTTAATCGAGAAGTCTCTCCCCAAAAATAAAAGGGCACTTATTTTTAAAATGTAAATCGATATAAAAAGTGAAATTATTGGTTTAGTTTTGATTTTTCAATTAGAAAATCAATTACATAGTAATGTTTAGATATGTGTATGTGGCAGTTTTATCTACATAACCTATAGAATTAAATAGCTTATCATTATAATCATTAACTTTGACTAGGCTTCCTATATAATAATGAGCTAATTATAAAAGGAAATTAATTTTTTTAAGTGCTATAATACATTTCTAATTATTTTAAATAGCTTTCATTCTAAATTTAGAACTATATTTATACAAAAGTTTTAACTTGTTAAAGACTTGAACATATTGTATTGCTAAATATTTGAATTAGTTATATATAGTTTCCAATTTAGTTATTCACCAAAATTTAGTTATTATTATTTTCTAAATATTTTCTTCTATGTTATCTAATATAAATTTATAAAGCTTGATAATAGCAAAAAATTGAAAGAGAGAAATCAAATTAAACCAAATCAAACCGAACTAAATCGATTAGTTTTGAATCCCTTGATTTGGTTTGAAATTTTAAAATCAAAACTTCTTGTTTAGTTTGAAATATAAATAAAACCAAACTAAACTCGAACCACCCTCACCTTTTTCAACATGGAATTTTCACCCTTTGCCCTAATTGTCCCAATTAGACAAATATTAATTGCCCCCGAAATTGAAATTGAAGATGCTTGGATACTTGTATGTACTACAATGAAACATTGCCCAAAATCTAGAATTGCATATTCTTTGAAGCCATTGTTGTCCTCTTCTCTTCAACTTCTGCTAACATCATTTTGTTGATTTGAATTTGATTTTTTTTTTAAAAAAACATTTAAAACCATAAATCAAAACATTATCCAGGACAACATAAGAATTTAAAAAATCAATCATTTTCACTAAAGAAGAATAAAATTTTCAACTTAAGAGGTGGCTTTGGTCTTAATTAATCCTTAATTGTTCATGATTTGTTGAGGTAAGATAAAGGGTATCTTTAATACTACTTCCGTTTCATAATACAAGTCGTTTTGGATCTGAATTTTTTTTTCATAATATAGGTCGTTTTACAAAGTTTTATAAATATTTATTGATTTTTTACTCTACCCCTCCCTACAATCTCTCCCTTTCAATTAATTATGACCCAACTCTCTTCAATTACCAAAGTAGATAAAGACTTAATTAGTTGTATTTTTAAAAGTTTAGTTTTAAAATTGTGTAAAATTTAGGATCCTTAATTCTTATGCACAAATCTAAAACGACGTATATCGTAAAACAGAAGGATTATTTGGCTATAGCAGTTGCAGCTTTATATCTGTGGGTGGAAACAAACTCTTTCCAATTCAATCCAAACTAAAATTTTATTTTAAAATAATATTAATTTAAATAATTTTCATTCTCCGAAAACTGTTATATACTCATAATACATCATATTTTCTATTTCTCATTAATGATTGAGTCTCACACTTACTCCATATTTAATAATATTTTATTATTTCCTTCGTTCCTATTTATCCTATTTATCAGTCGTTTATCTTTATTTCTTATTATCTGTCATTTTTTGATATCCATAAGACATTTATTTTTTTTCATAATTACCCTTATTAACATTAGTATTACTCCACTTGCCAACTCTTTGTTCGAATTGCGAAAAATTAAATTGGTGGTTGAATAATAGCTCATTATTAATTCTGATATCTATTCCTAATAAAAATACTCCATAACAATTGTACTTTGTAAAAGCGTTTGTGCCTTTATTTTTCTCGAGAGATAAAACAAGAGAGAGATAGTATTAATTGCTTAACAAATTAGAATAAATTGGAGAAATAAACATGTAAGGGTAATTTTGAGAATTCAACTAAAATATTCATTAAAATCTAAAAATTAACTACTTTTCTTGATATGTAAAAATTTGGTTATTGGCGACAAATAAATAAAAACGGAGAAAATAAATTTTAACAAATTCATTTCAATCTAATCCTTATCTAAATATCTGGAATATTTTCTAGAATAGCAATCAACTTCAAAACCTACCGGTACAGTTAGCAACCTTTTACATCACAATGAACAAGTATTATCATTATGGTCGATATTTTCTCGTCATATTTTCATTTTCTACAAAAATTTTATTGTCACGTCACGCAATTCTCATTATAAGCCTTCAAAGTAAGATGACCTATTTATGTGATTTGATTTGATTATTCTCTATCTTCCACTAAGTTTTGTCCACAGATATCAAACCATATAAGACTTTCCACCCAAAAGGATGATGCCATGATGAAATTTAAAGACCAAAGAAAAAGATCAATGAGATTATAAATATGGGAAAAATGTAACCTCAAACATGGTTTTCTGCAAACTTTTGCCTCATTGATGTTGTGATTAGATACAATTGTCTGAATTCCTCCCCCCCCCCCTTGTCTTTTCACCAAATTGGCTGCCTCAATTGTTGAATAATTCAACCATCAATTTCATATTTAGACCATTGAAACTGCCGGTCTTCTTCGATCTCGGTGTTAAGGCATTAAAATCTTCAAGAAAAAGCAAAGTATGCACTAGATATTGAATCGTTCTTAACGTTTAAAAAAAAAAAAATTTCAAAGATTATTATTCGGTATTTTGTTTAACTAATTAAATATCATATCAAATAAAATTGAGATGTATATTAATCTTTGCTCCTAAGATATATGACGTAACGAAAAATAACGAGTCTGTATATAATAATATTTCGTGAAATTATGAATAAATTTTTAACTCTGTGTTGTATATTTTGCGATTTATATATTTTATTGAATTCCAAAAGGTGGTAGAAGCGCACAAGACGTTATTAAAAAAAAAAAAAGAAAATCTTGATCTGTCCTTGATGAGATAATGTTTACACATAGACAGGAACACCTAACTCTCTAAATTAAGATGTTGACTCCTACTATTCTAATGGTTGACGCAGACTCAAATTGGGAACGTTTTTCCTTTGGATTCCACTTTTGATACCGACACCTGAAATTGATCTTCCAACGTGAGATGATCCCAATTGATTTCCATTTGCCCAAAGGGATGTTGCTATTCTTGAATCAAGAAGACACAGGTGGAATAAAGAAAAATCGTTCTAAACAATTCTTTTGACCTATTGACACGTATAAATTTTTAAATAATAATGACAATATTTAATGAAATTGCCGTTCTAATTAATTTTGTCAAAATCCTATTATCTTCATTTCATAATATAAATCGTTTTAAATTTATACACATGAATAAATGATTCGTAAATTTTAGATAATTTTAAACTAAATTTTAAAAATATTCTTAATTAAATCATTGTCTACGGAAAATTGAGTCATAATTAGTGGGAAGAGAGATTGTAGACAGGGATAGAGTTAAAAAAAATAATAAAATTTTATAAAAAGATTTATATTATGAAAAAAATTTAAATTTAAAATAATTTATACTGTAGTATGGATGTAATAATTTTTACTCCCTCCGTCTCTATTTATCTGTCATAATTAACTACTTTACACACCTTAAGAAAAATTAGTTAGTTTCTTAAATTCATACAATTTTATTTATACATTCCAAAAGTACCCTTGAATTAAAGGTTCTCCACAACTATTTTCTTACTTTATTTGTTCAACTCTCTCTCTAAAATTATTACACTTTCATTTTTCAAAACTATTTAATACAAAGGTATAGTAGTAAAATTAATATTAATGGCACCTAAATTTTTTTAATATGAAGGACACTAAAACTTTTCGGTTGCGACCGATAAATAGGGACGGAAGGAGTACTTGAAAACGCTCTTTTGAATTGACTCAATTTCTTGTATCTTCCTCCTAAAGGGCATTCAAGTTTCACCGCCAAAGTTTAGAAATGCTTTAAATCTCTCTCCGTCTTCTCACCGCCTCTAACAAGAAAACCTGTGGACACCTTAGAATGATTTAATGTAGAAAGGTGCCGATTGGTACAGCCTTGGTCTAAGAATGACCACATCATCAATGCCTCCTTGGGGTTTGTCTTAGTCGTGGTCCATAGAAATGAATAGCTTCGGGCTGGTTGAGTCGTCGGTCTCCATTCTCCCAAGGCACACAATTAAAGAAAAGAGATTTTCTTGGTCCTTTGATGGAATCTTCTAGTGGAGTAAACTATACACACAAAACTAATAGGATTGAATAGACTATTGCCCTTTTGATCGGGAAGAGGAAAAGAAGAACTAATGCATTGGAATGGAAGGCAAGAAATCTGCCAAGTCTTAAGGCTGAAACTCACAAGAATGGTCAGAAACTGAATTTGACGAAGCAAGCACTTAGGACCCAAATATCTGGAAAAGAATCTGCAGTTGGTTCGTAAGTTGGACAAATTAGCCACGACCCTTGACCTACTTAGAATTGGTGTAGGTCAAGGTTGTCTTCTAAGAAGTCAAGAGTTTGAATTGTTTTATAATTTTTCGTATCTGTGTCAAATTTATATATTTAAAAATAATACGTTTTTAACTATTTTCAAACAGATTTAAAATAAAAATAAGTTTTGCAATGTTCTTACACAGTATAGATGTAATTTAGAACAATGTTCTTTAGGACAGATTCTTGTTTAGTAGATATAGATTTAAGGGTAGGGATAGCATTTGGTCCTTACAATTTTTAAAAACTACTTATTTTTTTAATGAAAATTTTGAAATATTTATTAAAAAATCTATAAAATTCAACGTTTTACCCCCAATATTGTCCTACCATTTTCATTTTTATGACTTTATTCCACCAATCTAAAGTCCTAGTTCTGTCCTCATTGCAAGTATAGTCTAATCAAACTGGAAAATATGTACCATTAGACAAAGGAGTAGGAATGCAAGGTAGGGTAAGGATCCCACTACAGGCAGCATTGAACACAACTAGAACAGAAGACAACGAACACTCCCTTTATGGTACTGCTTGTTTAGATAAAAAGAAGGGCGACCCAAATACATTGCATCAACAACCTGGAGAAGCAATGTGTAGATAAGTTGGACAAAGCAGCGAGCCATTGAGGCGGTAGTCGACGACAAGTAGAGCATCCTTAGCACGGATTGAACCCATGGAAATGGATGCTTTATGCTAGCGGTATATCCAGAAAACATTTCAAATGGAGTTTGTGGATATAAGAAACATCTTTAGATGGTTTTTTTTCTCGTGTGGTGTTTTGGTTGCATATGTCCGTTAAAATCTTCAATATGTAGCTGGAAATTTACGTACTAGGTTTGCTTTAGGCATGTAAAGGGAGAAATTGAGCATTCCACGTGATGAATGTTGCCCTGAAACCTGCTCAAATGTGTGCTCTTCAAATGAGAAAATCTCTCAACACTCCCACAAAAGTTCTCTAAGAAATGGAAATGAAGCACTAGTAAAAAATATTGAACTAATGAGGCAGCCAAAATTGTGCGCAACGACTATGCGCAAATGGCATTAGAGGCAGAAGGGGGTTAATCCATCCAAATAGTAAAACTAAATGCTTTGTATGGTTGGCACAAGATTAACGTCATGAAACTTTTACAAGTTGAAATATCCTAAGATTTTACTCGGTTCGATAGACTTCAGGGTTATACATACTGTCAATGTACGAAACTAGAGACCAGAGTTGCAAAGGATTGAAAAATACAAGCCAACCAGCATGCGAACTTCCAACTTCTTTCAAATGGGGCATCGTGTTACACCAGGTGTCAGGCCTGAGCAAATTGGACTGGACTCCAGGTAGCCCACCACAAATGGGTTCGCAAAATTGTCCCTTTTGTTTGTCAAGATCGAGAATGCAACAAAACACCTGGACAAACAGCTAGAACCAAGAGAAAAGATACAAGCACACTGGCTCTAAACCAACACCACAAAACTCACCACCAGCAAAATTGGCAGAAATTTTGACTAATTTGAAATTGTTACCTCAAACACAAAATAATTGATTTTGCCAATTTAACCCTTTAGAGGTTGCACATAAAAAGGGTCAAAGACAAAAAATTCTGGTAATAATGATGTGAGGAAAGCCTAAAAAATCATCCAAAACTTCCTATGAGTCTCAACAGAAACTGCAAAAATCTTAGGGGCAGTATTACACGGACAAAAGAGACAAGATCTGGACTGGCATCCTCCAGTATTACAATTAACGACTAAATTAAACAGAGGGCTCATTCTTCATCCTCTTCATCTCCGTCACCACCTGCAGCCTTCTTTGCAGCTGCCTTCGTGCTCTTTCTCTTCACTCTACCAGGGCGCCCACCACCAAAAGGACTTGTAAGTGAGAAGTCAATGTGCTTCTGAGAGTCCACTCTAACCATAAAGGAAGGAACATTGACAACCTGCCTTCCAACCCTGCATTGCAAGAATCGCATACTACTTAGCAAACATGAAACGTAGACCGTACTTATTCTCAAGCTCCACAAGTATGCAGCAGGAAAGATGTATAATTGCAACATATACACATTAGACCTAGACATGAACTATGCTGTTATTCATAACAACATAAATGTGTGTGAATAAGCTAAGCTGTTCATATTGGAATGCCTTCGCTTTGGACAAACTTCGGACTTTAAAAATTTCGCGGACTGCCTGATCAAGGCATTGCTAATTCCAAGGCTCAGACTACTTGGCTAGAGTAGTTCAATTTGAGAATGACAGACAACAGCTGATGTCTGAATGCAATTCCATAAGGGTCACTGTCACCAATTTCCCAGAGCAAGAGAGAAAAATGAAAGTTAAAAAAGGGTGATCAAGGTTTGGATTAAGGGTCACGGAGGGGTGTGCAAGGTTTGACTTGGTTCCATCTCACTCATTTTACAAACTAAACAAGAAATTTTGATTTAAAATTCTCTAACTGTGAAACCAATAGGTTTGGTTTGCCTTCCAATACTTTGATTTTCAGCTATTATCTTGTGAATAACATAGAAGAACATCTCAAAAACATCATAACATAGCTTAGATGGATAAGTAAATCGTTAACTACATGTAACTAATATAGTATTGTCAAGATTGTAGGCCTTAAAAAAGAACAGTTACTTTTAATTTTGCAAAGCCATATCAATAAGACTGCTTTCTTACACTGCAAAATATATTCACAACGTTGTGCAACTATTTTGAACAAAAGGCAGGGCAGGACATCTTTCAGATTGTAAAACCCAGTGATTGGACATAATTCTGTTTAGCCTATGCAATTCAAGGTCACTTCTTGTTATATTTCACAAATTAGTGAATTGAAAAGAAGACCGATTGTAGTTAGAAGCAGACATCGGAATTCTCAACTCTAACAAAATCAACACTTACTTAATCTGGAAAAATGAATAGATATATACAAATAGGCACCAAAACATCCATGCCTTAACAAGGAGCTCACACCAATTAAGGAAGATGTACAACCACGGACAAATGATCAGTGCACCCATGTGGTTTAACAATGAGTAAGAACTTATTTATAATAACGCACAAATAAAGACAATTAATGTATACCTGATATGCCTTTGCCTAATGAGCACTCTGGCATGGTGGATTGACTTTGCCATCCCAGTCTTGAAAACAAGAGTTTGTAGGCGGCGCTCAAGAAAGTTTTCTACAGTCAGAGCCAAGACATAATCGAGCTTGTTCTGGCTCTCATCCAACAGACCGTACCTGTTCATCCTCCTCAAAAGGGCTTCACCCTCAAAGATACGGCGTGGGTCCTTCTCGTCCAGAGTCAATAGATTTCTTGCTGCATTTCTGATACGGCTCAATACATACTGAACCCTCCAAAGCTCCCTCTTGCACCGCAGCCCATATTCTCCAACAAGCCTTAGTTCAGCATCCAAACGCTCCTTCTCGTATGGCCTACGAGGCTTCTTGAAGGTCTTACCATCTAGAATCACCACATCAATTGCATTAATAGATGCAATATAACGTAATTTAAAAAATGACAGCACATGATGGGCATGGTATTATATGATGCACTCCTACAGCACAAATTTAATCCGCTTTACCAGCAGTTAAAGCACAATGTGCCAAAAAGGGATGGTGAATTAAGCAGGACACTAAAAGTTTTTTGTAACAATAAAATGCAAAATTACATTCTCCAGTAGTTTTTATCCATACCAACTTCTTAGAAAAGATTCTCCTTGATTCTACTAGAGTAATCAATGAAGAAAATAACATATAGCTCAAGAGGACAACAACATATAGCTCCTGGGACCCAACACAACACCCCAAGAAAGATGGTACGCTTCACTAATTTTCTCTATATTCTCCAATTCTCAAGTATTTCGACCCCCAGGAGAAGAAAATAAAAAATCAGAAACGAAACGACAGGCCCCAAATTTCAAGTCACATTCTTTATTTCAAACTAGTTTCAAGGTACATTCTTCCACACATTCATGGCACTTAAAACAGCTACAAGATAACGCGTACAGCAAAGCCAATTTCATACGTAGAACGATGCGTAACAACCAGCAATGCATACGAGGGATATATGCACAATATATTTCACAATGTATTAAGTGAAGAGATAATGCTTACAGTTCCGATAGAAGGAGACGTGCACCATTCTGGCTGCTGCTGCCCGCCGCGGCGGTGATTTTCAGCTCTGCGATCTGCTGCTGCAAATGATCTAAGACGAAAATAAACACTAGGGTTTAGAGTGAGCAGGGTTGAAGGGCGAGTTTATATAGTTGTGTTTCTGGACAAAACCTAATAGGCCCATGGGAACCCGCTGTTAATATTGGGCTCAAGATCAGATGCCCAATGGGGCGAGGCGCAATTATCTAGTTCAAAACCACTCGATATTTTTTGGAATTATAATTGAAAATTATAAAGTTGACCACCATTGGGAGCTTTAGAAATGTTTATAATTTATGGTTAAAAATATCACTAATTTTGTTTTCAAATTTTAAAAAAATAATTGCTAATTAAAATTCATATTAATTTAACTAATTTTATTTTTCATTTATTTAAATATATTCTTTCTGTTTATTTGTTATTATAAGTGTAATATTATAGTTAAAGTTTAATTTTATTAGCTTTAACAAGGCCCGGATATTTTTTAAAAAATAATATTTTTATCCCTATAATTATTTTTTTTTAAAAAATGACTTTACACTAAATTTAAAAAAAAAATTGTTATTGCAAAACTTTGCCCCCCAAAAAATCTAAAAATTTGGATGGTTTATTTATTAGATTAACACATTATATTTTTGTATACATGAATTACTTGTGATATGATAGATTAGTTTTCTTTAAGTTATTTTATTAATATCACTATTACACTATAAATGTCGTATTTATTGTTTATCAAGAATAATTTAAATTATTTTAGAAATATTATTTTTATCTCTAAAATCATATATTCTAATATTATTCTGTTTTAACTTTGCATTAATTTTATTTTTCAGAAATATTATATTTTTATCATAAAATAATATATTTTTAACTCTATATCAAATTTTAAAACTTTAAATTTTGAAACCTTTGTAAAACTTTCCCCCATAGCAATAGTAAAATCAATTACATATTCTAAAATGGGTATTTCGAATGTAAATGTTGTCTTAAGAGCGAGAGTCCAGTTGTGAGATTGGCTTTAAAGGCTAATGTATGGGGTACTCACAATATACCGAAATATTTTTAAAATTAATTGAAAATTTTAAAGTCTAAACCTCTAGTACCTATTGAAATCTTATAAATAATTATAATTTTAAAATACTAATTTTTCTTTTCAAATTAAAAAATAATTATTAATTATAATGTATATCAGTTTCGCTAATTTTATTTTGTCATTTGTATTAATAATGTATTTCACCATATTATTTAAATTTATTTATTATTCTAAGGTGCGATACTATGGTTAACGCCTAACTTTATTGACTTGGAAAGAAAAAATTAAGTTATTCACAAAAAAAAATTATATTTTTATCTTCATAATGATATTTTTTGAAAAATATTATTTTGATTTTGCATTAAAATTTAAAATCTTTTTTGCTATTGCAAAATTTTGAGAAAAAGTCTAAATCCGCGGTTACTTATTGTTGGATATTATAAAATAGTAATCGCGTATTGCGAAAAGATAGAAAAAAATTAAACTATTTTAGTTCATGTATACACAATTGTTAAAAATATCTAATTTACTTTATTTTTATTTTGTAATATACTATGAAGGATAATTAGTTATTTTATTGTTTTACTTGACTAATGCACTATAAATGTCAAATTTGAATTTTTTTAAATAATATGTTTAGTATGTTTTCTAGAAATATTATTTCTTATTTCCATTATTATATATTTTTTAAATAATATTGTTCTAGCTAAACACCAAAATTTTATTTTCTAGAACGTTGCTATTTTGCTATATTAGACTCTAATTTTTCTTTTGTTAACGTTTTTCCTTTAATATTCTAAAAGGTTTTTCTATTTTAGCTACACTAATTTGATGCTTGTGCGTTATATGGAGGGAGGTAAAACAAAACTTATCAAATAAATAATTTTACAATTTTTTAAAAATTTATTATTCATTTCATCCTAAATTATTTGTCTCATTTAACTGATTATACGTATATTAAGATAAATAAATTTTTTAGTTGATTAAACATTTTCTTTTATTTTTACTTGTAAAATTCAATTTATTCACTCTCTCCCTCTTTGTCTATCTCACTTTTTATTAAAAAGTACTCAAATTTCAAAAATTTTATATACTCCAAATTGCTTATTTTTTTCTATTATTTAAATATAATCAACTTGTTGGGAAAAAAATATTTAATATATTTGAAAAATTAAGTGCTATTAAATGAGAATAAATTAGAAATGTTTAATCTTAATTTCTTAATAAGATAAATAATTTAAGATAAAGATTAAGTTAAAAATAAAATAGATAATTTGGCGTAGAGAAAAAAAATGTTAACTTTATTTATAATTTTACGATTTTTTAAAAGATTATTAACTATTTATTTATTAGATAATATCAATAACCTTTCACATTTAATATTCATTTAAATTTAATGTACCAAGTGTCATTAAAAGATACTATCCCATATCACAATAACAGTTTTCTACCGCTCTTATTATATATATATATATATATATATATATATATATATATATATATATATATATATATACGGAGTAATTTTATTTTTAAAAAAGAACGTTAAAAAAAACCAGTTCATAAAAAGGAATTCAGCCATTGAAATTTGTTCCAGCGTGATTAGAGGGCCTTAATATTACTACCTAACAACAACAAGAGGTAGAAGCAAGCTCTTATTCCTTTCTAGTAAAATTCAATAATTTTTTTATACGTTGATTAATTTTTTTAAAAAAAGGGGGGAAAAAACATCTTACAAGATTAAGGAAATGATTTGCATAAAATTAAAAAAAAAAATGCTAAGGTTGCTGCTGCTCATTTCATTACGAGGAAGGTACATCTATCAAAATTACTAATATGTCACTCACGGGCCTAGGTCTGTCAATGGGTCAGGTCTACTCGAGCTGATCCGCCCCGTTTACACATTTATATGGATTCGGTATGTCTATTTTGTAACTCAGATCCGACCTAACCCGTTTACCTATTTAATTTATATAATTGGGTTCGAGTATTATAAATTCAAACCCGATTACCCGCTTATCCAATTAATTTTAAATATATATATATATATATATATTAATTATATAAGCTTTTAACTTAACATTTTAAGTTTTTAACCATTTAGCTTCTTGATAAATTGAGGATATTTTATATTATGTAATAGTTATAAACTTATGGATATTTTGGTATTGTTGTTGTAAACTATTATTTAATATTTAGTTTCTAATTTATACGTGTTGTATGATATTGTTATTTATGAATTTGAATTTATTATTATTATTATTATTATTATTATTATTATTATTATTATTATTATTATTATTATTATTATTATTATTATAAATTTAAAATTTTGAGAATTTGAAATTGTAACTGTTTTAATATTTTGTACAGAGATTTTTACGTAGGAATATTATTTTTATAACTTAGAATTTTCGAGTCGGGTCCCGTTATCCACGGGATCGAGTATGGGTCCTTTTACGCTAGACCCGCTGGGTATACAGGTTGAGTCCGATACCCCTTTTTGTTAAACGGGTCTAGGACGGGGTGGTCCGGACCTGACTCCACCAGTTTACAGCCCTACATGGGCCCCACATGGTAATATAATGGCCTACTAAAATATTGTTAATCATTGTATTTGACACAGTACTCTTGCCCTAAAACCCTCCTTGCTCGCGACTGCGCTGCTGTTCCTGTCCCTGTCGAGGGTCTGTTCGTTTCCAATTAGAGTTCTGAGAGCTTTTAGATTTTGACGAATTCTTGAATACCAAGTTTCCCTAATTTCACACATCATCGTAGCTTTTTTTCATGGGAAATTCTTATATGGACCCGGTCCACGGCCCCACCTGTGAACCAGGTCCCCCCAACTACGACACCTGTCTATTATTTTATTCAGAATGAAATCTTTTTCTTTTTTTTTGCCCATTTACTAGTAACCGCAAACTATGGTTGAATTTCTCTATCTGAAAATTTGGAAAGTCTGCCAATTTCTGCAACTCATCAGATTTGAAACACCTACGCTCTCTCTCTTCATTCAGTAACTCATTCTGTATTCCTATCGGAATGCCGCTGTCGATTAGCGGCAACCGTCATCTTCCACTCCGCCTTCCCCTTTGTCAATTAGCGCCCACCGTCATATAGCTGACACTGTAATGCCGTGACAAATGTGGTCACCGTCTCTCCCTCTCTCACTCACCGTCCAGCCTTCCCCTCCATCACTGTACTCATTACCATATTCTGGACCGTAATGCAATGACAAATCTGGTCACTGTTTGTCCCTCACTCGCCGTCCGCCCTTCCCTTCGTTGTTGTACTCACTCCGGCCCCAATGTTGACCAGATCTGTCACTGGTAGTCTATTCCAAACTTCGTTTCTAGCCATTGCCAAAGAACCAAATCTTATGTGAACCCCAACACTCTGTCTCTTTGTCTCTCTCTATCTGTCCTCGCTCAAACACTATCTCTATATTTTGTGTTGTCGGACCAAGACATCTTCACTGTCATCACAAGAATGTTTCTTGAAATAGAGCAAAGAGATTTCGACTGGGTTGAGGTTAGATTTCTTCCACCCCCTGCTCTTGCTTGCAATATTTAAGAATGCATCTCTATAGTTTTGAATTATAAATAAGTGAAACTCTTCAGTTAGCATTCTCTATACCTATTCACTGGCTTCTTTTACATTGTCTTGATTATGGAGGCTTTTGTTATCAATTCTTATTTACATTTGGTCAAGGTTTAATTGCAAAGGTTGGGTGTTGCCTTCCTATAATATATGTGAAAAGAGATTTTTGTTCTATTTTCCCCTTCACTTCCTTGTTTTCCTCCCGCCTACCACAACAGATTTTATTTTATGCAAAAGGTGCATTACAGCTTGAAGAATAGAGTTTTTAATGTGTGTCATTAGCTTAAGACATAGAAAAAGAAAGACTCTACAGCTAAGTTTCAAGCACCATCTTATATGTTTTGATAAGAAATCACTCTTACTGTCTTATTTCTTTCATCCTACAAGTGTTACAAGCATAAACTAGAGAATATTACTACAACTTTCTGCATGAAAGTTCTAAAATGTCTTAGTTTTCATACTTGTTACTGTCTTAAGTGCAGTAGAATACATATGCCACCTTTAAATTACAAAAATGGGAAAATATCCACCTTAACTTCTATTCATCATTTCTGAAAACTGATAAACTTTCTTTTTTTTCCCCTTAACCAATGTAAATGTCAGCGAGTTATCATCTATCATATACAAAGCAATGGTCCAATACAGTGCCCTGCAGTGCCTTTTAGTAAACTTTTTCTATACAATGTACAACAAATAATTCATTAAATGGTACACAATTTTTATGGCACATTGTAGTGTAGCATCAAATATTTTAATGCTACATTATTAGAAATTCTTTAGTAGGAATTTTTTTTGGTTTGTTTTTTAACCCAAATTTTGATGTTAGAACTCATCTATCATTTTGTTGGATATTAGGTTTACTTAGCATTATTGGTAATTTTGTAGAAGTCATTCTTTAAGAAAATGATTTCTATTATTGTCTGAATTCATTTTCTACAAAGTTTGTTTAATAGTTGTGAATTTGTTGTTGGTTTCCATCAGTATTTGATAAAGGAGATGAGTAGCTACGATGATAGCATATATGTTGACGATAGCTCAAACGAAGAGGTTCGGTTTGCACAACAAAATGATATTGAAAATGACACAGTAGAGATTCAAGTATTGCATGAGATAAGGAATGAATCAGAAAGTCAAGCTGATGGTCGTGATACTATTATCCAAGAATTGGAAAAAAAACTGATGAACACTGTTGTGGATTCCCAAGAGGCAGCATACGAGTTGTACTGTGAATATGCACATACATGTGGATTTAGTGTTAGGAAGGGAAAGCAATACTATGTGCAGAGGAAAAAGAATATTAGATCCAAAGTAATTTTTTTTTCGAAGCAAGGAATTAAAAAGCTTGAAAATGAGAGTGGATCTTCTCATGAAAGACTGGAGACTAGAACTGCTTGTAAGGTAATGGTCCAATTTGAGGTTGATTCTAATGGAAAATGGAAAGTAACTAAAATACAAAACGACTATAATCATGAGATGGCTAAGATATATGAATTGCATTTGCTAAGATCAGCTCGGCATGTAACAGAAACCCAGGGAGACACATTGGAGTCCTTAGTAAGCTCTAGAATCAAGACTTCTCAAGCATTCTCTTACTTGTCAAAAAAGAGTGGTGGTATTGGAAGTATTGGTTTTTTAAAGAATGATGCATATAATGAACTCAACAATTGAAGAAATTCAGTTATTGAAAAATGAGATGCTCAAAATCTTGTAAATCACTTCAAGCAAAAAGCTAATCATGAGAAAATGTGTTTATTGGGTTGTGAAGTTTGATGACGACGGAAGAATTCACAACTTTTTTTGGAGAGACGATAGATCTCAAATTAATTTTGAGTACTTTGGTGATGTTGTTGTTTTTTATGCTACCTATAGGACTAATAAATACAACTTGATATGTGCACCTTTCATTGGAGTAAATCATCACTAGCAAACTGCATTTTTATCTAATAAGACTTCAAATTCATTTGAGTGGGCATTTAGATCATTTTTAGAGTCGATGGACAACAAGAAACCCGTTACGTTTATGATTGACCAAGAACATGCAATTGTGAAAGCTGCAAAAACAGTGTTTGTAGATAGCCAGCATAGGTCGTGTTTGTGACATATTTGCAAAAACGCTCCATCGTACTTGGGTGGCCTCAATAATGACTGTGGTTTCCAAAATGTGTTCCACAAATATTTGACAGGGTGTGAGACAAAAGAGGAGTTCGAGCAAACATGGGCCAAGATGATTGCAGACTATAATTTACATGGCCACAAGTGGTTGGATGGATTGTATAATATTCGAGATAAATGGTGCACTGGTTTTTCCAACGAAACATTTAGTGCGGGGTTCAAAACAACCTCAAAAAATGAGAGAACTAATAGTGTATCAAATGGCATTGGGAGTATAACATGTTCATTGACGAAATTTGTTCTTGAATTTGAGCGAAAACTTGGAGAATGGCACCCAAATGAAGCAGAGGCTGATTTTACTTGTGCACAAGGAAAACCTCTACTTGTAATACGATCTAATGCAATGTTACAACAAGCTACCCAATTTTGTACTCACAAATTGTACAAATTTTTTGAGAAGGAATTTATGGGCATATGTGTTTCATCTAGTGAAGAAGAAGAAGTTGTTGAAGAATCAGCCTATAGGTTAAAAGTGACCGTAGAGACCAGATGGGGCTATCAAACAAGTAGAGTAGTTCTTAACACAATAGATGGATATGTCCAATGTAGCTGTAAGAAATTCGAGAGCGGTATACTTTGTACACACTCATTGGAAGCTTTGAAGGCAAAGAATATTGCTAAAATCCCGAATTCATATTTGCTGAAAAGGTGGGGTAAAAATGCTAGAAAGCGTGTAAGTGATGTAGATCAAAATAGGATTTTTAGCATGCAAGGTACTGATTCGGATATTTTTTTCACAAATCGAGCTATAAAGTTTGCTTACAATATTGTTAATAAATGCGGATCTCACGAGACAAGTAGGCTTATTTTATGGCAAGCACTAGAAAGTGCTAATCAAAAGCTTAATGAATACTGGAAAACACATACATTGAAGGATTCATAATCTGAAATTAGGAAAAATAGAGCTATGAACAATGAGACATCAGCTTGTGAAGATGGAAATAACTGTGATATTGTTGTCCAAGATCCCAATCGAATAAGAGCGAAGGGTAAAGAAAGGGGTGAAAGATTAAAAGGCCATTTTGAGAAGCGTCAAAGGAGATCTTCACTAAGGACTGGACATTCCCAAGGTTGTGCTGGTTTTTTATTAGAAATTTAGTATGAATGGTTTACCTACTATATGTTTTGTCTGCTTTAATACTACAATTCTGGTTTAATGTAGGCAAAAGAAGGAAGTCACAAGCTGCTGCAAGGGGAAATGGAACCCAAGATACTCCCGAACTGGGAAATTTTCTATTGAATGAAGAAACAAGCACATCAGTTTTAGATACACCTAATGTTGGCTGGAATTATGAGATTGTCCTACATTCATTTTTTATATTTTTGTAAATCATGTTTTATCCTTCGTAGATTATTCACTTTTATCTGATATCTTTTCTTGAAGGTTATTACTTCTTACCCATCATTTACATCCATATTTCAAGCTTATAATACACTTAATAGTAGTGGAATGGTAAGCATAAGGTTGCTACATTTATTTTTGTTTTTGGCTGTTTTCTTGAAAAGTATATATTTAAATTTTGAGCAATATTTGTAAGCAATTTATTATTTTATCTTAATAGGATGATACAAACGAAGACATTTTAGATGTGGCCCAAAACGATACTGCCTAGTGTAGTGCTGCTGCTAACCAACTGGAAGTGTGCTTATATGTTGCCTAGTCAAGTTGTATCTAGTGTTGTTGTGTATTTGACTTGGCTTGAATGTATGGTATAATATTTAGGAAATTGGTATTGTATTGGAGTTTGGCATGAATATTGCTTCCAATGCTAGTTGTATTACTAACTGCCTTATTTCACTTGGTTATAGTTTGCCTGTATTTTTTTACTAAACATGGTTGTGTATTTGACTTGGCTGGTTGGAATGAGTTGGCTGGAATGTATTGTGTATTTAACTTAGGTGGAATGTATTCTGCAATATTAAGGAAATTGATATTGTATGGAAGGCTATTTGACTAGGTTTTTCTTGCTGCTGATTTTTCTGTTAAGATAGAACACGTTCTTTATGCAGATATTAAACCTCTCTTGAGAAAATGGCAGCATCTTGTGATATGACATTGTATGGAAGGCTATTGGACTAGGTTTTTCTTGCTGTTGAATTTTCTGTTCACATAGTATTGGATTCTTTATGCAAATATTAAACTTCTATTGAGGAAATTGCAGCATCTTGTGATGTGACATTGTATGGAAGGTTGCTTGCATATTCACCCTAGCTTTGTCTTCACTGGATCTGGGAGTAACATTGCAGTTTTTAAGCGTGTTCATCAGGTTTGTACTAAGTAATTCATAATTCTCTCTTTTCTTTAAGTATAAATTTTGACAAAAAAAGAAATCATTACTTGTGATGAATTGATATGTCTAGTTTTGCCATGGGTTTTAGATTGGTAAACTCTAGCTAAACCTTTAGGCTTTTTGATGCGTGTTTGATCAATCAGAAAACTTTTTATTATTCCACTGAGCACGACCACGCTAAGCCTTGTTAAGCCTTCAGGGGCAGTTGTTTAAGATTCGAATTATCCACATACCCAGAATTTTACCTTTCGATCGTAATCTCGCCCTCTTTGTTCTTTTTGTTCTATTATAGTCTTCTGTAGAAGCTTCTTTTATCTAATATTCTTTAATTGGCGTTTAAGTTATGTTAGCGGTGACTACTGGAATCTGGTTTTGTTCTTGGTTTTGTAAAATTTTTTATCAAGAGCAAATCTTGGACACAGATTTAATTTCTAAAGCTTTAGATCTAGATTATATCTCTGGTTGCATGCTGTCTTTCTTTTTTTGGGTCGTCTTGGTTTTTAATGTATGGCATGTTTTTTATTTTTGGCTTCTATTGTTTGCTCGGGTTATTGGTTATTTTCAGTGTTGGAGTGTGTTAATCTATTGTGAGAAATTAATAGGAGGATGATAATAGAGGATCAAGTTATCTGGTAAATGATCAAGGTATTGGAGTCTCAAGTTGAAAAGGCTAAGAAGCCTTCATAGAGGAAAATATTTAGATTTGTGTTTTTGACCCCCATGGCAAAATTTGTCAGATTCTTGTACCTTTGAAGTCCTTTCTCACTCTACTAAATTAGTTTTTTGAGATTTCTTGTTTTAAATAGTCTATGGCTGATTACTAGTGATAGTGTGGTCCATTTTCTTTGAGATACAAATTGCCGATGTTTGGTGATATTTATAGATTTTATGTCATGTACCTACCAGATTTTGAAATCAGCAAAACAAACTTGGGTTCTTTGTTCATTTGCTTCACAAATTGCATTTCTGTGCTAGAATAGTTAACTAGACCATAGGAAGTGCTGGACAATTTTAAGCTTATTACTCTTGCATACCTTCTGTGTGCTACTATTTTTCTAATCCGAGGTATAGGAAGGAAACATCTTTCTTTTGTTCTTTTGACCTAACTTATTTTTTCTTCACAGCTAGTATTGAGAAGAATTCAGGCTGTGAAACAAGGTTACAGAGCACTGGAAGTGCCACATGCTACTGTATTCCTATCAGTATATGAACTTAGTTAGTCTAATGGGTTTAAGAAATTGTTAAGGTTACTAAATTACTATTGTTTGCTTTTGCAATAGCTGCACATCATTACTGAGGATAAGTGTGCAATATTCAAAAACTTTACTCTTCTAATGCGACGAGCCAATATTGGGGATTGAAGAAGTTGGAACATCACTTGAAATGAGGACAATTAGTTATTATGCTCATTGTTTTAGGACCAATAGAATTTCTTTTTAATGGGTTGAGGTGGTGTTGGTGAAAGAATTGTTCGAGATACTTAAATCATGTTGATGGAGGGCTAAGAATTTACCAATAGTGATAACAAGGGAAGGCATTCGCTTTCTGGAGAATGCATTTGAATTTTTGTATAATTAACATACATTTCTAAATGCTTGTCCAGGGCTATATGATGGACAAGTCCATTTTTAGTGCTTGTCCAGCAGAATTGAAGGCATGAACATTTTTATTTTTAGTTGTTTTGTTGAACTCCACATTTTTTATTGTCACACCTCTAGTATTGAAAAATATTTCCTATTTCATCTAAATGTATTTTTGCTATTCTCCTAAGCTTTGGTTCTTTTCCCCAGTTTGCTTAGTAGTTTTTAAATGGATTTTTGTTTGAGATATTGGTGTGCAATATCTCGCTGAATCCTAGTAACTATCAAAAAAGAAATTGTATTTGCTATATTTTGTTAATAGCAAGGTCAATATTGCATTTTGGAATATACAGTTAATATTTTGCATCTACATTTTGGATCCATCTAATATGAACCCAGAAGTTAACTAGATCATTAGGATCCCAACAAAAAGGACAATGCACCCAAGGTATATGCAGTTAACTGGAGCATTCCCATCAACTAAAATGCATTCTGTTAACAACAAATAAACTACACAACACCATTTCAATCAATCTCTATTGGCTAACTTTTGATCAAAGACTAGTGCAAAAAAAAAAAAAAAAAAAACCATTTGTATATACCAATTGATCATAAAAACCAATATCATGCCCAACACACAAGGAATTTGCAAAATATCAAAATAGACTGATTCATAAATTATCAAAGTTATCCCCTTACAAATATAGTACAATAAATGAAATATCCTAACTGATATTCAGCTTTGTACAGCTGTGACCTAAACTGAATATATCATCCATTTTTCAACCATCTAGAGGGGGGGTTCTAGGGATAGAGGGCGATCAAACCGTGAAAAAGATGCTCCCTTGGAATCACTTTGGTTTGTTGTGCTGCTAGGAGCTTCTTTGTGTGCCTTTTTATAGGACAACCATGCATGCTCAGCTTCTTCAAACGACGAAAAAGACTTGAAAAGATTTCCTTTATAACCATTAGTTGTGTTAGCCATAAGGACTTTCTTTTATGTTTTGATTTATGACAAACGTTGATATGAACTAACTTATTAATTTTCTGTGATAGGACATGGTTAATCTTTATTCTTCTAAAGTCTTCAAATAAGAATTGTTGACAACCTCTTCATCGCTGATTTCAAGATTAGAAAATCAAATGAGAAAATCAGAGTATGAGAAGTTATATATCATGGAAGCTCTTTATGAAGAATGGTAGATTATGAAGTGTTATTAAGGTATATTTATTAATTCCTATGTCTTCTTATCTTTTGATTCATTTGACTTTACCTTGAAGCTTCAAAGGAGATGATTTTCAAAGTTTTTTAAATCATAGAATTTTGGATGGAACAGTTTGAATCCAAAAGGTTCATTCAAAATCTTGTAAATCGGGTTGAAAAATTTCTGTCATGATTGTGCCATTTTGGACTTATCTTTTGGATGCATCTTCGTCCAAAACCCGAGTTCAACTCGGATGAGTTTAAACAGAAAAATTTGTAGCCATTTTTTTATGACCGTTGGCATTCCACTTTTTAGCTCTATAAATAGCCCTTAAAGTAAGATTAGAAGCAGGATTTTTAAAACATTCATCTTAGAAACCTTATTGCTTAATACTTTCAAAAATATCCTTTTATCTAGCTTCAAAGTGAGTTTATTATGTATCAAAGATAAAAGTATTTTGTGGCTTGTATCCGAGAGAACATCTACTCAAGTAAGTGAGCTTATCTCCATTCTATTGATTTTCAATTCTTTGTTGTAGTGCAAGGTTGTGGTGTAAAACCCAAAGGGGTGAGCCTTGTGTTGGTGTTTGTTCAAGGTTGTGGTGTAAAACTCATAGGGGTGAGCATTGTATTTTGTGTATGTTCAAGGTTGTGTGATAAAACACATTAGGGTGATCCTTGTTTTGTGTTTGTGTCAAGGTTATGGAGTAACACCTAGTGAGGTAGTCCTTGATGTGTTTGAGAGGTTGTGAAAAAATCTAGTGTGGTGATCCTCTTTTGTATGTGAATCGGTTTCATTAAGTGAGATTAATGAAATAATGTTGAAAATCCTTAAGTGTGAGGTTTAAGGTAGTGGACGTAGATCATTGTTGATTGAACCACTATACATCTCTTGTCTCATTTTATTCAGTGGTTCATGTACTGTCTTTTTATGATCTTTTACTGTCTAAATCTGGATATATATCTATGAGTATTTGGATAGCTTTCTATACATCTATAAAGTCAGTCTAAGTATCTTGGTAATCATTCTTGTTCAGCATTTTAGACAATTCGAAAAAATTATTTTTGCTTGCCAAAAACCTTATTCACCCCCTCTAAGGTTTTTCAAGTTGTTTTATGGCAGTCTACCCATTCTTTAAATATACCGTATTGTCTCCATTCAAAAATGACATAGAACTTTTTTGGAGACATGTTCTGTTTCAAAAATGAAAAAAGGGGAAGATCATTACATGCTATAAATTTTTGAAAACAAAGATATGCAGAGATTCTTCGATTAAATGCTCAAGAGTGATTCTTTTTATACAAGACATTTATAATTAGCAGGGGCATTGCAACACTTATATGCTGCCCAACTTTTAAGATAGATCAACATCACTTTAAAATCATAAGTCCACCACTAAAGCAAAATGAAGAATGATGACCTACCATGCAGGACTTTCTAAACTATAAACACTATCACAACAAAATAAAAATGATGATTTCTTAGACACAATTGAGACAGATGGTAGATAGCATCTAATGAAGAAATAAGGGAGAAAAGGATAATCTGCAATGTAGTGGAGCTTACAATCTTAAGCACATAAAAGCAAAACCTTATAACAAGATTAGAAATATAATATATGAGACATTATAATGCCAAAGATGCTAAAAGGTGATTAATTGAGCACTGGCATGCATCTACTGTGCATTTTTGTGGATGAGACAATTGAAATAAAATACTCCTCTTAATGTGGAGGAAAGTTAAAGGCTTTATGACCATGATTGAATACTTCTAGCCTAAAATAGAAGTAGTGCTCCCATTTCATCTCATCAGATTAATACCCAGAAGATAAAGCAGACTTCAAAGTGTTCTAATAAATTTTAGATTTCGATTATTAGCATTGGAAAATAAAAATCTAGTTCTTTAATCTCAAATGATTAAAGAGTGCATGTGTTCAGGAAAACAGAGGATAAGAAAGAGATATATCAACAAGCAGTTGATTAAATCCATAGCCTCACAATAAAGTAAACATAAAGCAAGAGGAAAAATGTTATCTTTATAAACACATTGTTATCCCTACTGTTTCCCCTGAAGTCTTATAGTCGTCACTATTTTCTCTGCTCGAGTTTAAGTAGTTCACCATTAGCAGATACTCAAGACATTGAGTCATTTCCAATCCTAGCTAAAATCCTAAAACCATCACACATTTCCTACAGTTGAAGAGGGTATTTCAAGTTTCAACAAGATTTTCTTAAATTTTCATAAAATCTTGAATCTCGACCATAAAATCCTTTCCATTCCAAGACAAAATTTTTACCAGAAAGTTACCTAAATCTAAACGTCAAAAGGGGAGATTCAGGCTACACATACAATCCGATCGACATTACCATAGCCGTTGACTTAATGACGAAAAGAAACAGAAAGAGGTTGGGAGGAGAGTGGCCAGCAGGCATTGCTGCAGCCGTGAAAGAAAGGGAGAAAAGGAGCGAGGAGGTCCGGCGTGTAGAGATCGACATTATCATTGCCATTGACTCAATGACGGAAAGAAATAGAAAGGGGAGAGGAAGGGAGGAAGAATGGCCTAGAGCGTTCAGATTTTTAGGTTAGCGGTGGACATTGTTGTTGCCGTGAAAGAAAGGGAGAGAAGGGATGAGAAGGTTCGGCGTGCAGAAGTTGATATTATAGTTGCCATTGACTCAACGATGGAAAGAAACAGAGAGGGGGGAGGAGGGAGGGAAGAATGGCCTAGAGCGTTCAGATCTCTAGGTTAGCAGTAGACATTGCAGCTGCCGTGAAAGAAAGGGAAAAGGGGGAAGACGAGGTCCGGTGTGCAGAGAGAGTGTGAGTGGCAAAGGGAATGAGGAGAGAGAGTGTGTGGCAGAGGAAGTGAGGAGAGAAAGAGCCCTAAATCTGATGAGTTGCAAAAATTGGTGGACTTTCCAAATTTTCAGACAGAGAAATTCAACCATGGTTAACCACGGTTTGAGGTTATGAGTAAATGGGCAAAAAATAAAAAAAGAAAGAAAAAGATTTCATTCTGAATAAAATAATGGAGGTGGATAGGTGTCGCAATTGGGGGGACCCGACCCATAGGTGGGGCCGTAGACCGGGTCCATATAAGAATTTTCCATTTTTCACTCTCAATTTTGTGATCTAATGGCAGTTAATAGGTCCCATCCGTATTGGAAAAAGAACAGGTGCTGCTTTCATGCTTTCTAGAGTCTGGAAATGAGTATTCATGTTTATGGGCATATGTGATGGTCTCTCTTTCTAATTACAATGCATTTACCACTGCGACCGCTTTCTCATTCTTTCTTTCTCCTTTTCTTTTGTATATATATATATATATATATATATATATATATATATATATATATATATATATTTGACAAAATATCCTGGTGACCTTCGAACTATTTTGAAATTCAAGTTTTACCCTCGAACTAAAAAAAACGTAAAAATATTCTTTAATCTTTTTAATCCTCCAGATCTTGTTTTTCCGCCAGTTGACTAACGGTGAACTCAAATTCCCTTAATTTTTAAAGGTATTTCGGTAATTTCATATTTTAATATTAAAATATATTATTATTTAATTTCATTTTTATTCATTTTAAAATAATTTATTTCTTTTTTCCCTTTAATTTCTTCCACTTTCCTCGTCAATGTCTTCTCCTTGATTCAAAGAAGATGATGCAAGATTCCTCAACTCTGATAAGCTCCTTCCTAGTTGTAAAGCTACCTCATTTTGAGCAATTCGCCATTTTCTCATCTCTCCACCTCTCTTTCTGTCAAGTTGGATTCTATGGACTCTTCCATTGGTTTGAAGAAACCTATATTACTCTTGTACATTTCAAACACCATTCCAACTTGTTTGCCATACTCAAACGTGTTCGCAACACTTGTCAATAAGCCGGCGATAACTCCAAGCATTGCCGCCAAAGAGCCATGAGACGGGGATCCCACAAAAGCTGAACCAAGAGCTACAAGGCCATTTAACAAAGGACCATTGATGGCTAAAAACTTGTTCATTTTCAAGGCTTTTGCACCCAAGCTTAGATACTCTGTTTTGTCCTTTCTCCTTATAACCTTAATTATTTCTTTCATCTCCCTCTCCAGTATGCCGTCCCAGCCATTCCCATCCTTTTTCTAACCAGGCTTTTTAGCTTGCCTCTGCTGTTGTTGAGGCCACCATTGTTGGGATGTATGCCCTCTTAGACTAGTTTTCTGGTGTAAATATCGAATATTTTAATAAAAGAATTTATTTGTCGGAAATCATTTGTGAATTTATTTTCTTTATTTGTGCACAATTTCATTTGAAAAAGACCCATTGTGTTTAAATAAGTGATCCATGTGAATGGAGGTCTTTCACAGTAAGGTATGGATCATGGGTTATTTAAACACATAAACAGTTGTTCTTAACCGATTGATGAGAATGTGAATCTCTTCATAATTAGGTTATTATGTTATGAATTCCAAATAGGGAATGGCTTACCTTTAGCCAGTGAGTAGTCCACTCACTTCATGACATAAGCGTATTTCGAATACGTAGAACATGACCTGTAATAGTGGTTTCTTAAAAGTACTATATGGTAGAAACCTAGACTACTACCGCTACAGCGTTGACTAGTACTCTATGATTTGAGTATGAGTTGGTGGTCAGACGAAACTGGAAGCATATATTTTGATATGCTATAATTGAGGTTCTATAGTAGGGCCATTATACTTGTATGTTGGGTATGTGTAACTAGTTAGTTAAGACAGATTTGTACAAGATAGTTTCTACACTATATCGCCCCTTATGGTTGTCTGAATGATCTAAATATCCAAGACCCTGGGAAACATGACTTGGATGTTTGATTTAGAGTAGCTCCCTTGGAAAGCGGAAACACTCCAGAAAGTCGTGGATCATTGGACTAGAAGCCTAAGGATGGTAGAAATCTTTTAGAGGGGTGTTAGTACATTTCTTTCTCTCTAAATGTACGGCAATGTGTAGAGGGGTATTTTAGTCATTTTACCTATAGGTCGAAGACTTTGCTAATGTAGCATTGTCCTTGAGGTTAATATTTCCTTATGGTGATATTAGGAAATATTTAAAATGTAAAATACATCTATTTATATAGTAGGGGTATTTTGGCCATTTTAATAGCCAAGACGATGTGTCTTTTTGGTCCTCGGAATAGCCCGTAAGTCATAATTAATTGTTGGGTTGAGAAAATGATCTCATTTGAGAAGGTTTTATGTTATTCAGGAAGTCTAATTTATTATTAGACTGGAATAAAATAAATAGAGAGAAATTTATTATCTGGTTTAATGGGTTAATTAATTATTCAGGGATTAGGTCCAGTTTGAATAATTAGAAAATTAATCGGGGCTTAAACTAGAGAAAAATAATTAATACTTAATTATTTATTGAATTATTTATTTAATCCAAAGAAAAATAATTAATGTTTATTATTTTGGGCTTTTCGAGTCTAAGAAAAATAATAAATATTATCGTGGCCCAATAGTCTGGACCATAAGATTTTTTCGGACACAGTCCAGAAGAGTTTAGGGTGAAGCCAAAATTTATTTTGTTAATAATATTCGGATATTAAAACCCGGGAATATTATTTTTATCAAAATAATTATTTTTTATTTCATGACTCTTAGCTTTCTGTGTGAAAAAATAAAAAAAAATTGAAAAAAAAAATTCTCTCTTTCTCGTGCCTTTTCTTCTTCTGGCTTTTGGTTTTGTTTTTGCATTTAAAAACCAAAGGAAGCCAACCGAGAGGGTCCGTGTGTCTCTTGATTTTCTGGCTTCTGGATTTGGTTCATATCAGAAGAAATCAAGAGCCATCGGTTCACTGGATTTGCTTCTTCTGGGTTGTCTTGTTTATATATAAGAAGCTGAGACAAGGAAACCAGTGAAGAAAAAAAAAAAAAAACTGAGAAGCTTTTCTCCTTCCCATTTTCTTTGCTCACCAAAAGTGATTAGGCAGTGGTCATATTCTGAGAATTGAAAAGCCTCGCATCAAGGTTGTACCGGAATGTTCATCCCTCGGAAGAAAGACAGTGCACTGGAGCTTCATCCATGGTGAAGAAGAAAGCTATTTCTGTGCTTCAATCAATTCTTCTTCAATCTTCACGTTTTAAAGCTCCAAAAGGTATGTATTTCATGCCTCCATGCTGCTGCCATGCTCCATTTTATATGTTTGTTCTTCCATTTTTACTGTCCACCATGCATGCTCTATATTTGTTAAATTCCTTCAAGTAGTATCAGAGTGTAAATTTGATTGACTTAGGGAGTATGTTAGTTAATAAAAATGGAGAAGAACATTATTTGTAACTTAAATATGTGATCCTTCATTGTTTATCTTATGGGATGTGATTTCTGTAAGCTTCACAGTGGAAGCATGATCATTTTGTAAAATTTTTATTTTTAAGTTTTGATCGTGTAAACCTAATTTAAATGGGTATAAGCGGTTGTGATTTTGTTTTGGATGAAATTTTGTGATAGAAAATTGTCCAAAGAAGCCGCAGAAGAAACTGCAGAAAAAAAGCAAAAAGAAACCCAGAAGAAAAATTCGCGGAGAAGAAGAATACTGTTGCTAAGCCAAGCCGGTGCCGAGCCACCGTTCGCTTGCTGTGTCTTGAGCCATGATGTAGAAGCCGGCTCGGTGCTGGAAATTGGAGCCAATTGCGCCAAGCAATTGCAAATTCAATTTGCAGATTGCGCGCGCGGGGGTCAACAAGGCGGAGCAGGGCGCGGGTCAACGGGCGGGCTTTCGGAGTGGGTCACGGGTCTGGGCTGCTCCACGGGCTGCAGCGAGCGCGATTTGCTACGGTTGGTGCACCAGGGCCGCAGTGGACCGCAGACCAAGTGGGTGTGGATCTGATGCGACGGGTGCAAGTGGACCGCCAGTCAAATTTTTCATTTTTTTAATTTTTTTTCTTTTCCGTTTTGGGTCCCATACCAGACAAAGTTAATATTTTTGCAATAGTTTATATTCTTGAAATAAATTTGCATGAAAAGTATTAGTAAAGGATTTTAGGATTAAACAAAATAATTAATTAATTAATGTGTTTAATTCTATTATTTGGGCACTTAAGTTTAAAAATAAAAAAGCATGAAAACGTTTACTGTTTTCTGGCATGCTATTTATTTTGTGTACCTATGTGCGCGGTTTCTCAAAGACCAAAGTCTTTGGGAATATTTATACAAGGAAAACATTTTTCTTTAAAAAAATTAAATGGTTATTTTAACTTGAACAACAATTAATCCTCTGGTATTTTCTCAAAGGATTTAATCCTTGCCATATAAAATATATTGGATTTAGATATTTTTGTAAGTTAAAATAGAAAGCCGTTTTATTTTATTTTTCACAAGAAAAATTGTTTTGTTAAATAAAACTGAGACCAAAGTCTCGAGAAAAGTTTTAATTGAAAATTTTTTGAAATCATTAAATTTTAATTTAAATAAAATTAGTCCATGAAAAAATCTCTCAAATGATATAATCCTTGATATAGAGATTTTGATGGGCTTGGATATTTTATTTTTAAGTTAAGAAAAAACTTAATGGAAATTTCAAAAGGATATTCTTCAAGAAAACTTTATTTTAAAAGACTAAGTGGGAGAGGGGTTCCAACGGCCCTACGGCTTCCATCACGATCCTCATTAGAGATCGTGGGTCCCCTCGTGTCACCCTGTGAGTGAACCCATATAGGATGGGGATACAACAAGGATCTAGATCTAATGGAAAGATATAATTAATAATCCGAGACACGTACTGTAATCGACCAGCCCACGTTGGAGGTTATAGTGCGAGGAATGTCCATAGGAAATGAGAGGAAACGGCCATCCCACGATGGAGTTATCCTCTAGATCATTACCTAGAAGGGAAATTAATTTGTGGTGGTTAATACACTTAACTTAGGGAACTGTTAATCTTCCAAAGAAGCCATGTCAGTTTTTCTAAGAGCCAAATTAATTTCAGTGCACAAATTTATCTTCACAAACTAAATCTTTTATTTTATTTTTCAATTTTTCAGAAATAGTGGGGGGTTCTTTTAGTCATTTGGCCGTTATTCTTCATGAGAATAAGTTAACGGGACCAAATTATATGGATTGGAAGAGGAATCTGGACATAATACTCACAGCTGAGGAGTATAAGTATGTCCTTTACGAGACCAGCCCTGAAATCGGGGAAGGTTCCACCGACGAAGAGCGAGAGGCTGAGAAGGCATGGAAGAAGGCTAATGAAATGACACGTTGCTATATGCTAGCCTCCATGTCTAATGTGCTCCAGTCTAAATACGAGTACATGGTTTCTGCGTATGACATTAGTCATTCATTGGCTACTATGTTCGTAGATAAGAGCCGGCCCGCAAGGCAGGAGGCTCTTCGAACTATAACAAACACTAAGATGGTTGAGGGAGTATCAGTCAGGGAGCATATACTCAAGATGATTGCTGCTTTCGAGGAGGCAGAAATCTTAGGGGCTATCATTGACCCCGAGAGCCAAGTGGACATGGTTCTCGAATCTCTACTGGGTTTCTTTACTCAATTCAAACTAAACTACAATATGAACAAGTTAAACATGAGTTTGACTGAGTTAATGAAAGAACTTCAGATGGCAGAGAAGGTCATGAAGCCACATTCAAAGGCCATAATTGCTAAGGCTTCTTCTTCAAGAACTAGGTCTAAGCCTAGAAAGTTTAAAATGAAGAAGGGAAACGCAGTAGCCCAGCCCAAGACCCAGCCCAAAGATAAACCAAAGGGCAAGTACTTCAAATGTGGGAAGAAGGGACACTGGAAAAAGGAGTGTCCAGATCTTCAAGCCAAGAAAAATCCCACAGGTAATGTTTTCTATCTAGAGTCTATATCAATGGTTGGATCAACTTTCACTTGGATTGTTAATTCAGGAGCCACTGATCATATCTGTAACTCCTTGTAGGGATTTAGGAAGATAAGAAGACTTAATAAAGGCGAACATGGATTACGTGTGGGAAATGGAGCACAAGTCTAGGCCCTTGTAGTGGGAGAGCTAGATCTTGTTTTTTATTGTAATAAGAAAGTGGTTTTAATAGATATTTTATATGTACCTGGTTTTCGTTAGAATTTGATTTCAGTTGCAAAACTTATAAATCAAGGATATTCTGTATCTTTCCATTCTGGTATTTCTATCAGTAGAGATGGAGAAATTTTATGTATTGGACATATGTATGGAAATCTATTCTATTTAAACCATATTAATCATCAATCAAATAACGCTCAATCTGAACCTTTAACTAAGAAGAGAAAGACCAATGTAAATGACTCATATCTTTGGCATCTGAGGTTGGGTCACATCAACTCAACTAGGATTCAGAGGCTAATCCATGATGGGCCTTTAGGCTCATTGAGATTGGAAGATTGGCCTTAGTGTAAATCTTGCCTGATAGGAAAAATAACCAAAAGGTCGTTTATCCCAAAGGCGGATAGAGCCAAGGAGGTATTGAGCCTTGTTCACACTGATGTGTGTGGTCCATTGTCTACACTAGCTAGAGGAGGTTTTGAGTATTTCATCACTTTCACAGATGATTGTATAAGGTTTGGTTATATTTACCTGATGAGACGTAAGTCTGACTCTTTTGATAAATTCAAGGAGTTTAAGGCTGAAGTGGAGCACCAGACAGGTAAATTAATCAAGATCTTACGATCGGATCGTAGTGAAAAGTACCTCCTAGTTAAATTCAAGGACTACATGGTACATCATGGAATAGTATCCCAACTCTCTGCGTCGGGGATATCCTAGCAGAACGGAATAGCTGAAAGAAGGAACATGACATTAATGGAAATAGTCAGAAGCATGATGTCTCATGCTACTCTTCCAGTATCTTTTTGGGGATATACCTTGGAAACAGCAGCATATATTCTGAACTTGGTGCCTTCCAAGTCAGTACCTAGGACTCCCTATGAGATGTGGACTGGGCTTAAGCCAAGTCTGAATCATCTCAAGATATGGGGTTGTCCAACTTATGTATTGATCAAGGGAGACAAGTTGGAACCAAGATCAGAATTATGCTATTTTGTTGGGTATCCAAAAGGAACAAAGGGTAGTTACTTCTATCATCCTAAGGAGCAGAAGGTACTGGTTAGTACCAATACTAGATACTTAGAGGATGATCAAAGTACTTCCATGAAAGGTTCAATTAAGTTGGAACTCGAGGAGAAGTTATCTTCGGAAGCAACTTCTTCTGACCCGATTGTGGAACAAGACGAGGCACAACCTCAAGAGCCTACACAAATAGTGCCTCGTCGCAGTAGGAGAGTGTCTAGGGTTCCGGATAGATAGTATGGAGAAGCTTTTGAGCTGGTCTCTGACCATCAGGAACTAGACCCCACTAGATACGAGGAGGTAATTGCTGATGCCGATACAAATCTATGGCATGAAGCAATGAAAATCGAGATTGAGTCTATGTACTTCAATCAAGTTTGGGATCTTGTAGTTTCACCTGAAAGAATAAAACCCATTGGGTGTAAGTGGGTGTACAAAAGAAAGAGGGGAGCGGATAGGAAGGTAGAAACCTTCAAAGCTAGGCTTGTGACAGAATGGTATACTCAGAAAGAATGGATCGATTATGAGAAAACCTTTTCCCCTGTGGCCATGCTTAAATCCATCCGTATTCTCCTTGTCATCGCATGTTACTATGACTATGAAATATGGAAAATGGAATTCAAGACGGCGTTTTTAAATGGTCATCTTAGCGAAGACATCTACATTTCCTAACCAGAAGGTTTTATTGCTGACGGCCAAGAACATATAGTTTGCAAGCTTAAGAAGTCCATTTATGGACTTAAGCAAGTATCGAGAGTGTGGAACATTCATTTTGATGAGACTGTAAAGCCTTATGGTTTTATTCAAAACGAGGATGAATCATGTGTGTACAAGAAACTTGAGGGGTTTAATGTAGTTTTTCTGGTCTTATATGTGGATGGCATTCTACTAATTGAAAATGATGTACGGTCATTGTCATCTACAAAGGTTTGGCTGTCTAGTCAATTTAGTATGAAGGACTTGGGAGAAGCCAACTATATTTTCGGGATTAGACTTCTTATAAATAGGAAGTAGAGAATGTTAGGATTATCCCAAGTCGTATACATTGACAAGATGCTGGCCAAGTACAGCATGGACTCATGCAAAGGAGCTCTAATTCCTTGCAGACATGGGTTGTCTCTTTCTTCAAGGGACTGTCCAAAGTCTCAAGAAGAAAATGACAGAATGAGTAGGATTCCCTACGCTTCGGCTGTGAGAAGTCTTATGTACGGCATGCTGTGTACTAGACTAAATTTCTGCTTTGTCGTAGGTTTAGTTAGTAGATATTAGTCAAATCCTGGGGAGATTTATTGGCAAGTTGTAAAGCATATTCTTAAGTACCTCAAAGGAATCTTGGAACCACAAGAAGATGAAGCATATTGAGAGGTAGTACCACCTGATTCGGGATTTTATCCAGAGACAGGAAGTCGTGGTGGTACAGGTTGCCTCTGAGAACAATCTAGCAGAACCATTCACCAAGCCTTTGGTTGAAAGGGTCTTCAAGAGATACTTAGACGCCATTGGGGTAGGGACCTATGGACTTACCTAGCCTTAGAGTGCAAGTGGGAGATTGTTGGGATGTATGCCTTCTTAGACTAGTTTTCTGGTGTAAATATCGAATATTTTAATAAAATAATTTATTTATCAAAAATCGTTTGTGAATTTATTTTCTTTATTTGTGCACAATTTCGTTTGAAAAAGACCCATTGTGTTTCAATAAGTGATCCATGTGAATGGAGGTCTTTCACAGTAAGGTATGGATTATGGGTTATTTAAACACATAAGCAGTTGTTCTTAACCGATTGATGAGAATGAGAATCTCTTCATGTTTAGGTTATTATGTTATGAATTCCAAATGGGGAATGGCTTACCTTTAGCCAGTAAGTAGTCCACTCACTTCATGATATAAACGTATTTCAAATAAGTAGAACATGACCTGTAATAGTGATTTCTTAAAAGTACTATATAGTAGAAACCTAGACTACTATCGCTATAACGTGGACTAGTACTCTATGACTTGAGTATGAGTTGGTGGTCTGGCAAAGTTGGAAGCATATACTTTGATATGCTATAGTTGAGGTTCTATAGTAGGGCCATTATACTTGCATGTTAGGTATGTGTAACTAGTTAGTTAAGACAGACTTGTACAAGATAGTTTCTATACTATATCGCCCCTTGTGGTTGTCTGAATGATCTAAATATCCAGGGCCTTGGGAAACATGACTTGAATGTTTGCTTTAGGGTAACTCTCTTGGAAAGCGAAAACACTCCAGGAAGTTGTGGATCATTGGACTATAAGCTTAAGGATGGTAGATGTCTTTTAGAGGGGTGTTAGTACATTTCTTTCTCTCTAAATGTACGGCGATGTGTAGAGAGGTATTTTAGTCATTTTACCTGTAGGTCGAAGACTTTGCTAATGCAGCATTATTCTTGGGGTCAATATTTTCTTATGGTGATATTAAAAAATATTTAAAAATATAAAATACATATATTTATATAATAGGGGTATTTTGGTCATTTTAGTAGCAAAGACGATGTGTCTTTTTGGTCCTCGAAATAGCTCGTAAGTCCTAATTAATTTTTGGGTTGAGAAAATGATCTCAGTTGAGATGGTTTTATTTTATTCAGGAAGTCTAATTTATTATTAGATTGAAATAAAATAAATGAAGAGAAATTTATTATTTGATTTAATGGGTTAATTAATTATTCAGGGTCTAGGTCCAGTTTGAATAATTAGAAAATTAACCGAGATTTAAACTAGAGAAAAATAATTAATACTTAATTATTTATTGGGTTATTTATTTAATCTCAATAAATAAATAATTAAAATTTAATTATTTTTTATTCATTAATTATTTATTGGGTTATTTATTTAATCCCAAGAAAAATAATTAATGTTTATTATTTTTGGCTTTTCGGGTCTAAGAAAAATAATAAATATTATTGTGGCCCAATAGCCTGGACCATAGGATTTTTTCGGACACAGTTCAGAAGAGTTTAGGGTGAAGCCAAAATTTATTTTGTTAATAATATTCGGATATTAAAACCCGGGAATATTATTTTTATCAAAATAATTATTTTTAATTTCATGACTCTTGGCTTTCTGTGTGAAAAAATAAAAATAAAAATTTGAAAAAAAAATTTCTCTCTTTCTCTCGTGCCTTTTCTTCTTCTGGCTTTTGGTTTTGTTTTTGCATTTAAAAACCAAAGGAAGCCAACCGAGAGGGTGCGTGTGTCTCTTGATTTTCTGGCTTCTGGATTTGGTTCATATTAGAAGAAATCAAGAGTCATCGGTTCACTGGGTTTGCTTCTTCTGGGTTGTCTTGTTTATATATAAGAAGCTGAGACAAAGGAAACCAATGAAGAAAAAAAAAAATTGAGAAGCTTTTCTTCTTCCCATTTTCTTTGCTAACCAAAAGTGATTAGGCAATGGTCATATTCTGAGAATTGAAAGCCCTAGCATCAAGGTTGTACCGGAGTGTTCATCCCTCAGAAGAAAAACAGTGCACTGGAGCTTCATCCATGGTGAAGAAGAAAGCTGTTTCTGTGTTTCAATCAATTCTTCTTCAATCTTCACGTTTTAAGGCTCTAAAAGGTATGTGTTTCATGCCTCCATGCTGCTGCCATGCTTTGTTTTATATGTTTGTTCTTCCATTTTTACTATCCACCGTGCATGCTCTGTATTTGTCAAATTCCTTCAACCACACGACCAATTCTACTATAGCGGGGAATTTTTCAAGCATTGTACCAAAGGAGAGAGAGTGGATCAGCCCTGTCAAGAGCTAAACTTTCTCCATTGCCTCCTTTACATCTCTATCAGTAGGAGTACCAACATTTATAATTCTTTGAATTTGATTTTGCACCTGTTTAAACAATCTTACAGCATTTTGTTGCTCTTCTGCTAGTTGTGATGGTTGAATTTTGTTCATTACTAGTTGACTTCTCTGCGCAAGATTTTGCCCGTCTTTAGATATAATTTATAAATATAATTTGCATAACATTGTTATTTATAATAACAAAATAAATTTGCATAATTTGATAGTTTGCATAATTTGCAATTGAGCTAGAGAATTTACATATGCAAATTAGAGTACCTTTGATGATGATGAAGAGAAGCAGAAAATAGTCATGAATTACTTTCACGTCCTTAAGGCTTTGCCGTAGTTGTGATCCCAATAATTTACATTCTATTTGCGGTAAGTAAAGGATAGTTGCCTTCGACTTGCTCTACATTTAGAAGTTAATCATGCATTTCTTTTTTCCTAGCAGGTAAACACATTATCGAAACAACTAATTGAAGAGAAGGTCGTCTCCTTCCTAACTTAGCAATTGCAAAACCAGGATCTGTTGACCTCTAGAGCATATTAGGTCCTCTACCGCCCCTCTTTTTTTCCCTCATCACTTGCTCTAGATTCGGTGATTTAATCCCCTATCACTCTAGCGACCAATGTCTATTCCTTATAATGGAACAAAAATACAGAAATTTCCAAATGCTTTTGATTGAAAGATGGGAACACATTGAAAATTAAACCATCATTCAATGCCAAAATCTTAGAGTAGGCAAAAATCACTTCATTTACAAATATCACAAAACAATCTAAAAACCATTCAAAATAATGGTACTCAGCACTCCATTGCCTTATGGAGACCAACTATAGTAACACCAAAATATAGTCCATCTAAAGCCACAGTAAACAAGTAAAAAATAAAGCATAGCCTAGTAATTTCAAACCTTATACTTACATCACCTTCCCTTCTTTTTGTATGAACTGCAGCTTAATAGAACTTCTCTCACTGTCTTTGGCATGGTCCAGGCTACATCGGATGGAGTAAACAAGAACGTTCCACCCCTTCATCGTTGATTAATTTAGTTAGATATAAGGTGGTTAATTAAGAAATCATAGCACAACATACTTTCAAATATGCATGCTAAGGATCCTATCAAGCCCTTCTCATAATGCTTGGTTAACTTTACATAAACAAGCACAGTTCTAAGTTGAACACCTCAAATCCTAGTATGCAATAGTTAATATTCATGATAACCTCAAAGTAATAAATGCATTGAATTCTAGGTTTGTGAATAAACTCACAATTTTACACCTCTAACTTTGAATTTGTAGCTCAAGCATAATAGAGTTGCACGCAAATGAAGTAGGCTATCTAAGAGGAGTTTGTTAACATAATATGCGATTATTCCAATGAACTACCACAATTTTGCTTGAAGCTCTTTTCTCATAGGGTGGTGAAATTTACATGCAACACGAATTGTCTTTTTTCAGAAATAACCTACTATGCTTCTTTACTTTTCATGTGCAATTTTTTGTTTGAAGATTGAATTTAAAAAGAATGCTACAAACCTGTATTCACCTATATTTTGGGCACAAGAGTCAATATTTCCACTTGTCAAATTTCTAGTCTCCTTTCTCTGTTTCAAATCCTCAAAAAACTACAACTACCGTAGACTCCCCAACCCCTTCTGTCCTTTTGATTGTAATGTCTGGATATAATGCATAAGTTTTCTTTAGCTAACTCGACCAAATATTCATTGGATCTTCTTTTTGGAGGGAAAAGATAACTATAGAGTAGCATGCATCAACATGAAATCATAGCAGATTCTCCATAACAAAAAGTTATTAATTATCATATTCTTCTATCTCCTCTCCAATGGTGAGCCTAAGCCTACATAATAACAATCAGGAACTGACAAAAGCTGTAGAAAGTAACTGATAAATCCAGATAAAATGTGTACAAAAGGGGAACCAAAAATTGGCATACTCAAGTATATTTTTAATCATCAACAACCCTCAATTGTGTTCCTATCTTTATACAAAGAATATACACAATCCATACCTACATTTGGGGAACGTATAATTTCAACTGGTTCCACTGACTCTTCATCACTTACACATATTAGTGTACTTGGATTAGGATTACAAAAAAATTGTTTTTAAATGTAAGTATTGTTGGAATATATGCCCTCTAAACTAGTTTATCTGATATAATTATCGAATTTATTAATAAAAGAATTTATTCTCAAAATTTGTTTGTAAATTTATATTTTATTTGTGCATGATTTTCATTTGGAAAGGACCTATTGTGTTTAAATAAGTGATCCATGTGAATGGCGGTCTTTTTCAAATGGGGAATGTCTTACCTTTAGCCAGTGAGTAGTCCACTCACTTCATAACATGAATGTATTTAGAATATGTAGAACAAGACCTGTAATAGTGATTTTTAAGAGTACTATTTAAAAGAAACCTAAACTATTACTGCTACAGCGTGGACTAGTACTCTACCGCTTGAGTATGAGTTGGTAGTCTGACGAAACTAGAAGCATATACTTTGATATATTGTAGTTGAAGTTATTTCGTAGAACTAATATACTTGTATGTTGAGTATATGTGACTAGTTAGTTAAGACAGACTTGTACAAAATAGCTTTTACGCTATATCGCCCCTTGTGACTATTCAAATGATCTAATTATCTAGGGTTTTGAGGAACATGACTTGGATGTTTACTTTAAGGTAACTCCCTTGAAAAGTAGAAATATTTCAGGAGTCGTAGATCATTGGACTAAAGATTTAAAGATGGTAGATGTCTATTAGAGAGGCGTTAGTACACTCTTCCTCTCTGATTGCATGGCGATGCGTAGAGGGGTATTTTAGTCATTACACCTGTAAGTCAAAGACGTTGCTAACGCAACATTGTCCTTAGAGTCAATATTTCATTATGGTGATATTATGAAATATTTAAAATACAAAATATAATTATTTATATAGTAATGATATTTTGGTTATTTTAGTAGTCAAGGCGATGTGTCTTTTGGTTTCTGGAATGACCCTTAAGTCAAGAAAGACTTGAGTTAAGGAATTGTTCTTGATAATTATGAGTTTTTATTTTATTATTCTAATTTATTATTGGATTAGAATAAAATAAAAAGTTCGAGAAAGAATATTTATTTTATCTAATTTAATTGGTTAATTAATTATTCAGGGCCCAAGGCCCAGATTGAATAATTAGAAAATTAATCTAGAACTAGATAAAATGTATGAAATTTTATTTGATCTATATGGGCTTGTTATTATTTATTGGGTTGTTTAATAAAGCCTAAAAAATAAATAATTGAGATTTATTATTTATGGGTGTTCAAGTCCAAAAATAAATAATTTTCTCTGGCCTAATGAATAAGATAAAGGTAAAATAAAATTTATAAAAAAATTAATTAATTATTAATTTAATTAATTAATTTAAAATTTTAAAAAAAAACCAACACAGGATGGAACCCGTGTTATTTCGCGTACAGGATAATAGAAAGCATGAAAGCTTTCTGTTTGCGCGCATAACGTCTTCTCTCTCGGGCATCTATCCAGAGTAATTGAAATGGAGAGGAGTTGGGCAATTCTATGGGTTTTTTGTGAGTCACAAAAGCAAAGCAAAGAAAACAGAAGCTCTGCGTATTTTATTTGGCATTCACAAAAAGCCAAACCCATTTTCAACAAAGACCAAAGTTGATCAAAATTTAATATTCAGACTTTCACTGGCTGTGCTACGGATAACATTTCAGAAAATCCAAAGCTTCGCGTGGATGAAACGCAATAGACGTTTGCAAAGACGTGAGCCATTAGCCTTAAATATCCTTATATAGACATCTATACCAGTGTGAAGAGGGTCATTTAATCACAGAGGTAAATTTTTTGTTGTCCTAACATGTTTTCGTTTTGATAATTTTTGCTATTTTAAGCCTTCAAGTATGATTCTAAATTATATATTATTTATTAAAAAATAAAAAAATAAAACTTTTGCCACATCAACTGAGCCACCAATCACAACCATGAATAAACACTTCGCTACACTTTTCCCCAGTTGCATACCAACAAAGAGCAACTCAATTTTATCCTGATAAATAGCAAAACGTAGAAGTCTGTTAAAAAAAAAAAAACCTTTAGAATAGCCTCATTTCACACATAAAGTAGAATACATCCATCCTTAACTTTAATTTTCCCTTTCTCCATCACTTTTCAACCAGATAAAGCAAAAGGGTTTAACCAGAATCTGATAAAAGGTTACCTGATAGCAACTCTTGCCATCGTTCGAGTCATAGATTCGGCTACCGACCAAGTAAACTCGTGGGTTTCTGTTGCGCTATCTTGAAGGCCCAGACACACACCTTACTGCTCCATTCCTCTAAGCCTCACCTTGGTTGTCATTAGTGTTGGTGACACTCTCCATTTCAGACACCAAATTGTTGGTAAATCCAACCCGACACGTAAGGCGTAATAACTATACAATAATGTAACTCCACAACAACCTATTTTCATCGACTCTTTTAGAAACGATTGGAGGAATAGGATGGAGAAGAAAGAAGAAGACAAGAATAATCACCTTCTATTGTTGTCGGCTTTTCCCCTTCTCAACGGGAAGCTCCTGGCTGTTAAGTTTCTTTGGTGAGAATGACTTTGGAGAATGGGAAAGGTGTCAGAGAACGAAAAGTGAAGGGGTGTCTGCAGTTGGGGAGTAGGGGAGTCTTTGAAAGAAGTTCTAGATTTGGACTGTACAACACCACTACTGGATAGGGATGGTAATCGGGTCGGGCCAGGCCGGAGACTAGAAATGTCAGCCCTGCCCCCGCCCCCGCATACCTACCATCTTCCTATCCCTAGCCCGTCCCCGCTACGAGAAAAGGCAAGGATCCCCGCCCTCGACCTGTCGGGGACAAAACAATCCCTAGTCTCGACCCACCGGGGACCCATTTGAGCCCGAAAATATTTATAAAGATTTTTTTAGAATTTTTTTTTGCCTCCAATGTATTTTTATTTAGGAACTTTTTAATCATTTCAAAAACTTTTGTGATGGTTTTCAATAGTTCACATATTTATCGCATCACTAAATTAATAAGAGTAAAATTGATAATTCATAATTTTTCTTTCTTTTTCTTTTTTTTTCTTCTTTTCTATTTTATTTTATTTTATATACATATATAATCTACCTATATATACATATATAATGATATATAATATATATAATCTACTTATAATTTATATAATAGTGTGTATGTGTGTGTGTATTGGTATGTATACATATATAATATATATATAATCTATATAGTATATATACATATATAACACATATATAATTAACCTCTATATGTATATGTGTGTGTGTGTGTGTGTGTGTGTGTGTGTGTGTGTGTGTATAATATAAAATATATATGGAGCGGGCCAGAGTGCTAGGGCGGGCCTGACCAGGGGTGGGGATCATGCAATCCCCGTCCTTGGTTAGTGGGCCGAGGAATGAAGCCCGCCTCCGACTCCATCCCCGCTTAAATCGGGAAATCCCCGTCCCAACTGGGCCAGGTCTCCGAATTAAGCAGAAAAATTGTCATCCCTACTACTGGTCATGGTTTGCAGTGATCCTGAATGGCCACGTAACAATAGGCAAAGGAAGAGGAGAAGACAACCGTTTTTATTCATTTTAATGATTATGAATATTTATTTTTGTGATAAATAAATATCATACATTCATCATAAATTTTTTAATAAAATATTGTTAAATGTCTATATTATTCATGACTACCAAACTAATCTGAATCATCGAAAAGTTTAATTAAAAGTGTTGATATGATTAAGACCATCTATAAAGAGATACAAAAATTTCTATGAGATCTACATCATTAATTGAAGAACTTGAAAAAATAAAGATTACTTTAAGAAAAAATCTATGGACAATTCACTCCCCTCTTCACCGAGTTCTTCACCAAAGAAAAGCATCAAGAACAAAGGCCAAGTTGATAATTTTTTCCAGTGATGTTAATTAATTTCTTCTGTAATGCAAATGCAAGATCATCACGTTCACTTATTGCATTGATAGTATATAAGACACAACAAAAAGACACCAAGCAACAAATCTCATTACCAAGTGCACTTTCAAAAAGTCATAAGAAATGTATTATAAAGAACACCACACATAACGATTTACTATCCCTTACATTCCAAATGAGTGGATTCATATTTGATTTAAGTTGTTGCAAAATAATGTCCACTTTCTTAAATCTAACATCCTTACTAATGGAAATTCTAATTATTTCCCTTACATAGTGTTGTTGTCAAAATAGGGAGCCGATGCAAATGGGGATCGGCTTTATATCTGATAAACACAAACGATCCGCTATGGTGAAACAGAAAATGGTATTGGATCTTTTTTGAATTAGGGATCGGGTTCCTTGAACTTACTATAGAAAGGGTTCAAGAAAGTTAGCTGAGAATGCTCAACGGAAGGACCTTTTTGGGAAAACAAAATGATACTTGTATTAACTTGCTTAAAGGAAAGTACAAAAAGAGTTTGATATTGTAAAGAAGAATAGAAAGCTGTAAGGAAAAATCGGAACTAAAACTGTAAAGAAAAGCTATAACAAAGCAGTAAGAAAGCTATAAGGAATTGAGATTCTAGATTAAAAAACCGTAAATGACGATGAAGTAGAGGAAATTGAAATTGAATATTGTTGGTTGATGGTCTCCTCCCTTGGTTCTAGGCAATGCTCCCATTTTATATTTACTGCAAACGAGCCACTAGCAGATCGTGGAGTTTCTTCCGGCCAAAGAATGCTCCCAACGGTCGTGCAGAATTCTTGCGCCGAAAGATCATGAATCTATTTTTCTTCTTATCGGCTCCGTGGTGCTGATGTTGATCATGACTATCGGCTGCTTGAAAGGTTGACTTTACCGGCTCGTCCTAATTTATCAAATCGGCATCGGTTCAAAGTAACCGTTGTGTCGGCTCGGCAAAGTTGACGTCAACACATGCCCCCTGAGTCCTGTTGTTTCAGTAGACGCGAGTCAGCAAAATGATGTGAATCATACAACTATTAATGGCAGCCGTTCTTTTTCTGACAAAAATCGAAACGTCCCGAATGTTGTGAAATAGTTGTGACGCCTCGGCCTTAGAACCCGCGAACGACCTCAATTTCAAATCTCCTTATAAGTAGCAGTGGTCCCCAATCCGAACTCCTCACCTCCTACGATTTCTATCTTCTTTAGAATTTTACTGCTTGAGTGATTCATCGATCCTTTATATTTTTTCCATAATTCCTTGCGAACTGTAAATTTCCTTTCGGTAAAAAGACAACATTGTAATGGCAACCCCTACCGATAAGAACATTCTTTCCCCGGTCCAAGCCGATGCCAAACTGTTTGCCTTGGCCCCACGTCTCTTGCCTACAGAAGTTACTGCTGAATACCTGTGGTTTGTTTTGCCTGCTGATTTCACTTTCCCTTTGCAACAAGATACTTTTACCACCATCAATCTTCCCCAAGAAACTTTGTAACTCTTTATTCGTCTGAGGCGGTCTTGCTTGTAGAATATCCTGAGCCTTATTCTGATCTATCTCAATCCCCATCTGGTGTATTAAAACCCCAGGAAATTCCCAGCCGTAACTCCAAAGGCACACTTAACCGGGTTAATCTTCAAGTGGTACTGACGCATCCGGAGAAATGCTCGTTCCAGATCAACTAAGTGTTGTAGGAACATAGGGGATTTTACGACCAAGTCATCTATGTAGATTTCCATGGTGCTGCCGATAAGGTCATGGAAGATAAGATTCATGGCCCGTTGAAAGGTGGTCCCAACGTTCTTCAAACCAAATAGCATAACCACCTATTCGAATAAGCCGATAGACCCCGGGCAATGGAACGCCGTTTTGTGTGTATCCTCTTCAGCTATGAATATCTGGTTATACCCTGAATAACCATCCATGAAGCTCAAAAACTGGTTGCCCGTAGCAAAATCCACTAACATATCTGCTATTGGCATAGCATACTCATCCTTCAGAGTGGCCAAGTTCACGTTTCTGAAGTCTATGCAGACACGTAGTTGTCCATTCTTCTTAATGATCGGCACAATATTAGATATCCATTCTACATACCGGCACATACGGATGAACCCACATCAGAGTAACCTTTCTACCTCCTCCTTGATCCTGGGTAGCAATGCAGGATTAAAACGTCTTGTCGGTTGTTTATGGGGCTTAAAGCCTTCTTTCACAGGTAGGCGATATTCCACAATACTTCGATCTAAACCGGGCATCTCATGATAATCCCATACAAAGCAATCCTTGTACCTGCGGATCAGGGAGATTATCTTATCCCTTTGCTCGATAGTCAAATGTAAACTTACCTTAGCTGTTCTGTTCTCCCCCATTTCTCCTATGTTTACTTCTATTAACGAATCTTGAGCAACGAAGCCAGGAGCTCGTCGGACCTCTGGATCTTCCGGTTGGGCTGCCTGGTTCCTCAGTGGTGATCAAGTTATGGGCCATCGTTAGCTTGGCATATTGGCTTGGATCGAAGGCTAGATGATAAAACAAGGCTTCGTTCATGTGGATTTCGGCTGAAAACGGATTATGATCGATTGAGATCTGCTCTACCTGTTTTCCATCCCATATCAGCATCATCTGGTGTAAAGTGGACGGTACACACTAGTTTGCATGAATCCAATCCCTGCCCAATAAAACGGAATAAGTTGGCTTTGCATCAATTATAAAAAAGACCGTTTTACTGGTTTTGGGCCTGACTGTGACTTCACAAGTGATAACGCCTTCTTCCGCAATTGCTTCTCCAGTGAAATTAACCATCTGTACATCAGTGGGGGACAAATCTAACTTATCTTTCCCTAGCCGTTTCAAGGTAGAGAAAGGTATTACGTTTAAGACAGCTCCACCATCAACAAAAACTCGAGTAAGTGGCTTGCCATTGACATATGCTTTGATGTATAAGGGCTTGAGGTGATTAACATTTTGGGCTGTTGGAATGGGAAAGAGCATCCCCTCTGGGGGAATTTGGACATCCATCAGCTCCACGACAGTTCTTTCTTCCGCATGAAAATCCTCTTCCAAGGATTCTTGACGAGAGGTAGCTCGGAAACTTGATGGCAATATGCTGAGCATGTTTTGACTATTATTAGGGGCTAGTTGTTCTTCAACCCATGCATCAATCAGCCGCCTTTGTTGTGCCCGCTGTTGCCATCTTTTTTGGGACTTTGATGGTCGGGAACAGAGGCCAGGCAGCAATGTCTCCTTTTGGGGTACCTACACGGTTAGTTTCCCTTTCTTGCCATGGAAATGTGCTGTAAATGAGGAAGGGGATAAATGGGTAAAAACTGACGGTTTACCATCCAATCTCTGGAAAGCTTGTTCTATCCCCCAGGCTTGTTGTTTCCTGTATGTTCCTCCTGTGTCCCACATATTGTTTGCAGCATGTGTGCATCGGCTAATGGAAATGGATCTGTGTCTACCAAAGTCTCTTCCTTTTTGTCTACAAACTTCAATCTTCCATCCTGGATGGCCTTCTGAATGATTTTTCTGAAAACAATACAACTGTTAGAACTATGCGAGAAAGAGTTATGCCATTTATAGTACATTTTCCCTTTCAACTCTTCCTGGCTGGGGATCTTGTATCCATAAGCCAGGCGAATCTGCTTATCTGCCACCAGTTGGTCAAAGATTTGCTCAGCTTTTGATACGTCAAACAAATAGGAGGGTCCTGATGTGGCAATTTCCTCATTTCCTTTGCCGGGCTTCAAGTGAGGACAAGTATAGGATGCGCTCTTTACCAATTCTGCTGCCATTACCTCTATAGCCTGCTCTTCGTCTTCCTCATTAGTATCGTCTATGACGGATATTATTGTCTGACCATGAGAGAACTTGACGGAACGTCTCTTCTCTTTCTCCTTGATCATCTCTTCTATTCTGACAGCGTGAGACAACAGCCGAGATAAATTCGAGAAGTCTTGGAGAATGAGCCGTTCTTTGAGCTGCAGATGCATCCTGTTAATAGCAATCCTTGCACATTCTGTTTCAAGCAATTGTGTTATACATTTAGACTTAGTTTGTCGGAAACGTTTAATAAAATCCGCAACATCTTCTGATCCCTTTTGTTTTATTGCCAGAAGGTCCGCGATAGAATCTTCTGGTACCGGTTTAAAGAAATATTGGTGAAACATTCTTTCCATATCAGCCTAAGAGTATACAGAATTAGGAACCAGATTGGCATACCATGTGAATGCTGCTCCTGTCAAAGATAATGAGAACAATTGTAACTTATGCCATTCATTGTTTCTCAACTCACCGCATTGTGCTGTGAATCTTCCAATGTGTTCTATGGTGGACTTATTGTCTTCATCAGAAAATGTTGAAAACTCCGGCAGCTTGTAGCCTCGAGGGAGCACTGTCATGGAATCCACCAACTCCGGGTAAGGTTTTTGATATACGAGCCGATCCCGTAACTGTCGTCAAAATGTTTCCGTTACCATATCCACCGGATGGTACGGCTGTTGAAATTGAGGTGAGGGACTTTGCATGACAGGTCGGGGACCTTGCCCTGTGGACGGCTCAATACTTCCAATTCCTTGCCTTGGGTTAGCCATTGTGATCGCCGGATATAAAGGAGGGTAAGGAACAGAGTAATTTGGCTGCCCCCCAAAAAGCGGCATGTTTCCCCTAATAAGGTTTGAAATTGCTTCATAAGTCGATGGTAACCCTGTTATTGGGACCGGACTTCTGCCTGAAAACATTTCTGCTAGCAACGTGTTTTGAGCCACCACTCCTGGCACTTGATGCCCCTCGGTAGCAGGGAAGCCCACTTCTCTTCGCAGGAGGTGTATTGAACTATGAGAGGATACACCATCAGCCGATGGCATGGGGTATGTAGGTGTCGTGTTTGCCCCTTGTGCATGGTAACCTGATGGCTGAGCAAAGGTTTGCGTATTTTGCCTCTGCGCAAATTGTTGAAGCTTATTCTGAAGCAGAGGTCGAAAAATAGTAGCGAATTGTGGAATAAGTCCCTGTAAGAGCTCGTCAGTACATTGTTCCATAGTATGTCGAATGGCAGTCAATGAGATGGACATTGACTGAGACACCGGTGGTGGGGGCGAGGACTGACCTCCCTGCTCCACAGAAGTACCCTGAGTACAACTGGTAGTCGTAATCGAAGGATCAAGGACTCCCTGAAGAGCACGGATTGGGGGTCACTCAGATGTCTCCGGTGCCTGTGGCTGCTGTGAATTGTTTGCCATTGTTCGTCCTGACCGCAATAGCATGCGAACACTGACCTCTGGTCCCACTGGGTGTGCCAATCTGTGTTGTTGTCAAAATAGGGAGCCGATGCAAACGGGGATCGGCTTCATATCCGATAAACACAAACGATCCGCTATGGTGAAACAGAAAATGGTATCGGATCTTTTTTGAATCAGGGACCGGGTTCCTTGAACTTACTATAGAAAGGGTTCAAGAAAGTCAGCTGAGAATGCTCAACGGAAGGACCTTTTTGGGAAAACAGAATGATACTTGTATTAACTTGCTTAAAGGAAAGTACAGAAAGAGTCTGATATTGTAAAGAAGAATAGAAAGCTGTAAGGAAAAACTGGAACTAAAGCTGTAAAGGAAAGCTATAACAAAGCAGTAGATTAAAAAAGGAATTGAGATTCTATATTAATAAACTATAAATGACGATGAAGTAGAGGAAATTGAAATTGAATGTTGTTGGCTAATGGTCTTCTCCCTTAGTTTTAGGCAATGCTCCCATTTTATATTTGCTACAAACGAGCCACTAGCAGATCGTGGAGTTTCTTCCGGCCAAAAAATGCTCCCAACGGTCGTGCAGAATTCTTGCGCCGAAAGATCAGGAATATGTTTTCCTTCTTATCGGCTCTGTGGTGTCAATGTTGACCATGACTATCGGCTGCTTGAAAGGTTGACTTTACCGACTCGTCCTAATTTATCAAATCGGCATCGGCTCAAAGTAACCGTTGTGTCGACTCGACAAAGTTGACGTCAACACATTGAAATTCTTGCTATTTAGGTATTACAAACCTTACTTGGGGTCGTGGATCGTGCATATTCCCAAAAAGCCCACACAAATTCCACTTCTTCTCATGTCAATTAATTACACTTGCACCCCACAGATGTGTTACCTATGTTCATGCTAGTTACCAATTTCATCATATGTGCCCATAAAATTGCCACTTATGTTTATGTTAATTGATTATTCTGTTACTCCAATCTCCATCACTAATAAGGGTAAAACTGAAAATTGTTATATAATCAACATCTTTCTACCATGCCCAGTCAAATTACACCATTCATTTTTAAAATTTAGGGAAAAGTAAACAATCATTTTAAGGCCTCCTATTTACAGAAGTAGAAAGTTAGATATAATAGGACAAAAAGTAGAATGACAACACTTTAGAAAAAGTTCAAGCTCAGATAAGAACCAATAACAAAATTAACAGGCCTGATGCTCACAACCATCCTTATTCCAATTTGAATTTATATAACATATAACAAAAATTGCATACCGGGGGCTCAAATAGAGGCTTGTCTGACAAGATCCTTTCAAATGATTCCCTAAAATCCACCTTGTCCTACAATAAAAGATGAGGAATTAGAAAGGTTTAAAACTACGCAATTACTTCATATTTCATCAAATGTCTAGAGACTAGGTTGGGAGATCCATTTGGGCTACAGAACCTCCACCCTCTTCCACTTTTCCAATTTTACACTATTTTCATACAGTAAAGAAGACAAAAATTCAATATCCAAACTGGAACATGAAATAAAAAAAAAATATATGAAAAAAGATACATTGCAAAGAGAATAAAATTATATTTAACTTATAAAGAAAAGGAGGGCAGAATACAAATAAGAATAAAAAATATTAGAATAATCCAAAAAATAATTTAACCATCATAAAAATGAAAATGACCGGATCAAAATTCTAACAAAAATACCATACATATAATATTACGAATAAAATATACACAAATCAATTGACCATGCGCATGCTTTAATATTACGAAATGCTTCCTAATAATTTTAATACTCCGTTTACTTATCTATTCAATGGTTGCAGCTTAGCTTCTCCGGCTTCTTCGGTGACATTCGGTGACAATTCAGTTCACACACCCTGTTTTCAACAAAAAGATCAACATTTCATCAACAAACATATTCTACTTTCTTTAAAAAAAAAAAGACATATCTAAAAAAAATAAGAAGATTGATGCCTCTGAAAACAGAGTTTAGGTTGCTTCACTCTGATAATCCGACGACTATAAGGCGATGGAGGAGGTGTGTTGTCGCAAGAAAAATGAGAAGGAAAGGAAGGTCGCGAAGAAGATGGGAATTGAGGAAATGGGTTCGGTTGATGGAGAAAGAGATGAAAAAGTATAGGGTACAAGTCCGACTCAAATGCGAGATTTCCTTCTGTAAAAAGAAAAGGAATCCCTATTGCAACACCCATCCCAAATTCAACCATGTTTGGTGTTTTCCCCCCAAAAATGCCTATTTTGCTAAAAAATCCTATCTTTTTGCACCTTGTTATCTAACTTCTATGTTTAACGGAGAGTTCTCGTGACTTCTTGGTCAATGTGCAAGCGACTCTCGTGACTTCTTAGCTTGTTTCTTTGGGCTTCTAATTTGAGAAGAAAAGAAATCATGCTCGTTTCTTGGCTTGTTTCAATTGACTTCTCAGTAAAAATTAGGGAGGAAGAGAAGAGAATGCAACAAAGGAGGAGGGTCTATGACTAATCGCATTCCTATCGCATAAGGGCTCGAGGAAATTGGAAAAAAATAAAAACAATATGAAATGATAAGAATATCCATGACAATCAAATGAATTTCTATTGTAGAATATTTCTTTGATAAAATCTTATTTGTATTTAATATACTATTAAATCTTGATCATCAAACTAATAAAGTTAAGATAAAAAATTAAATAAAAATTATTAAAATAATATGAAGAGACAATTTACTTCCCTCCTCCTAATTAGAACATTTAAATAAAACATTCCAGTCATTGCTAGATGTAAAAGAGTAGAAGAGATCTTTAAAGCTGACACCGGACCACCAACCACAACGGCTGTGGCTGCAATACCAGACATATTTACAGCCGAATTAGCAATGCATAATAGATTGGTTACGCTATCTATTCAGTACTCTCTTGGTGGCTTCCCTTTTCGGGAAGCACAGGCAAATTCCAGTAGAAATGGAATCGCAGGGGCGAAGAAGAGGAAGGTGGACGAAGGAAATAAAAGGAAAAAAAGAAAAAAGAAAAAATTTTAAAATGAATAAAAATAAGATAAAATAATAATATATTTTAATATTAAAATTGAAATTACTGAAATACTTTTTAAATTAACAGAATTGTAAGTTGAGCGTTGATCAACTGATAGAAAAGCAAGATCTAGACTCTCGATAATTAAAAAATTCGATGGACGTTTTTATTTTTTTTAGTTGGATGATAAAATTTAAATTTCGAAATAGTTTAAAGGTGGATAAATTTTCCTTCTTTTTTAAAATAAAATTTTAGAAGTTATTATTGAATTATGAAAACATTATAGAAATTTTATTAGTTTCAGCGGATACCATCCAAATGAGTGGTCGGAAACCTATGACGTAAAGTTCCAAGGATTTTTGGAATTAACCCAAATAGAAATATGCGGGTTATGCTGTATTAACTTTGAAGCTGAAAGGCATTCAGTTTCAACGCAAACCCTCACGTAAGCGGGACAGACAAGAACGATGACCCCGATTCACAAACTCTCTTGCTACATCCTTCAAAACCCCCTTCTAAAGCCCACCAGCAGCACTGGAATCGCCACCTATTGCCGCCGCTTTTCGACCAAAACCAGTGATGATGAGTGGAACGATGCCTGGGAGACAGCTTGGCTGCCTGAAGATCTCTTGGGTAAGACCCGGGCACCCTGGGAAGCCGATGTAAACTTCTCAACCTCCAAAAGTGATACTCAGAATTCACAGATTGTACTCCCGTCAGATATTGACTCAGAGACCAAGGCTTTTGTGGAGGACATGGCAGAGAACTGGGAACAAAGAAAGGGCAAACCAAGAAGCAATGATAGGAATGTGAATGATGGGGTGATTAGAAAGGATGAAAATGTGAGCGGGCCGCCCTCCTCTTCGCTTTATAGTTTGGAGAATATAAAGAGGGACTATAGGTTGAAGAAGCAAAGAGTGCATGCTGGTCTTTGGATGAAGGAAATTGAGAAGATGGAAGAGGCTAAGTTGGCGGATTCGGTTTCTGGCGGCGATGATATTGAGAAATTGCTTGATAGCTGCTCTGAGTACACCCCTTCATTCTCTATTTATTTGCATTTTCGTATACAGCCTTTATTTTCTGTTTCTTTCATGGCTTTGTTATTGGTTTCGCCATATTGAGAATCTTTGAGCTAAGTGAGCTACTTGTGGGAAGATTAGCTAGAGGATGCGTTTTACACTTTTACTTTAGATGACTGTCCCTTGAATGTAAAAAAGATTTATTTTTGGTGTCCTAAGAGTTTGATGTCTACTAGCTACCATAGTTCTTTAAGAAGGTGAGCATGAATTGATCTAGTGCTCTGTTTTTTTTTTTTTCGGGGGGGGGGGGGGCGCGGGAGGATGGGGGCAACTTAATGGGGATCAGAGCTGGTTTGCAAGCTCTATATTGGGTGACTTGAACTAGGAACTCCCGCTTCCTGGTGAGGGAAAGACTTTGCATTTGAAGTTGAAGGACAAGAATTGAATATTGGACATACATGTTATACTTGAGAAGGTGTTCTTGAACTCACATCTACCAATTAAAATTAAGCAGAAGAGGAAATATGGATGCATTGTAGAATATCTTGTTGATTTGAGTTGCTAATTGACAATGTTGCTGAGGATGATTGGTGCATTCAAGGTAGGTTGTTATTCTTTCAGGTACCATTCTCTAGAGTTCCCCAATCTAGGCTTGATGCTTACACTTGAACACCAAACCTATGAATGCAGAGTTACTTAATCTACATTTTAAATTTGCTTCCTTTTAGACTAGTAATATTATGCATTTATGAAAACCTTTGGAGTAGTTTTCCCAGTATCATGTGGATTTGACTGGTTGTTTATGGGATTGGGAATGTTGTTCATCATGGGGAAAGAAAAGGTATTTATTCCTCTGATTCGAACAACAAGCAGGAAATGGCAATGGATTCCCTGTTGCACCCACAAATACACTCGTATACCCTCATTTATTTTCGAACTCTTTCCTCTTTAAAAAGGCCACACTTTAGTTACACTTGTTTGTTTTAATACATAGAGTCCATTCATGCATCAAATGTGGAATTGTGGGTTTACTTGAACTGACTCTTTTCTCATTTTATAATTATCTCTTATGGTGCTATTGAAGTCATGGTCTCATAAATTCTTGCTTCATTAGAATGTTAAAAAATTTGTTAGTTTTGCTAAAGTTGCTTGTTGTGGTTTAAAAAAAAAAAATGCAGGATTTTTGACTCAGCCAACAACGATTTGAACAATTCAAAAATTCCTAGCACAGAGTTAAAAAATAAGCCTGATGGTTGGGAAACTATGGCAAGAGCTCAAAATGGGAGCATATGGGAGATGTCACAAAGAGAAGAAGACATCCTGCTCCAAGAATTTGAGCGCCGAATAGCATTTAACAAATTCCAGGTTTGTGAATATATACATGATCCTGTCATCTATATAAATATTGGTCCTGTAATGTAGATTACCCCCTCCTCCACCGTGAGGATATTGTGAACAAAGATGTTAATCTATTGTCTGGCTGTCTGCATGGTGCTTTGGACTGGGGTTCCCTTGTTGAAGTGGGGTGAGATTTAGGAATTGCTTTTGTATGAGTGTATCTGGTCGCCTTCTCTTCAAAGGATTGACACTGTCTGTTATTAGCCGAGTGACCTTGATTTGGACAATACATTTGTACTAGTATCATGTGCTTTAATCTTTGTTCTTTCAGCCTAATGATTGTTTTCATTGTTGGGTTTGGCATTGTCCAGTCTTACCTCTTTTTGCTATAGTCGTGTTAACCTTCAAGTTACTTTTGAATCCAATTCCTATTTCTGTTCTGGTTATATGACTCTTGGTATCTGCCATATATTGCCTGTCAAAAAATTATGCCACTTTCTGGCTCATGTGGCAGCATATTTTCATCAACTGCTTGTGTGATAGGTGGCCACTTAGGCTGATTATTGACTGGTGACTTACGTTATGATGGATATATCTAATGGGTATTAACCATTAATGCAAGAGTTTGTCTTATGCATGGAATTGCTCTATGCAGATTGCAAGCTTTATTAAAACTCACATATTTAGCCGAAGAAGACCCATTGATGGATGGAAGTACATGATAGAGCAGATTGGACCAAATGCAAAGAAAGGGAAGGGTAGTGTCTCAAGGTTGCCAAGTGTATCGGATGCAGCAACTCAACCTCTGAAAGAGGAGAAGACTCCAATTACAAATGCTTTCCCCTCCTATAAAGGGAAGTAGAACTCCATGCTGCTCCTCTTGTGTATAAAGAAGTAGATAAAATACATGTATCAAAGAGCAGATGTTATGACCATTCAATATTTAGTGGCATTTTCTGTCAAAGTAAGATTTTGCTTGTTCCCCTTCCCACCAGTCCCCTTCCATTTCCCCACTGGTGATGTCCGTCCAGTATCATTCTTCCCAAGTATTCATAAGGGAATTCTCAGACCCCATTTCAAATATTTTCATTCTCCTCTGCCTCATTCCAGCTTTATAACTGGAGTGCAATTAATTCTCTTAATTTCTTCAGAATGTTTTGCTCGCAGTAGTAGCTAACTGGTAAGAAATGCAATATGATTTCTTGGAAATGTTATTCTAATAACTTTATCCATACTGAAAAGTTTGTTCGATCAAATAAAGTATTCAAAAGGCAAAAAGCCACTAAAATCTTCCCCCCATTTTATATGCTTGAATACCTGTTTACCCACCTTTGATGTCCTAGCACCTCTAATTTCTAAATACTACTATGAACATAAAGAAGCATCCTCGTGGGCAAATCAATATATTTCAGCGATGGTGTACACGTTTTGATGTCAAAAGATCACTACCAAATATTCCCACCTCCTTCCATGTTCACCTAAATTCCCTGTTCTTCCTAAAGAATAGTCCAGATGTGCTAATCACTTTCGTTATTTTTTCTCATTTCTTTTTAGTTCTTAATTTTTTTTGTTCTGTTAACTGGTAACATGATGTCCATTATCCAAAATCGTATTGGTTAGGTACAATATAGATAGTTAGAGAATAGATGAAAATTTTTAAATACATGATTTTTTATTACCAAGTTTACTTTAGGTAACATATCTTTTCATATTGTTAAAGATTGTTGTATGAGACAATATTTACGGATAAATTTTATTTTAATACATACTATTAAAAAATACTTATGTATTATTTCTTCTAAGATTCATAAAAACAAGTGGAGAAATTAGCATAATGAATATAAAAACTTCAAAACACTTAAGTTTCAGTAAAAAGTTTATTAATAATAAATACAAATATTTATCTATGTTACACCAAAATTTATAATCGAAAATTTCATTATCTACACCATTGAATGATAATATTTCATTTTTAAGTTATATAGTTCTTATTTTATACCCTTAATAATAATACTAATTTCTCGTATTTCTTAGGATCTTTTATATATTACTGTTATTAAAATAGAAAATATTGATTGGTCTCTAAAGTTTTCCCATTAAGCAAAGTAACCAAATGCGAAAGCACCCGTTCCCAGGAGGCCAAAAGTCAGTTCTCCGTAACTAGAACGGCACAGTCCGCGGCTATAGAGAGGGTGGGAGCCGGGAAGTGAGGATTGAGGTAGCGGGCCAATTCTTTAGATCACTTGATTTTCAGCTCCAAGTTTTGGTTCTTGTACACGAACTGTCCCTTTCTAGCTTCGTGCACGCTCAAAATACGAACGTAAACTAGCAGCCAACTGTACTACTCGCAGACGGCCACAAATGGTTTGCAAAAGTTTCAAGAACGAGCCAGCAGAATAGCCCAAGAAATCCCATATAAGATTCCTTCCCCGCTGCAAATTCATATTGATCATGTCAGTGTTTGTTGTGATGTGATAATCTCCGCCTGCGGAAATTGTCTTGTTGGGTTCTTGCCGTCGGATCTCAATTCATTTTTTCCCCGGAGGCTATGGCGCTGGTAAAACCCTCGTCTTCTTTTTTGTTGTTCTTTTTAGGGTTTCTTTTTTTTGATTCTCTGATTCAGTTTTGCGTTTCGGATACACCGAATTGTTCCAAAACAAACACTTCCCTCCTCAATTTTACGTCCCCATTCTTCACGGTTCAACACCAGCTGCGGGGGATAATCACTATTCTTGATGATTGTTCCTTTAAGGTTTCTCAGTTTGATATGCTGGAGGGGTCCGATGTACATTGGTGGGGTGCCGTTGGTGATGCTTTTGAAAATCTTACAAAGGGTTTTGTGATCTCTGATCACAAGTTGAATCAGACGTATAAAAATGACAGCTTTGTTGTGAATCTATCAAAGAATGTTACCTGGGATCAGATCAAAGTCCTTTCTGTTTGGGATGTTCCCATGGCCTCTGATTTTGGCCACATCATGATTGGTAGTAACTCCAGTAATCTTAATGGAACTCATCTTTTGGCTCCTACTATGTTTGATAACTGTAAAGTGTTGTCGGAGAATTATAGAATAAGGTGGACTTTAAGTGAAGATAAGAATTCGGTGGATGTTGGATTAGAGGCTGCTATTGGAATTCAGAATTACATGGCCTTTGGTTGGGCTAATCCTAATGCTTCTGGTAAGTTTATGGTGGGTGGTGATGTGGTAATCACCGGCTTTAAGGAGGATGGCTGGCCATTTGCTGACGACTACTTCATTACCAAGTATAGTGAATGTGTAGTGAATCAGGATGGAAAATTTCACGGGGTTTGTCCAGATACAATTTTTGAAGGCTCTGATCCTGTTGATTTGGTTAACAATACAATGTTAATTTTTGGGCACAGGAAGGATGGGGTTTCATTTATTAGGTATAGGAGGCCGCTGAAGAGTGCTGATGATAAGTATGATTTACAAGTAGATTCTAACGCCAGTATGACTGTAATCTGGGCTCTGGGCTTAATAAAGCCACCTGACAGCATTCGCCCTTTTTATCTTCCTCAAAATCATGGTGGTACCTTTGGGCACTTGGCACTAAACTTATCAGAGTATGTTAATGATTGCTTGGGACCTTTGGATGCTGAAGACAAGCAGGACCAAGATCTTGTCATTGCTGATAGGAAGGATCCTCTTGTTATTTCAACAGGTCCAGCATTGCATTACCCAAATCCCCCTAATCCATCAAAAGTTCTTTATATCAACAAGAAAGTGGCTCCCATACTCAGGGTCGAGAGGGGGGTTCCAGTGAAGTTCTCCATTCAGGCAGGGCATGATGTTGCATTATATATTACCTCTGATCCACTTGGTGGGAATGCTACCTTGAGGAACTTGTCTGAGACTATATATTTTGGTGGTTCAGAAGCAGAAGGAGTTGTGGCCAGTCCTACAGAATTATCGTGGACACCTCACAGAAACACCCCAGATCTACTTTATTATCACTCAATTTTTACACAAAAGATGGGTTGGAAAGTTCAAGTGGTTGATGGGGGTTTGCAGGATATGTACAATAGCAGTGTTGTTTTAGATGATCAGCAGGTTAAATTATTTTGGACATTATCAGAAAGTTCTATATCAATTGCAGTTCGGGGTGAGAAAAAAAGTGGTTATCTTGCAATTGGGTTTGGGCGTGGAATGATAAACAGCTATGCTTATGTGGGTTGGGTTGATGATAGTGGCAAAGGAAGAGTAAGCACATATTGGATAGATGGGAGGGATGCCTCAAATTTACATCCAACCAATGAAAATTTGACGTATGTGAGATGCAAGTCTGAAAATGGGATCATTAATTTTGAGTTCACCCGACCTTTGAACCCATCCTGTGATGGGGATGAAAGGCTAGAATGTAACAATATAATTGATCCTTCAACCCCTCTTAAAGTTATTTGGGCCATGGGTGCTCAATGGTCAGATGATCATTTAAGTGTTACGAATATGCACTCTGTCACAAGTAATAGGCCTGTCCATGTGTTGCTTATGCGCGGTTCAGCTGAGGCAGAGGAGGATTTGCGGCCTGTGTTAGCTGTGCATGGATTCATGATGTTTCTTGCATGGGGTATATTGCTTCCTGGTGGTACTTTAGCAGCTAGATATTTGAAACATGTAAAAGGTGATGGGTGGTTTCGGATTCATGTTTACCTGCAGTACTCAGGATTAGCAATTGTTTTCCTTGGCTTTCTTTTTGCTGTTGCTGAGCTTCGTGGTTTAACGTTGCAGTCTTTGCATGTGAAGTTTGGAATGTTGGCAATAATATTGGCTGCTGTGCAACCAGTGAATGCATATTTTAGGCCTAAGAAGCCTGGTAATGGTGAGGAAGGTTCCTCGAAGAGGATTGTTTGGGAATATGTCCACGCTATTGTTGGCAGGTGTGCCATTCTTGTTGGGGTTGCTGCTCTTATTACTGGAATGAAGCATTTGGGAGAAAGGTACGGTGAAGACGATTATGGACTTAGCTGGGCTTTGATAGTTTGGTGCTTGATGGGTGCTTTGACTGTAATGTATTTGGAGTATTGTGAGAGGAAGAGATGCCGGGAGAGAATACTTGCAAGAAGCAATTGGGTTTTGGGTAATGGTGATGAGGAGGATACTGATCTGTTGAGTCCAAGTCGGATGATGGCAGAAAAAGATTCACATTCTTCTGAAAGAATGGAAGTTCAACTAGAACCTTTGCGCAGATAGGAATCCTTTCGGAAGATTTTTTTGTTTACATCAAGTTGCCACTCTATCAATTTTGAAACAGTAGCTATTCATACAGAAGGCAGCAGACGGTATTGGATACAAGGTTTTAGGTCGTGTTGCAAATCACGGCTTTTGTACTCCAATTTTTCCCCTTGACAGGCAGACAATCTGCTGCGTGTATTGTATACTTGGTTACATTCATTTACATAGAAATAGATCTCCACTTCTCTCCGTTCCCAAGGAAATTAAGATTTACTGACATCAGTGTCTATACAAGTTTCTGCAGTTTACTAGTGGTATTCTACGTCTCATCTTCTTTTGATATCATTCAGCAGAATCTGTAGTACTAGCAAGTTAAGCTAAACGTTAATTGCATGAAAAGTGAGAGTTGATACATTTCTTGTCCTACGGTGAGAAGCTTTTGAGAAAATACCATGCCCTTGTTTCTTCAAGTACATTGGATGCATCTAGCATTGTTTTATTATTATTACATTTTCAGTTTTCCCAATTTATGGCACTCCCCCTCCTGGTTGCTTTTTTTTTTTCCTTCCTTTTTTGTGTGTGTATTTGCGAAAGGAAGACAGAGCAATCGTCTTATGAAGTCAGTCTTGCTGTGAATGTTTCACTGAAGCGAGTTTGAACCTGATTGAGCCTCTAAGCAAATGAATGTGGACCTCTCTCTCTCTCTCTCTGTGGGTGTGTGTGTGTGTATGCCATAAATCTCGGGCCTTGTTAACTGAAAACATTAATGAATGTTTTAAGGTTTTAGATTCTACTAGAAGTGATGATGCATGCTATTCAGAAAAAAAAAACACTAAAATCTGATGCACCACTTACAAATGCTTTCTTCCCTCTGTATTTCAAAGTTCTTTTGTTTATAAGGCATACCTATTGAGTTGATGCAATATAATGGTACCTGCAGCCTCTTAGCCAAATAAATCACATACGAATCACATGGCTGCGATTTTAGTTTTCAGAATAGCATTTCAGTCAAGACCAATATTATTCCTTGCCCATTTTGTACACGTTTTTTATACATGGGCCGTTCCCTTTAGTGGATCTCGTTGCACTGGAATTTGGCTTTTGCATGCCTCCGGCTTGGGACGAGTGATAGGGTTTATGCAAGACGTTCTAAATCGGCTGACTGTACTGCAATTTGCGATGTCTCACTTTCCGCATTACTATTATTCAAAGTGAAGATGACATGAAAACGGCTCGGTTTTGACTATGCTTAACTTCACTGCTCTTGTTTCATTCAAGGACTTAAGTTAAAGATGTGCTAGAAGCATGAAGACCTTTTTCCTCGGATTCACTAGATGTTACACTATTTACTTCTAAAGAACTCCAGCCTAGAGGCTTCTGCACATCATCTGTATCCATTAATTCTCTCATTTTTGTAGCATCATTCCATCTCTCTGCAGTGGCAAAAGTGCTTGATGAGAGAACGTAATTCCCACCATTATGAGGATCCAATTCGAGAAGCTTGCCGGAGGCAATCTCAGCTAAGAGCATGTTTCCATGAAGTTTACAAGCACCAAGCAATATTCTCCATACAACAGCGTCTGGAACTACAGGCATTTTCTGTATAAAGTCGTATGCCTTCTCTAAGTTGCCAGAGCGTCCTAAGAGATCAACTATGCACCCATAGTGCTTCATTTCTGGGACTAATCCATGCTTTCTTTCCATACTCTCGAAATATGCCAACCCTTCATCCACCGATCCACAATGAGCACAGGCAAGTAATACCCCAATAAAAGTTCCATGAGTCGGCTTAATACCTTCCCTTAACATCTGACTGAAGAGGTCAAGAGCATGCTGAGAACCTCCATTGACTGCAATACCTGAGATGATTGAGGTCCATGACACGGAGTCTTTCTCTTTCATATCATGAAATACCTCCAAAGCCCTCTTTATTGATCCGCATTTGCAGTACATATCTATCAGTGCATTCCCAACATAGATGTCTATTTCTACACCATACTGGCAAACATAGTTATGCACTGCCTTACCCACATTAAGCATGCCCACATGTGCACAAGCAGAAAGTACGCTAGCAACGGTAATTTCATCAGGCTCTACCTCAGCTGTGATCATCTCTTGGAATGTGCTAATGGCATCAGAAAACAGCTTGGCTTGACAACAGCCTACAATAATCGAGGTCCAAGATATCACATCCCTCCTAGGCATCTCATCAAATAATCTCCTAGCAGTCTGGAGGTCCCCATATTTTGAGTACCCCATGATCATGGCATTCCAAGTAACCACATTCCTTTCCACCATCTTATCAAAAACTCCCTGAGCCAACTCAGGTAATCTACGCCTTCCATACATATCAATCAGGGTATTGCCCAAGTAAACATCTATTTCAACAAAATTGTCAATGTACTTCACCAAAGAATCTGCAACCCCCCAATCACCTAACTGACTACAGGCTAATAGAACCTTCACCATAGTTACAGCATCAGCTTTCACATTTGCTGCGTGCATTGCATCAAAAAGACCCAAAACCTCCTTAAACTTGTTGCGCTGACTATAACCGCATATCAACGAGTTCCAAGAAACCAAGTCTCTCTCAGACATTTCATCAAAGACTATCCTAGCTAAATCCAGTGCACCACATGAAGCATACATATAAATCAGAGCATTACCCACATAAAGATAAGATTCAAACCCAAGTTTTAGAGCAAGATCATGAACCTTTTTCCCGCTTATAATATCAGAAACTCGAGCACTAGCCTTCAATAAAAATATAAAGGTCAGATTGTTCCCATGATATCCTTGTTCTCGCATTTTATTAAACATGTCAATTGCTTCACGAGGTGGGCTACCCTGGGAGTATCCACGGATCATGAAATTCCAAATTGGCAACGTGGGTTGCTCAATTTGATAGAATGCGACCTGGGCTTCGTTTAAAGAAGAGGAACAGAGAGCATAGCACTTGATAATATCTGACATCAAGTATGAATCGGTATGCTGATGCGTTCTGATAAGATACGCATGGCGCTCTTTGGTGAAGTCAGCAAAGTTCGCATCTTTCGGCACCCATTCTGATCTTGATGTCATTGAGGAGGTCGTAAAAAGGCGCGAAATACATCTTTTCATTATCATGAGAATTCAGAGTGCGCGAGGAGGACCATTGAAGAAATTAAACCAAGAAGATTTTTGTATTTGGGCAACGCTCAACTTGAGGTGCCTTTGTGTCCAAAACTACATTTGGAGAGTGGTCAAATTTGGAGGCGGAACCGAGTTGGAAGAGAAACTGGGGAGCCATATGATTACATGAACGGCATCTCCTGGACTGCTTTTGGTTGGTAATTACACCACAGAGTGTGTGATATATTTTTAATTGCCTTTGATACTCATTCTATTGTAGAATAACTAAATGGCCTTGAATCCAAAATGTTGTGCCTTTAATATAGTTCAGTAAGAACATTTAAACAAAATTTAAATTTGATTTTTGGCTTCTTTTGTCTAGGATATACTCTATCTATCCCATAATATAAGTCCTTAAAGATTATTTTTACCGTTTTAAATTATAGGTCGTTGAAAACTTTTTAAGAAGATTTTAAAATTATTTTTATATTTTTATCTTTATTTATTATTCTATTTCTTTTTCTCTTTTTTTCATTTTCTTATTTTTAAAACATTTAAATAGGAGCATTTTAATAAAAAAAATATAAATTTTTTTTTTTTTAAGAATCTTAATATGTATAAAATTAAGTCAAATAATTTATATGATAAGAGGGAGAGAGTATTAAAGTAATTGTACTACCAATATTTGAGTTTTCAGTGTTCGGTCAATGCTATTTCTTGTCCGCAATTGTGAAGTACCCAATTTCCCGCTCTAATTATTGGGCAACAGCGCGAGAAGCAAACTCTTCCTCAGAATACAAATAAACCTTAAGACGTGTGTTGCTGGCTCATGCTCAAGAAAATATTCAAGCTTTGGTATGGAAAGCTTCTTTTTGTTAGACACCATTCAACAGATTCCTCGCTCCAAAAGCTTATAACTTTGCTGCAATCTTGCAAACAAACATCTGAAATCTCTCAAGTCCATGGCTTAATGGTCAAGAGAGGTCTTGATTGTGTACCTTTCACCATGAGCAAGCTCCTTGCCGCTGCAACACTAGACATAAACTATGCAGCCTCCATTTTCAAACAAATACGAAACCCAAATCTTTATATGTTCAACACTATTCTGAGAGCCTATTCAATCAGTAATGAGCCGAAACTAGTTTTTGATATTTTCAATTTCTTGAGGTCTCAAAGGATTTTGCTTGATGAATTCACTTTTCTCCCAATTCTTAAATCTTCGGCCAATTCGTTGGCCATTTGTGCTGGTCTTAGTGTTCACTCTATTGTTTTTACATCTGGGTTCATCTTGTTTTTGAATGTAGCGAACACCCTTATGCATTTTTACTGTGTATGTGGAAGAATTAAGGAAGCCCACCAATTGTTTGATGAGTTTTCAGGAGGGAGAGACTTGGTTGCATGGAATATTTTGATGGGTGGTTACCTTTGTGTATCACAGTATCATGTGGTCGTAGACCTGTTTAGGCAGTTATATGGCAGTCATCTTGGTGTTGGTAAAACCACAGTGTTAACTGCTCTTTCAGCTGCAGGAGAGTTGAGTTGTGTTCCGGGAGGTGAGTCTTTACATGGATATTGCGTCAAGATTGGTTTTTGCTCTGATCTAGACGTTGTCAGTGCTCTCATTTCCATGTATGGCAAAATTGGTTGCATTGCTCTGGGGCGTAGGGTGTTTGATGAGGTTGATGTAAAAGATGTTGTCTTGTGGAATTGTCTCATTGACGGGTATGCTAAAAACAGCCTGCTGGAAGCAGCATTAAACTTATTGCAGTCAATGAAGCTAGCAGGACTGAAACCCAATGCATCAACCTTGGTTGGTTTGCTTTCTGCTTGTGCTGCCTCCGGAGATTTGTCTTTAGGCCAGTGTATACATGACTATGTGGAGGGGCAGCAGCTAGTGTTGGATGCAGTTCTTGGCACAGCTTTGGTGGATATGTATTCTAAATGTGGATTGCTTTCTAAGGCAATTGATGTGTTTGAAAGAATAAAGATCAAAGATGTTAAGTGTTGGACAGCCATGATATCAGGTTATGGAGTGAATGGGGAGCCCCAAAATGCCGTTAAACTGTATTACGCAATGGAAAAGGAGAGGTTAAGGCCAAACGAAGTCACTTTCTTGGCAGTGTTAAATGCTTGCAGCCATGGAGGGTTGGTGACTGAGGGAATAAGCTGTTTTACAAAAATGGTGCAATATTATGGCTTGAAACCTGAAATTGAACATTATGGATGTCTTGTTGATCTATTAGGCAGATTTGGTTTGCTTGAGGATGCACATAAGCTAATCAAGAACTTGCCCGTTGAAGGAGATGCTACAGCTTGGCGTGCCTTACTTGCAGCTTGCAGGGTATATGGAAACGTTGTATTTGGGGAGCTGGTCAAGAAAGAACTGGAAAGAGTGCACGATGAACATCCTGCGGATTCTTTAATTCTTACTAGCACTTATGCTATAGCTGGGAGGATACAAGATCACAGAATCACCCCGGAGAAGCAAGGTCACTTGGTAGAAGAGGAAGAATCTACTCGTAATGGAAGAAAGGAAGCTGGATGGAGCACCATTCAGTTGTCCAATAAAGAGAGAGAGCAGAGCTGGGAATTTCAAAGCTCGACCAGAAAATGATTACAAATTTGACAAAATATAAATTCATTATTTTTCTACGAAGCCTTAAGCATTTGATAAGTTTCATATCTTGCAGTCAATCCTGCACTCAGAATAGGGTAAATACTAAAGAATATTTTCGAAGTCCGCCTTTCCAGAGGTTCACAGAAAACAATCTAAAAGCCCGATGAAGCATGGTTAAGCCAGTTTTAGTACTTTTCAATGACTTTGGTGTTATGTAAGACCAGTTTCTTCCTCTTTGAACATATTTCCACCACATTTTTTGTGGGCAGTGACACGGCCATTTCATGGCCATCGTTCTTGAATTCACTGCTTTGACGACAAAGAGTTTGGTGCGAAGTGTTGGTTACATAGATCATATGAACTTGTGAAATATATTTGGTTGTTATGACAACTAATCAAATGACCGATAGGTATACATATGTATAAAGTAAAAGATGGCAAAGGGAAAAGCCTGATCTAATATTGTAACCTTCTGTAAACAAGTATGGTACAACTTACAAACTAACTCTAGCTAAAATGCCCCAAAACAAAGAAAAAACGGAAAAAGATCTGCTGCGCCCAAGAATACACTTTACATCTGCACTCTCTAAAATGTATCTGCCTTTCTTCCTCGTGTCTATATTCTTCCTACACTGTCATTTACTCATCCTAATGACGATGTGCAAGCCAGATTCCAAACCAAGTGGACTGAAGGAAAAGGGGAAACAGATTTACAATTTTACTACTGAGAAGGGGGTGGCGAGAAAAACAAGTGGTCAAAACACCCTCCATCCACTAAAATCAAGAACATTACATGTTTAACCTGTCGATTTGATGTTGTGTCGGTGATATACTTTAGTTACATTTTCTGACCACCACTTAGCTGCCTGATCCTCACTGAAACGTCTACGACTGCAAAACAAAAAATATAGAACTTTAGAAACTGTTGCATCTGAAGTTATTGTTTTTAAGATGGCCCACTGAAATGCTCTGTTATCATGCTCTGGAATTGGAGACCCAATATCTGGGATTACTATAAAAATCTCTGGCATTTGTATTTCGTTCTCAATGAGGTTCTGAGTTTATTCTTATAGCTGCTGATGCATCTCATCATAATGGGCTCTGAAGCTACTGATGGAAGAGATAGCACATTTACAAACTAGGATAAGAATACAGAGCAAGCCTTCTCTTCAAGCACTATATACAGAAATATTTGAAGCTTGAGAAGCATTTTAACTGGAGTACCATTCTGGAAAATCATTAAGAGGCTATCTCCTCTATTGTCAAAAGAACTGGCTCCCTGTGGACTTCTTTACCAAAGGAAACCCTTTGCTGAAGGAAACATGGAGAAATAGAAAAAAGATCTCACAGCAAGAAAAAGGACTCTAAAGTGAACATTTTCCCAAACCCAGTAGATTTAAATCATTTTAACCTACAGCTTAATTCATCACATGGAGTGAAAATCATGTGGCGCAGAGAGAGAGAGAGAGACAGCAAATAATTAAATGTAGTCAATCATCAACGGAATTCTAGTTCTCATTGCCAAAATATTGGAAACATGTCCAGACAGAAAATAGTCATATACAAGTTTATCTTGATCTAACATGAAATTTGCACATACAATTTATCAGAACATAAAATACGACGTTCAACATTATCTCTAATCACATGTAAGATACTGAAAACATATGCATTCTTCACTACGTAATAATGTTGGCAACCTGAAATATCTACATAAACGGCAGGCAAGGGTACTTAGGGCCAGAAGTCATTAAATTTGCGAAGAACACATATAAAACATAGAAAGTAAGCAGGCCTAATTTGTAATGAGCACCAGATTAATTGATTAAAACAACAAAAAGTAACTGAAACTTTTCATATGATCCAGCAAATATCATCCGCCTATTCTTATTAAGACACTCTCATGCACATTAAAAGATCAAAAACCTGTTATCAAAGGCATACCTGAAACGAACTCGTCTTAGTTCATTGCCACCCCCTGGCAAGCAGGACAGAGTTATATATACACCTGGTTCATCTTGTACCACCCACTCCGACTTCTGCACTTGAGTCTTGGTTCCATTAGAGAACACTGGATTTAGTGAACTCTCACTAGACTCACTCTTAGAAGAGGCTAGGCTGGTGGTCACACTGCTTCCATCAGAGTTGCGGATAGGGTCATTGGATTTTTGCTCTGAATTTGGGACCACATGGCTGTTGGCATTATGCCCCTCAGGCACTCTCTCAGAGATCTCTTTCAACTGCAAGAAAACACGCGAATAAGATCATCTATTCCCATCAGTTAACTGCTGACCAAAAAAAAAATTAAAGAAAACTAGTTATTGCCCTACTTTATGAAGAAATTAAGATGAATCTTTGTACAATCCAATACAAAGACATCCATCGCGTCTCTGTCATTCTCTTGATGCCCATCACCTTTTGCAGGCATGCACACATGAATCTTAACTCAATTATATAGTTCACTGACATCTTATTTAGGGGACCTTTTCCCTTGTAACATATTATTTCAAGATTTGAGTCTCTCTGGAGATTTCCATGTGGAAGATACTACCATGTTTTAGCTCTCCCATGGAATTGCTGCCTAATTGTCTCTGTTCTGGCTGTAAAAATTTTAAATCCATATCCAGGATATTTGTGTCTTCACTGTTAAAGGCTTTTAGTTTTTTCTTTTCTTATAGTTGATTCTGATTGTCTAATTGTCTGATCTTACATAGTTGTATACTGCGGGAAATGTTCCATTGATTTTGTCTAACATAAGAACTTTGAAAGTGCTATCATGAACATTAGTATGTGGAGTGACCAACTGTCTGTAAGACTGACATTCTTCACAGAAATACCAATCAATTCGCTTGTGTCCTTGCACAGAAAAGTGTGGATACAAAAGGGAATACATACTCCGTATGCAATAAATATATGCACTGAACCAGAAGAATGTATGGTGGCAAAGACTACAAGATTTCAGAAACCAGGCAGAGAAAAAACAGACATAAAAACATTAAGAATTGCCCAATTTTCCAATTAGTTGACATTATATTTTTAAATGGGCAAGCCAATATGCTGGTAATAATAATACTTGATTATGCATGCATCCCAAGCCAATCAAGTATGCAATATATATTAAGCAATATTCTTGTAACTAAGTTTCCATAACTAAAATGGATACAAAGCCTTGGCACAACTGATTTCCCATTAATGCATTAATTTCACAATAATATGACATGGCATAGTTACTCTTGAAAATTCATTGGCCATTCATTTCTTTTATGATTGAAGTATTTAGGTTTACAAAAATAGTTTCAGTTTTTGTTTTGATAATGATTTTAAATTTTGAAAAAAACATGCGGGTTCAAAAAAAGTGTATGATGTGGTTGTAACATTTTGTTAGGGTGTTTTCCTAAACAAAATTCATTTGTATTAGGCTTATTCTGGTAAACAAACAAAAACTGTTTTTGTTTTCATAAGCTAGCCCAAATACACACTTAAATCATGTTGAGCAGCAGAACTGTATGGTCTCACCACTTGTGGCCAAATAGTATATTTTTACTTCAGGCAGGATCCACTGACTCCTGAGGAATTTTTTATTTAATTTTTATTACCATGATATCTTTATTAGAAATGAAAGTGAAAAAAATAATCTCATTCCAAGTGCAAGTGTATTATCCGAGCCCATGAGAGTTTATCATGAAAAATTCAGAATCACAAATATATAAGAATAACACATTCTTGAGCTAAAAAAATGGCTGACCTGTAAAGTTAGAGACTTAATTACTTCCTTGGCAGCTTTGGCTTTCTCAGCTTCATCCTGTGCTTGTGCTGTCGCCTCCTTCAGTTGCCGTGCTTTTCTTTCAAGTTCAGCTTCAAGGAGTTGTAATTTGCAGGCAAGTTCTTCAACCTATGTCCAAAGTAGATGACAATAAGCAAATTCTTCAAATTGTATAAATACAGAAGAGTAGAGGACAATTACGATTACAAGATCCAACTAATAAACAATAAGACTCCATCAAAATAATCACTTGCAATCAAGCCTCAGTGCCAGCAGCAATAGAAAATTTCCTATCATTTCAGCAAAGAGATGTCGTCCATGGTCAAACCCAATCCACTTGTTATGACTTCAACATAGCACCAAAAGATATTATTTCTTGCAATCAGAATATCTAGAACACAAAGCTCAATGTCATTCCTGCTTTTTTGCCAGGACATTGCAACTTGTCCCAGCAGTTGGTACTGAGAATAATACAAGGTGTATCAAAGACAGATTTCAGTGTACCAGGTGCAGATTGGTGTACAATTAATATAACTGTCTGTATATCAAACACCATCAGCGGCATACCAAAACATGTTATTGATAAATTACGAATTATTAGCTGTATATCAAACACCATCACTGGTATACCAAACCTTTTCAATGAATGTTTTCCACATTCCAGGCTAACAAGAAACATTCCTCTGAAAATCTTTGGAAGTGTTGCCTTTGTCCATAATCATGACCCCAAAAAAAACAAAACTTGACCCAAGAGCACATAAATGCATTCTTGTGGGCTATCCAACAAATCAAAAAGGGTATAAATGTTATGATCCAGTTCTTAAAAAAATGTTTGTTTCTTTTCTTTCTTTGAAGGACGATCCTACTATCACACTTCTCCTCTTCAGGGGGAGAAGATTAACAGTGAAGAAGACACATTTAAATGGTTCTGACTTCACTATTGATTTTGAAAATGTTAATAATAAGGTTTTACCGAAAATAAATAAGGAAATACAACTGAATTAAATGATGGAAATTTGCTACAACCTATGTAGTGCCATCTCAGAATCAAAATTCTGAAAAAACAGAGGTGTGCGAAATGATGGAAAGGTCTTGTATATTCAAAGGAGTAGCAAGCACAAAGAAAAAGGAACACTGTCTTACAGCATCACCAAGAATCTGACCAGGGGTTGGATCATGAGATCAATGTGCCTTTAGACAATTCTGACAACAATACTCCACATAACTCAGTCAAATTCCTCAAGTTAGAATGACCTTCCCATTGCTCTTAGGAAAGGTGTTAGGTCTTGTACTGAACATCCTTTCTCCCATTTTATTTCTTATAACAATGTGTCACCCAGTTTCATGCTTTCATTTCACAAATGTCCAATGTGGTTTTCCCAAGTAATGTACAGGAAGCCCTAAATGTTCCAGAATGGAGGCAAGCTATTCTTGAGGAGATGAGAGCTCTGGAAAAGAATGCTACTTGGGAAAGAATTGATCTGCCTCAAGGAAAGAATGTTGTTGGTTGCAAATGGGTATTCACCGTGAACTATAGTTCTGACAGATCCCTAGAACAATACAAGGCTCGACTAGTATCTAAAGGCTACATACAGATTTATGGCATGGATTACTTACAGACCTTTTCTCCGGCTGCAAAATTAAATACTATCCGTGTGCTTTTGTCTGTTATTGCAAATCTTGACTGGTCTTTGAATCAATTAGATGTGAAGAATGCTTTCCTCAATGGAGACCTTGAGGAGGAAGTCTACATGGAAGCACGACCTAGTTTTACTAAGCAGTACAGATCCAAGGTATGTAGGCTTAAAAGATCATCATATGGCCTTAAGCAGTCACCTAGAGCATGGTTTAAAAGATTTACTAAGTCTGTGGAGGATCAGGGCTATAATCAGAGATAGTCAGATCACACACTCTTCACAAAAGTCTCTACTAAAGAGAAGGTCTCAATTTCTGTTGTCTATGTAGATGACATAATTCTGACTGGAGATGATTAAGAAGAAATGAGTCGGTTGAAGCAGAATTTGGCCAAAGAATTCGAAATCAAGGATTTAGGTAAACTAAGATACTTCTTGGGAATGGAAATTGCGAGATCAAAGAGAGGAATAGTGGTGACGCAATGAAAGCATATCTTGGATCTCTTGAAAGAAACCAGTATGAGAGGGTGCAAACCAGCTGACACCCCAATAGAAGCTAATGTGAAACTTGGAGAGGTGAAAAATGGTATTCCTGTGGATATTGGTAGATATTAGAGATTAGTGGGGAAGTTAATTTATTTATCCCATACTCGACCAGACATTGAATCTGGTAAGTCAGTTCATGCACTCTCCTTGTGAGGAGCTTGAGGCTGTGTTTCGGATTCTTCGATATTTGAGAGCAACTCCAGAGAAAGGCCTGTTATTCAACAAGAATGAGAATAGAGGAATTGAAGTCTATACTGATGCAGATTGCACAAGTTCAGTGACTGATAGGAGATCAACATTTGGGTATTGTACCTTTATATGGGTAATTTGCTTACTTGGAGAGTAAAAAATAAGGTCTTGTCACCAGAAGTAGTGCCGAAGCAGAACTTCGTGCGATGGCTAAAGGAGTGTGTGAAGTACTCTGGCTAAAGCAAGTTTTAGAAGAGATTAAAAGATCACTTAGTCTCCCTATCAAGTTGTACTGTGCTAATAAATCAGTCATCAGCATCGTTAATAATCCAGTTCTACATGACTGGACAAAACACGTTGAGATTGATAGACATTTTATAAAAGAGAAGCTTGAGAATGGGGTAATTTGTACTCTTTTTGTTCCAATTGTGAAGCAGGTAGCAGATATCTTAACCAAGAGCCTGATGAGACAGCCATTTGAACTTAAAGTTAGCAAGTTGGGCATGATTGACATCTTTGCGCCAACTTGAGGGAGAGCATTGATAAATTAGGAATTATTAGTTGTTTTCTTACCATTTGTATGAAATAGTAAACTCCCGAAGATTAGGAAAGTAAGAGAAATCCTAATTTTATGGAACTAAAATTAGTCCTAGAATTTCTCTCTATTCTTCCTATTAATTTACATCAACATTTGTGTCAGAATATAAGGAAAAAAATATTAATTTTTTCTCTTCTACTCTTATTTTCCGCACACGTCTTTGGTACACCATATATTGTTCTGGGTACTGTAGAAGTCACTTGTCCTACCCAAATGTGCCATTCCCTCTAGATATTTGAGTTGGCAAGTTCACTTGATTATCAGTAAAAGCTAGCTCCTCCAAGAGTATAATATTTAAGTCCTTAATGCAGTTCAATGCCAACACTAGGATGGTTCTTGTTACAGTTCAAACCCTAACCAAAAGTTCTTGCTTTATTCCATGACTATTCTGATGTTTTTCTAATTCTCATGTGATTCCTTGATTCGGTTTTGTAATTTAATTTATATAGAGATGTTGATACTTCTGTGCAGTACATCAATTTCTTTTTTAACACGAAGCTACTTTCTCTAAATATTTGTCTCTGACAAATCTCAAAACCATGAAACCAAGTGCATCAAGTGAGACTAGGAAGCTGAGGAACCTCACTTCACTTTAATGTTGTTCCTTGTTGATCTTGCACCGTGGAAGAGATCATAGAAAGGTAAACAGCATGTCTTTGAATACATTCTGAGGAAAGTTTCTTGGGCCTCAGAAATCTATATCTTGAATCAGAAACAAATATAAGTAGGTTTCTCACGAGTAGTTGAACACACTGAATATTCAATTCTTCCCAGAGGTTAAAGGTTTAAGCCATGCACAACATGAGCAGATGTCAGTACTAAAAAGGAAATTCAACACCCTGAGTGATGAAACTAAAGTTGGCCCTATGTAATTATCATCAATTTGCAAATTGGTGAAAAGGTTACCTGTGTCCGTAGATATTTGATCTCCTCAGGTAGACCATCATTGCCATGCTCTGAACCACCAGCTGATTCCTCTTTGTGTGCATCTGTGGATGGTGAATGTGTTACTGGACGTAGAGGGCTTGTTTTTCTTTTAACAGGAGATGCTGAGCGAGAAACCATTCTAGAAGTAGGAACAGAAACTGAAAGAAATTTCATATGAGGTCCGCTTGAACCAATTGCTGATTTGCATGAAGAAATGCTACTTCTCTGAAAATTTCCATTTGGAGGAGAGATTAGAGTGCTATCATTTGATTCTAATATTATGCTGCTTTTAGTACTTTTGGCCTCATCCAGTTTGAACGATCCAGAAGATGAGAGTCTGGATATATTTCCCAGGAATCGAGGACCACCAGTCTCCTTCTCTGTTAAGTCATGGGCCTTGTAAAGTGCATTTCCACTTCTAACCTTTGGAATCCGAGATGTAGATCCAGCTTCCATAGATTTCTGTAACTTAGTAAAACAGTCATCACAGACACGATATGGTTTGTTTGGACTTGGGGCTAAAGAAGCTTTCAGTGATTTCCTACTGCTGCACGCTTTGCAGAAAACAAGCCCACAGTTGTAGCAATTATGACGTTGTCTTCTGAAATTGAAAGGATTCTGACAATCAGAGCATACTGAGTTATCAGCACTGGATATCCCTTTATGAAGGCATATAGCAGAAGTGAAATTCGAACCACACACTACACTTTTTACTTGTTTACTTTTCAAAAAATCAACAAGAAAGGGAGTGCTCCTATCATCATTATCTCCATGGCCTAGTTGCCCATTTGATCCCTTTCCCCATGTATAGACTTCTGCTTTTGAAGTCAAAACTGCAATGTGATGCGAACCACAGGAAATATCCTCAATGAACCTGTCAAAAATACTGCCTTCAACAGAAATGGGAGTCTTCCCATCAGCTACAGGATTCCCCAACTGCCCATGAACTGTACTCCCCATTGTATATACTCGTCCACTAGTTGTCAAAGCAACAGTTAAATTATGTCCACAGGCCACCCGAGAAAAAATCACATCAAGATGTCCAGCTACACATTCAGGGACTAGTCTTGGATTATTATCACCATGCCCAAGTTGACCTTTATCTCCATCTCCCCAGGTGAACAGCTTTCCAGAAAGAGAAGCATCCGGTCCCGAGACAGAAGCACCACCTGTTGCTTCAACAACTGCAGCTGTGTGCCAAGCACCACAAGCAACCCTCACCGTACGAAGTCCTTTCAAGGCTTCCACTTCTCTCGGAATATTGGCACCACTATGATCCCCATGGCCCAGTGCACCAAATGTTCCATCTCCAAATGTAAACAATTGTCCAGCAGATGTTATAAGAGCTGTATGCCAAGGCCCACACGAGATGTATGATACCTGTAAGCCCTCAAAAAAGCCACTTACTTTCTTAGGGATCCAGTGACTAACTTCACTTCCATGGCCAAGCAATCCACAATTACCATCACCCCATGTATACAGATCTCCAGAAAGCGTAAGAGCACAACTGTGATACTCCCCACATGCAACCATTTCAAAGTTCATACCACTAAGAGTGTCAATAAGCTTGGGATGGGGAAGATCAGCTTCTACTCCATGTCCCAACCTGCCTCCTGCCTCCTCACCCCAACTAAACACCTCCCCTTGCTTGGTAACTAAAACAGCATGCTTGTTTCCACAGGCAATACTTTGGACATCAAGTACCATGGTGGAATCTACTGTCTTGGGTGTATTAGCATTGAATTTATTACTAGATGATTGACCAACTCTAAGTTCACCACCACCCAATACCCCTTCGCCAGTGCCTTCTCCCCAAATAAAAACGTCACCCAGACTATCAAAATCATCACGACCAGAGCCTTGGCTTGACGAACTCACAGCACTAGATAAACTAACTCGAACTGTTTCAGCAGCAGAACATCGGCCATTTGGGTTCTCTGTGAGCCCCACAGGTGAACTGACAGAACTGCTGACTGTTTCAGCCAGTAAAGGGTTCTTTGGCGTTGCAGTATATGAAACAATGTCAGCAAAAGCCTTTCCCCATTTGTTTTGAAGAAGACTCTCAGCTCGTGGAGTGTCTTGATCCTAATATTGTGAAGCAGTTAAAGAGATGTTAACTTTCAGGATACGAAGAGCTAGTAACTTCTAGACAAACAAAAGAAGAAATTCATCTTGTTTAACTTACAAAAGATAAATTGGATGGAGAGGTTCTCCGAGCACGTGGACTATCAGATGACAAGTTTTCAGCCTTTGCTTCATATCTAGTCCTGCGAGAGCTACTGCGTGCAATAACTGCTTTTAGGCCGACAAACCAGACTTCAGCTTCCTCTTTATCTTTACATATCTGTCCACAAATTGAATAAAAAATTTGACAAAGAACAACTTGAAGAAGTTACAAAGGCGGTTGATTTTCATGCTAAGGCACATAGATTAGGAGTAAAAACAAAAAGCAATAAGAACCCACCAAATCCAAAGATCTATCATTGCATAGAAGAGAAAATGATTGATACTCCTTCTCTGGTCGAGGATAACGCTGAAATACTGCCTGAAAGACGAGGCCAAGTGCTGTGTAAGTTGACTGCTTGAAAGCTGAGTGTCGTCTTTATTTTTACATAACAAGACAGAAGACTATTATAGAGAGCATAGGGCAGTAAATGCTTAAGCTGAGCAAAGCAATTGCAACAATCCAATTCATAGGGGAATTTCATCCATCCACAGAATGGTTGTATCATGTTTTTCAAACATTAGATCATATGCGATGCAGACCTTAGGGATTACTATCAACCACTCCTCCCTGTAATGTCCCTCTAAGAGACAACAGTATTCTAGCTATAATTGAAGTACAACATATGTGTTTCCTTGACTTAGTTTCAAGCAATATGGAAGAAAATCTTACCAAATTCAAGCATCAGAGCAACAAAGCATCTGTACCATAACGAGTATGTATGCTGCTTAACACAACAACAAAAACGAATCTTTTACCATGCCTAATATCAAACTCTAGTACCAGTTTGCTACAATATCTCTCCCTCTCTCTGTGTGATATTTTCTCAGTTTTTTTGTTTTTTTATCTTATATGTTTTCATAGAACAGGTATACCGGTAATGTGACAAAAGTACTTTGCACATAAAAAAATTATGAATCAACAAGAGGTGGCTGCTGGAGGAAAAATGGAAGCAGATTATAACAAAAGGGAGACATGAAATCAAGTGGAGGCATAAGGCAGTTAAATCAAATCAAGTAATCACGTCTAATTATGAATTAGATAATGAAAATGTGATAAAAAATTTAGTGTGACAAACAAATTGGCAAATCCATTCCATTTCATCAGGCACAGAGTACAGACTTTTCTCTCACAGAGAAAAAGAGAGAGAGAGAGTGCACTTGAAGAATATAGAGTCAACTGGTCTTTCTCCAGTCCATTGGTAATTCAACCCTATATTTGGAAAGTAGAAGTTGATTCAGTTGAATTGTCTTAAAAGAAACTGATATGTAATTACCTTGGGCACAGATTCGATTTAACCATCTAAAATAGCATATTACGGACTAAAATATTGAATTTCTATGGCTTCTAAAGACCTGATATTTGTTAAGACTTATAAATTTGCTTATTCACTTTCTACACATGCTTACCCCCCAGTTCTATAACATAAACTGACTTTCATTTTCATTGATAACACAAAATCTATGCATTATTGTCATCACAGAATCGGAAATGAGAAACCTGTTATGTTTCCAACCATGTAATTAGAGAAATGGAAGGGAAACAATATGCCAAATTGCCTATTTAGTAGCCCTGGTTCTGGTACAGAAAAAGTTATTGTTCTCAGCATTGGACTAACATTGATTAATTGATGATTTACTCGCCTTTATAGTCCACCAAAAGACAATGGCATATGTTGTTGTTTCATACTTGAATAAAGAAATGTAACATAATGATTCATCAAAAGATGACATTAAAATCTCTAATATCTACTTGCTGGGAAAATAAACATCTACAGAACTAACTCCAAACCCCCCCAAAAAAAAAATGGAGAGAGAGAAGCATTGAAGCTGATGTTGAAAAAGTATCCAATGTTCTGTTGATTTCCAGCAGAGAATTTAATTTGGACTCAATTTCAACATGATTCTCAAATTCCTATAGGTCTTTAGTATCTATTTGTTTCTAATCACAGCCCAGACTCTGGACCAACCTCCACACCAACAGAAAGAAAGCAAACCCGAAACCTAACAGATCTTTTTCCCGTGCTGGAATAAATGAGAAGTAGAATGTACTCTCTGAATAAGAACCCTTTTAAACAGACAAGGAAAAATTCAGCAAACTCACAGTTCTCTGTCCAGGAATTATCTTTGAAACTTGATGCAGGTCAAGCTGTTTCTCATCTTTTCCATAGTACCATACTAGTGTGGACTCGTCCTGAAATTTAGCCAGAAAATCCATGGTAAATGCAGTAATTTTGTTTCTTTTGGATGAAAAGATTAAACAACACTGAAAGTTGAAAATTCACCTAGACCAAAATCTAGAAAAGGGTGAAAAATAGTGGCTTTCATCTTGACTTAGTAATCATACCTTTTTCTTTGTAAGAACATTCTAACACTTCGCTTTGCCATGGCTAAATACTGAGCCACATTATTAAAACTCCCAATCAACATTAAAAAAAATCCAATTTTGCATTGGCAGTTTAGATATTAGCCCCCCCATTTTTATTTTTTTTTTTAGAAAAATCATAGCTAGACAAGTTAAGAATAGGTGGAATTAGAGTTGATACACACAAAGCAGTTGCTGTAATAATTATTCATATACAAAAGTCAACACTGGGGTGTTGAGCAATGTCTCCATTACTAAATATGTTTTTGCTTCCAAATGGCATACAAGGAGGTGCTTATAAACTAAGGCATTAGACATTGGAACATCTGTCATGTTCTATATCTACTATTTTTAGAAAGGAAATGTTCCCATTAAATCATCTTGTTCCATTGCTGCATAAATGTTTGAAGGAACAGAGGCCATAAGTTGGACAGTGATATGCTTTCTCCCAATAGTTCATAAGGTGAACAAAAGATTCAGGAAGACTTGCTGCTATCTCTTCACATTTTGTGCTGTTTCAATTAAAGAAGTGTTCAAGCATGTGACTATTGTCTAGAAACACATATCAGAACAACTTGGTAGTAATGCCCATTTTATGTTGGGGTCTCAAGTTCTTATAGTTTCACGGGACATTTACTAATTGAGATAAGGTTTTACCGGCAGAATTGATCTCTTCTGTTTGTGGTAAGGGGTACTCTTAAATTGCCAAAAAAGTGCTACTCAAGCTACCCCTAAGATGAAAACAGACACCGGAAAGGAGGTTTTCATATTTTCCCAGGGAGAGAAGCAAGTAATGGTTACAAAAATATGAAATGTGTGGCAAAAAGACTTACACTGGAAAGTCGAAATGGGCAGAACTTCGGCTTCCCTCTCCGCCCATACTTCAGCAGATATGCCCCTTTTTTGAGTGCTATAATGGCCTTTAATTGCAAGAAAACACTAAATCTAAGAAAAGCTACCATAAAAACTCTGAACAGTCCTAAGTTTGTACTGTGTAAAGCACAAAGCAAACATATAATGAAATTTACCTGGTCAATGTCTCTTTCCGCAAAACCTGGCCTCAGCAGATCAGCCATTCAGGTTGCAACTTAATTACTTGCAAGAACCCAAAACCCATTTGAACCACAGCCCAACTAGAAAGTTCTCCTCCCCCTGCACCCACTGTCCCCTTGTATGCAACCAACAAGCTCCAGAATAGATGCGATTTATAAATCATCTACCCCATCACAATATCATAAAAGATGCCTCCCAAGTAATGAAAATTCCAGTTCAAAAATAATATCAAGAAAAGACCTGAGCGTCTAAGGCACCCCTCAAGACCTGTAGTCAAGTCTCAAAGTCATTCAACATTCAGCTCTGAAACCAATAAACCCCACCTGTAGAAATATGAAAGGAAAAGAACCCCCCAAAATCGCTCCCTTTGCAGTGAAATTAACTTTAAAGAATCTTGAATGTAAGCAACGAAAATAGAAGCCTTGAAACACAATTCTAACGCAAATCCCACAATGGAATTATCCTAACACAAAAACAACATCTGCTTTTACCACTACTACAAATTTGAAAGACAATGTACCAACTCGAAACAAATCTGAGCCCTTCTCTCCCTTTTTCTTCAGCTCTAATTTTCTTGATTCAAGAATTTGGACATCAGCAGGAAAATAAACTCAAAATGGAGAAATTTGTAACAAAATTTAAAGGGTTTTTCCCCTTATTCTTTTCTTTTATAGAGGAACAAAAGGGTTTTGTGGATGAAGGAAGAAATGCACCAAAATCTGAAGAGGGAATTTTGTGAAACCCTTTGACGTGCAGAGCTGTATACGTATACGTATCAATTCTCACAGTTTCTCTTTCTCTCTCCCTTTCTTGTTTTCCAATTTCTTTGGTTCTAACATCCCTCATATTTCGGTATTGTATGCTATGTCACCAGGTGAAAGTCAGCTACTTGTATCTGGGATTTGGTGATTGGGACGTTCTATAATTTTGTCCTTTTCATCTTGTCTTTTCACAAAATAAAGCCAAAAAGTTTCTGTCCCCCTTCTTTGTCACTCGTCAAAAAGCAAACAAACCTCAACTTTACCTTTCCTTTTCTTGACGAAATAAACTAGATCATCCCCTTCTAAATTGACACATAGATTCAATTGTCTTTCAATTATTTTAGTATTCTTTGAAACTAGTAAATGGATAAAACTCAAATCTTAAACGTATAGCGGGCATCGATGGAACCAATTAACCAAGGGCTGGAGGTTTGTTTGCCCCCTCAAATTTTTTTTTTTAATACTTTGAATTTTTTAAATTAAATTTTAAAATTTTTTATTTTTAACACTTACATTTTTTAAACGTTATAATATTCTAATATATATATTTCATATAATTTGTCTTTTAATCTTTGATTTATAATTCTGTCTATAATAGTATATGATGTATATCAATAAAAAATAGACATAAATTATTTGAGAATGTTATAAGAATAATTAGAAAATAAAAGTTGATGTTGAAAATATTTAGAGCAAGTCTTTATCTTTTTTCTCAAAATGAGGACTCCATTCCGATATGTTTCTCCAGCAGCCAGCATTAACTAAAGTTCTTTTTCCTTTTTGTCTTAGCATTTCTTTAGCCTTCACACTCATTTTCTTCTCTTTTTTAGTTGGTCATTGATGTATAGTTTCTAAATTGCATCTAATCAAATTTTTGCTTAAGCTACATGAGTATGGGACAAATAAGTAAAGTAGCTAATCTCATCGAGTAGAAATTAATTCTTTTATAATAATAATATTCTTCCGCTAATTATATCTGTTAAAACATTTAAAGATTATCTGTATTCTTTTTATACATTAAAGGAACAAAAATATAATTGATCGGGCATGGATAATCGATTTGCCACTCCAGAGACATCCACCACTAACCTACCACTTAAGAATTAGCAAGAGCAAGATTTTAAATGATCTTCATCAATACATTTGAGAATTTTTCAAGAAAAAATCAACTTTTTAGAAGGCAAGAATTTCTATGTGAAATCATCTTTGCTCCTTTTATCACAGATTGTTTCTTCTTCCCTCTTAATTTCTATTGCTATCTTTCGTCTCAACTTGGGACATTTCCAGAATAAGCCTGTTTCTATGTCCATTTTCCGTTGAGGAAAGAACGGTCATTGTCAAAATCAACAGATTTGTTGATAGAAATGCAGGGAAGAACTCTCTGGTTTTGGAAGAAGTAGTAAACAGAGGCAAATTCACCAGCTTCATTTGTTTTAGACACTGAATAACGGTAACCTGCCAATCAGTTTCATAAAAAATTCCATTTGATTCACCTAAAATATTGAAACTTCCGTGTGGTTACGATCCAAAATTGATTTAAAGTAGGATAAAGTAGCACTGATAAGAAGTAGGAACGGAAACTCATGGAAAAGTACCAAAAATCAGCAAGCTGATTCCATAAATCTTCAAAGTTGTCAAGAAAGGTCCACAAACGATTCATAGCACTAGTGAATATCCAAAGTGGAAAGGTTCTTACTTTGCATCCATTCAGTCTTTCTATAAACAACAGACAAGCCAGTTTCAAACAACTCGAGTGGTCTGGAAAAAGGAAAACACAAGGGTCCATTCAAAATACTTGTGCAGTTGAAGCTAAGACGGTAGAATACCAGTACATACAGCAAATTATGTTAACATCAATAACAACCATCATCAAAGATCATATAGTTGCTCCTCCTTGCCCTCGATTCTCTATCAGCCTGCACAGAGATGCCAAAATCATCAATGATGAATCTTCATGAACAACTACTGACATCAATCAATGGAATTATAGTTCTGGAACATTATGATCAGCAGGAGAACAAAATAGTGTTTCTCTGTTCCAAATGATGATGGCCACAGCATTAATTCTAATAAAACCTTATCAGCAAATTAACCATGTGAAGCAGTGAATTGTCAGTTGTTAAAATTAGACTACGCGGAAAAAAAAAACCCAAGAGTAGCAGTAACTCTGAGTTGTAGTTTTTGGGAAATAATGAGTGCGAGATGTGGCAACTTTGGACTTGATTGCATATGCACAAGAGTGTCAGGGTAGAACTGAAACATGAAAGGCATTATTGCCTCAGAGTCAGATATCCAGGACAAGAATTGCTAACCAGAGATAAATTGCAATGAATACTTTGGCCAGTTTTGGTCCATCGTAATATTTATGCTTGTTCAAACTGAATGACATACACCAGAACTTTCACGCTTTACATGATTAAGACTTGCAGGATGAAAAATATGTGGTATATGATGTAAAAGACAGCCGCAAGCCATATGTTTGCTTACGGATAAAGGATGCAAAGAAATAAAACACCACCAACAAAATATTATCCCATTAAAAGTATTCTTGAAGAGTGAAAGATCAATTCATATCCGCTAAACTACAAACAAGTAGCAGAGTTCAAGAAACAGATTGACTTAACAGAAATCCACGAATAAATATCTCATATGCTCAAGAAAGCAATGCCAAACCAAGGTGATGTGGAGCATACCCGAGCTATAAGCCTCTCAAATGCTTCTGGTCCATTCTCTTCTATATATTTTTCAGCAGCACTAAGGACATCATCTGGTTTACTGAAAACATCCTTCTTTCGAGGTACATACCAGATTTTAACCTGTGGATTTCTGTAGAAGGGTCTGATGAAGCGTTCGTAAACATAAGCAGCTCCATTGAACTGAGGTAGAACTAGCCAGCATATGGCAGCCAGCTTTGCATAGGACCAAATTGGTAGCCTAAACCAAGAAGAAATCAGAGTACGAAAAATTAATTAACATCTCTCTTTTACTGTGACATCCCCATACTACTCTCTGAATAAGGTAGGTAAAGCGGACACTGCTATTTTTGTCTTAAGAAAGTCGAATTGAAGTGGTGAAACCATGATTTGACAGAAAAATAACACCTCTTAATTCTTTGTATATCCGCCTTATCTTCAGCATAGATTCCCATTAACTCTGAAAAGACAATGGATGAAGAAGAGAAGCATGAAGATGCATTCTCCAATCATTGTCAACGCTAAAAGTCATTTCTTGTCAATGAGATTTTTCTATAGGATGGATCTGCAATAATTCTCTAACCCTTATCTTAAATTATGTAAATGGCAGTAGCGATTTAATGCTCACTGAATAAGTAAAATAATGAACTGTCTGCTGTCCTTGGAAGTTATTGTACTCATCTGATATTACGGAATTACTGAAGCAGTAATCAGCCACTGTTTGTTACACTCCAAAAAAACTGTTTCAGCCATTCTAGGACAGATGAGAGAAGAAAGATGAAACAAGATTTTCTCTGAAAATATACTGTCATATTTCTATTATTCACAATTGGTAGTAGCAAATTTAGCCACACAAAAACAAATTAACAGCAACATATAAAAGACACGACAAACTGAAGTTAGAGGGAGGCTTACAATTCAAGAACTTTGTAAAATGTCAGCTCAAACAGCGTCAGTAAAGAATAAAGAACCCAATAAGTTAGCCATTGCCTATCATCTTCTTGAGATTTAGTCTCTATGGCCCTAATGGAAGCATACCTGTCAAACATCCCAGCATAAAAATCACAACTTTGTACGCCTTTAGCATCTTATGAGCCCTCACCAAGACATAAAAAACTTGTACCAATATTAGAAGTTACTTTTGGAAATAACAGAGCATGCTCAAATCAACTTTACTGTGTTAGCTACCAATTAACCAAGAAAAGACTGTAAAATGTGAAACACAAAAAAATGGAGTTATTTTTCTACATCACTGGATCTAGGAGACCCTATTAGATTACAATGTGAAGTAAGATGAGAACTTACAGAGGATAAACAAGAGAAACCAGAGGCCTGAAAAACAAAGAAATAAAAAGAATCAATTTTTAGGCACTAGCATCCAGGATAGAGCAGCAAGTACATAATATGACAAAAACATGCATCAATGAAATATTTCAGAACTGATGGATTTTGCAGAAAACACATGCTTACATAGCAATGACATCAATATTCTTGGCAATCACAGCAAGAATATTATTCCCAGAATTACCCATTTCTACTTCCCAAAAAGAAAAACAGAAAAAGAACTATATCTATGGCTGTTGTGGATATTCTTTGATGATAATTCACAGAAGCAGCAGCAGCTTCTTGGGTTCTTGAGAAGGTAAAAAACAGGGAAGAAAGGGACAGTGATGAAAATGAAATTTGCACCAAAAACACGTAAATGTGTAGTGGAAAAGAAAGTCCAAAAGAGTGATTTATGGAGGGTGTGTGTAAAAGGTGATTGGAATTAGCATCAAAATTTCTAAAGAATCTTTGTGCTTCACCAAGAAAGAGGCACCGAAAATTTCAAACTAATTGGCTGTGCAGCAAGAAAGGGGACAGGGTTGGAGTTGAGCAAATGGGAACCAGCCACTTGGTGAAGAGCAAATTAGTTGGTGTATTTGCATTGAATTGGCAGTAATCTATTGGTTCTATGAATAAAGATGCTGCCTTTCGGGTACAGTTGATTCCTCCTCAGGGCCTTTCCTGTAGTTCTTTTTGACTGCAACGAATGCATCGTGTGAAAACTTTGAAAGGGAAAGGGGCTTCAGAAAGTTTCTTCTTCTGTCCCCTCCACCCAAAATAATTTTTTTTTTTTAAAAAAAAGGATAATGTTATAAAATTTTAAAAATATTTTTTAAGAAGTTAGAATTCTTTTAATTCTTTCAAAAGATATAAATAGCATTTGAAAATTTTATATAGAAAATGGAAAGCTTAGAAAATAGTTAGGTAATAATAATGTGATAATTCAATTTATTTTCATTATTGAGTTAAATTCATATTTTGTTTTTTAATATTTCAATAATTGAATTCGAATCTAATCGTAAAAATTTCAAAAATAATAATAGAAAATGGAAAAGGAAAATTCCTTCCTAAACATTATATTTACATGTTGTTATAAAATAATAACAACAACACCTAAAAAGATTGTGGAAACATTTCCATTAAAAAAAATGGCTTTTTCAGTTATTTGCTGGGCCAAGATTTTTGGATCCTATATTAAAAAACATCCATAAGAAGGAATTTTCCTATAAATCTCTTTTATTTTTTGGTGCAATGAACTATAGAAAGAAAAGAGAATATTAGCTATAATGAAGAAAGAATAAATTTAGATAAGAAAACTCTATAAAATGATGACTTTTCTTTTATGGAAATATTTTGCAATTTTAATTTATTATACATGTTTATTTAATTTAATCAATTATGATTATTGAATATTCTTTCATGGGAAAAATTAAAGTCTAAATTTAAAATTTGAACATTTTAGGGCTGAATTCTAAATATTGAATCCCGAAATTTGAAAACTAAATATTAAGTAATTCAAATTCTAGTATTGGATTAACTAGATATATATTGTAAGAATATTTTTGCCATACCCTAATTTGATTAGCTACTTTTTATAGATATGGTTTTGTTTTGTTTTTTTTTTTTTTTCCTTTCTAATTTTTGGAGGTTTTGGTAAAATTAAATTAAAAAAAAACCCTAATCTGAACCAAATAATTTGGGGGGAAAATCAATATAAAGTCTTGTTAATTTTCGAAGGAAAATTACAGTGGAAAGTTTATTTCTAAGTTGTACAAAAAAAGCCAACTAACAGGGGAATAATTTTGAGTAGTAGGGCAGAAGCAGTACTGTATTAATGATATATCCGTAGCTTTAAGTCCTTCGATTTGATGTAGCAATAATTGAACTGCTCCACCTTATGTTTCGTCAATATGATCAGCATCCCACCACTTACAAAAATTCACTTTTGTTACCAAAGTTTTACTGTAATAATATCATATAACTATTTTTTTTGGATAGTAATTTTGTAAATTCTATAGTAATTCATTTTATAAAAATAGTAAATTTTAAATAGAAATCAGTGGATTGGAGGTCGCGCAATTTAAGTATAGAAATTTTGAGGCCATGGCTCATACTAGAAATCGTAAAAATAATTGCGTGTAAAAAACTTTTTTTTTTTTAATTGAAACAACGTTTTTTTTATTGTATTGAAATTTATTGATCAAATCATAAATGTTGTTCATTAATTGTGAGCGATGTTCGTACAATCATGATTAGTTGTACAAATCGTGTGGAATGTTTATATAATCATGAGTTTCTTTTATGTAATTTTGACTATTATTCATACAGTCGTAATAAATATTCATAATTAGCTATGTAATTTATATACCCCCAAATTGTGTGGCTTGGGATCCGAAATAGATAACTTTATAAGTTATCAATGTGTTCCTTTTGCTTGAATTTAAGCTTTTATTTGGTTGAGATAAAAAAAGTAGAAGTATTTGAAGAGGGAAGGTAAATGTGGAAGTAGATAGGGAAAAATCTATATTTGGTTGGAAGTAATTATGGAAGGAAAATTAGAAGGAGGAGCATTTGCCCTATCCACTGTAAATCTTTTCCTCCAATTTTGAAGGGGTCGTGAAAGAAATTAATTTAAAGATAAATCTATCATTTCTTTTATAATTTTTAATGATTAAAATAATAAATATAATAAATACTATATAAATTTTAATATAATAAAAATATTTTATATACTTTATTTTCACCATAACTAAATAAAATAAAAGTAAATTTAACTTCTTCAATAAAAGTAAATGTGTGACCTTCCCTCTCCTCCTCTCTATAGATGTAAACGAACATATTGGCCAGAAAGAGTAGTAAGTTTGAAACCGATTGTTTCTTTGCTAGAAGCAACAAATTAGTTATCATCAAAAGATACAGACCTTTATTATTTCTTGGCTGAAAAACTTGACGGTTTTATTAGTTACTATAGAAGATAAGTCGAATGCAGGCAGCAGAAGCAAGCTAGATGAAGAAGAAGAGTTGAACTTCTTTTCTTCTACTTGTATAATGGAAAATCAAGTTCGATATACGCATATACAGATTGATTGACGATGAAGAAAGATGCTTTACAGTGTGTTCTTAATTAAAGGTCTCTCTATGCCTATTTTATTTTGTCCATGTCTTTTCTTGATATGCCTGTCTAGAGGGAAGGCATGAAGTGTGTGGTTAACTGGCAAAATCATCATAAAATACAACGAAGAATGAAAACATTCTTTCCTTGAACAAATGTATTGCTACCTGCAGGGAAGTAGAGGGACAATCATCTTCAGACAAATTAACATCTTTTGCACAGATTTCACCAATTTGAAATCTAGCAAAATATGCAGTTGTGTTAATTTTATGATGCAGATGAGTTGTGGCTCATGCATGATTTTGCAGATAAATCAAATTAGTCCCTCCAAGAAAAGTTTTGACCAGCTTTATAGAATCGGTACTGTATATGCTCTCTTCTAATTAGTGCCTATTTTCTCATTTGAAACTAAGACACCAATCATCAAAGCCAGTTCACTGAGGTCATTTTATGAATCTCTAGTCCTTATTAGAGATCTAAATTCTGTTCCTACAATGATAACGTTGGGAAAAAACCAATTTCACGAAGGAAGAGAAGATGTCACAAAGAACAACTTTAAGGAGAAAGGAAATTTTGGTAAAGAATATGCTGATCACAGATGCAACTGGGAAGATATAGCCATACAGAGGGAGAATATGCAAGATCTTGCATTGCAGACATCACAATCATGTAGTGTGGGTCATTCAATAAGGTCACTACAACAAAGCAGAACCAGGAGATAACATAACATAAAATATATACATATACATATATATAGTGAATATAATTCTTAATATGTCCACTATCTATCTCCATGGGAATACCACAACTTTATGGAGACAGATGATGATTGAAGATGGATCCTCAATGAAGAAACTAACTACTATTCAATAAATTAAACGGCCCAGATTTGTAAGTAGTTGGTATGCAGCACATTTGTGGTGGGGTCTCCAAGATCGTATTAATGTTTCTCTAGCTCAGAAGCTTTTGCAAGAGAAAGATGAGGAATGATTCCTCTGGTACAGAAGGGAATCGATATGAGTTTCGGGCAATATTGCAGGAGCTAGCTAGGATTCATGTACAGTGACGCCATGAAAGCTACCGTAAAGGCTGAAAGCTCACAATTATGTGGGCTGAGGGCTCCATTAATTCATCTTTGAGTACCCTCTAGACTGTTTTCTCCATTGATGGAGAAGACAATAAGTCCACATTGTAAGTTAGCAGGGAGAGAGAGAGGGAGAGAATTTCAGTTAAACCTAGTTTTTTACTGACTTGTTTAAAGAAGTAATTTTGGCATGCAAGCAAACTACTCTTTGTTGGACGCAAAGCCTAAGTAATAGGTTAGTAGCTAGCTATGAAAAGATCCGGGAATCACTATGTAAGATATATAACGGAAGAAGATGTTCCCTTGTTTGGTCGAAAAGAAACCTTTGCAAAAGCAGTCAAAATCACCCTTCAAAGTTCAAAAAACCCTAAACTGCTTTAGTAGTACTTAGCAGCTCAAGCTATAGATCAGATTCAAGTTTGAAGAAACCGATCTGGGACCTAACACAGCTACTAGTTGAAATGCAGTAGCACAGAGAAAACAAAACGATGAGTTCAAGAAAGGGAATAAAAAGCACAAATCGTACACTTGATTCATTTAGGATTGGTGTGCACTAGTCGTGTTGTGCCAACCATCTCCTCCAAGATGCAAGTTATTAGCTTCAGGAGCTTCGCCACTGGGAATTCGCCTGAAGGTGTTTAGTGGAGTACTCAGCATTCCCAATTGACCATCAAAGGCTGCGCCACCAGAACTTCCACCACTACCTTCTGCATTTGTTGTACTCGTACCCAAGTGTTGTCCAGGCAACAGGGCCACTGGGGTAGGAAAATTCATGAAATGCAATCCACTACTGGCCATCGAACTTCCCCTATGCATATTGTTGCTCATATTAGGAAATGCCCAGAAAGAATCCCCCCTAATCAATTGACTACTGGGATTCGTCACCATAAGTAAAGTAGCTGCCTGAATCTGACCCTGACTTGCCGCAATCGACCCTGAACTCGTCTGTAACATATAGTTGCTCAAATGATTTTGCATAGATGTCAGATCTTCCTCTGGCCTTCTTTTCCTTCCTAAACCAGTTTCTCCCTCGGCCACATCAAGGCGTGCTTCGCGTAGCTCTTGCTTAGCTTGCAACATGGCATTTACACTCACACCATCACTAGGAAAATTATTCAAGGACACGGTCGAATTATCCGAAGACAAGCCCACACCAGGGAACAAAAACCTGCGATGCGACTCCTCAATACTCCTCTCCCACTCACTCCTAGCTCTCAACTGTGATGCTGCTGCAAAATTCTGATTAAAGTAATTACTCCTTAAATGTGAAGGCGCAGACATCGTCGAGCCCGAGCTCCGAAGTGAGATGTTGAGTGAGGTAAAATTTGCTGGGATTGTTCCAGAGCCCGTGGCAGCAATAACTGCAGGTTCTGCTTGTTGAAGTAGCCATTCTATGGTCTCACCGTCAGACTTGTGGCCTAACTCTCTGGTGAGCTGAAAAACCCTAGCAGCACAAGTTGCCGGCATGCGGATCCGTCGTCCCCGGCCATCCACCTTAGTATGCCTATCCTTGGTTGAGGTTCTTTTGGGCTGAGGCTTCTTGGTAGCCTCTAAGTTGACCTGAGAAGTTGAGCTAGAAGGATTTACACTTGGTTGTTCATCATTACTGGCAGAGATAGCTAAAGATGATGGGTAGGTTGAGCTAGAACAAGCTGCTTCTTGATCTTTTTTCTCCAGCAGCTGTAGTGGGAAACTTGACCTGCAAAGAGCATTAACATTATCGGTTGCCATGATCATAGATTGATATATTTTAGGCTAAGCTAGTAGTACATCTATCTATCTGTAGATGACCCTCAATTGAGCCCCCCTTTGTGGGTCTCTCTTCTTTCTTTATTGTTGCTCCTTGAGTGTTTTCATTTTCTTTTCTCGACTCTTTCTCTCTACGCTACTCGTTTCTTGATATTTCTATTTCCTCTCGAGTGGGAGAAAGAAACCGTTCAAATAGAATCGAATATTTAACTCATAATTTAAAAAACTCAATATATAAATTTTAAATTTTTTTAAAAAAAATAAATAAGCGAAGATGATCAAAATGAGTGCAAGCTTTAAGCAACAAACATAATGATAGGAAATGATATGGGGTTGGGATATGGAAAGCAATGTTCTACGTGAAAAATATGATTATATTTTTCTCCTAAGGCTAAATAGGTAATTTTTAAATTAATTTAATTATTATTATTATTTTTTTTGGTAATTTGTTTAGGGAAGTCCTTTAATATGTGGTTAGACAGTCCCTTGATTCAGACTCCACGTGCGGTGTTCTTTATCATACAATTAAATCCATGAAGCCAGTTGGGAAAGCTGACGAAGGAGCCGACCCTACCTCCTCAAGTAAAGAAAACAAAAAATCTGAATTTGAAAAAAAAAATTAAAAAAAAAACACTGGATAAAAAGGATGGTATTGATGATCACCAAGTGGCTTCCTATCCCATTCATATAATCATTGCCTCTTTTGCCTTTCTCTTCTGCAATCAACTTTGGTTGGAATTTTAGGAACCCCATTTCCTTGTAGTTCACTAAGAAAGGAAAAATAATCTAAGCGGTAAACTCTGGATACTCTTTCGATCTTATCATGTAGGTCGCTATCCGAATATGGAACTAAAAATTTGAGATTATTATAAAGTTATATGAAACGATATATTAGAAGATAATATTAAATTTTTTAAAAATAATTTGAAAGTCATGATAGGTAAATTTTGAAAAGAATATTTATAATTTTTTTAAATTTTCCAAAAAGATAAACAGAATTTTAAAAAATTTTGAAGAATCGATGCCACTTCGACCCCTAATTTTATCTCTAATCATTATATTACTCGACATATTTAATTTAAAGTTGAAAAATTAGATATTTAATTAACTCGTGTTTCTAGAGAGTAGGGTTTGTTATATCATGCATGAATGGCAGATAGCTTTTCCATCTCCATCTTGGAAGGATTATGATTACAAGCAAAGCTTTTTGACTAGCATTTTATCTGTTAGTACAGGATGAAAATTCAAAGAGCAGAAGATAGAAGAGAGTTAATCTCTCCCGGTTAGCTGGTGTTTCTTTTTTTTTTTTTTTTGGGCTTTTCATTGAAGACAAAGTAGTAAAGGAATGGTGATCATTTGGTGAGCTTAAAGCCTCAAAATATAGACTGGTCTTTGCTTTTTGGCTTGCTTTGAGTTTAGCATCCTCGTGATAGACACACTATGGACTCTATCTATCCTTATTGGACAAGCATATTCCCCAACCATAGGGTAATTGAAAGAGCAAAAGAAGAAGAAAAGCTAAAGCTTAAATAGAAACATACCACAAAACATATGAACATGAACTACCAACCCCATCTTTTGGGATAATGAACTCATTGTAAGTTCCCCATTGTCCATGATTAGGTAGAGCTCGAAACTTTTATTGGGTGCTTAAAAATAGTTTCGTCTTATTAACAATAATTATAATTAAATCGAACGTTCGACTGTAAAAAAATAAAAACTTTATCATTGATATTTTAAAATTTATAAAAATCACTTAATTTCTCTCTAGCACCAATCACGCATAATTTAGAGAATCTTCAATGCAACCAATGAAAATATTCTTTCTTTCTACTTGGATACCATTAACAGTGTAAAATTTAGACTATAGGTTCAAGTCTTTGTCAATCTTGTCACTCATAGAGTAAACTATTTCCAAGAAATTCTAGAAAAGTAGTAATTAGAATACTTTGGCAGTGGTCTTTTCTTTATTTTTGTCCTTTTTTTCATGCATTGCAAAACTACCTCCTTCCCAAAATAGCTTTAGAGATCCAATTCTCAACGTTAAGTTACTCTTTTGATAATTAAAATTATGAGTTTAAGTCACCGTAAATATAATTTTTTAACAAAACATTAGAAAAAAGTTTCGTACATTCCCGTTCCTTTTTTCTACCCTCGCAAAGTGAGCGCACCGGAACTAACCCTTATTTAATTTTTAATCTCCAAAATATAGAGTTTACCTCAATTTATCTATGCTGGAAAAATATGGCCTAAAGAAAGGAATTCCATGTTAGGAGTCTGCCTTGATTAGATTACAGTTGGGGAGTGGATGGGCCCATGGGGATTGGACCAGGCTGCCTGCCTGTGGAGAGATCACGTGCTATGCCACCTCTGGTATTGATGAAGATGGCTTACCAAATCATCTAAACTTCTTTGTCGGAATCTTTGGTGCTACAAATATTTCTCACTTTTCTTCAATTACTTTCATTTCCCTTAAATCAACTATAGGGAAAAAAGATCAGTAAATAGTAGCTCAATCGATTAAAAACACATATAATTAGCTAAAAATTTCAAATTTGGTACTGTTGTTTACTCTAAAATATATATATTTTTTTGTTTTGTTTAATTAATGATCGAATTCAATAAAATATGATAAGTCTAATAAAATAAGGTAACTTGCAGTTGAAAGTTAAAAAGGGTTTTTGGATTATTCTTTCCTCGCGTCCAAACAATTTGGCAATTGTCAAGTCTACCAAAGATGTTTCAATTATAAGCTCTACTGTCATCTGACCCACAAGGGAAAGAAAAAAGAATGAGAAAAGATGTGTATGTCTCAATAGTGGTCACATAGAAAAGTGAAGGAATGACAGCTACATGTAAGAAAGAAAGCTTGAAGGATTATAACTGAAATATCTTCTTCTTCTTGCTCATGGAATTTTGCTTATACTTTTGCTCTTTGTCAAAATTTCATAGACATACTCTAAGGACAATTCCTTTAAGAGCAAGGCAGGTGAAATTCTTGTATCAAAAGACAAGTCCTTCAAGAATAAAAAAGATATGGAAACAAACCCGTTAATTTATCTTTACGAGTATATCAGTTATTCAACGTGATTTAAATGTTTACAAAATCAATTGATTCATAACGAATACCTTATAGATCTGTAAAAGAAATATTCAATTCACGTTAATTATGCACATAAAGTTGATTAAACAGTTTAACGCTCTCCTATTTTTCGATGTTTGATTTTAAGCATAATAATGACATTAATGATACTTATCAACAATTGACTTTCTCATTCTAACTCAACATTATTCATCACAAAGTTAGTTATGTTTGATGTTCGAAAGCCAAGTCTTATGTTGTAATAACTTGTAATTGTGTGCTTCCGAGTATAGACATAGCAACCACTAGATTTGCATTAAGCCATATGTTATCATAACCTTTTGGTGGATACTAATCGATAAGCTCAAAACCAAAGTTTGTACTCATTAATTCTGATATAATTAAATATATATATAATGATTTTGTCAAAAAGGCTCGAACCAAAGTCTTATCAATTTCATTAATCTGATATTTTAATGATTTTGATGTTAATAGATGACCTTATCATAAAGCAACAAAAGAGTCTCAATCACTTGTATGAAATTGAAGAATACTGAGCAGACAAGGTGGACAAGTTGCTTCAATTAAGTGCTTAATTTCAAAATTAGAAAATTGCTCGTGATTGACCGGTGCCTAATTTAGTCTACCTGATATTGAAATATTGACCCCAGTCTACTTCATAAATTTATCCGAAAATTTCAACAATACATTAATACAGATTAATCATATATATTCTTTTATATTAATATGTGTAAAAATTTTACCTCCTGATAATTATCTAAGCCGAATATACCGTAAAAGAGTAAAATATTTTAATCTATAATTACTTTTTCTCGGAACCATTGACGGAATTAGAATTAGAGGGGTAGGATAGGGTCTATTCCTAAACTTTTTTAAAATAATGTACATCTCTTAGAAAAAATTAAAAAATTTCAAAAGACTTTTTTAAATTCTACCTTTCATTTCCTCAAAATTTTTTTAAATTTATTCTCTTACATATCTTTTTATATATCTTGTCCCTATAATTTTAAGTTTTTAGTTCTATCTCTATAAAAAAAAAAAAAACTATTTTTTTGGGTTAATTATGGGAATTTGGATACATATTTGATAAAATCATTATTTACACGACACGATAAATTATAAATTTTCCGCACTATATAAGTAAGGATAAATATTTTTTCTTGTTAAATACGTCAATAATGCTTTTTAATATAAATAATTATGTGAGTATATGATAGAATGATAGTGTCTGAATTTACTAAAAGTCCTTTAACTTTCAAATAATATTGTTCTTATAATAAAATTTTAAAATATTTGTGGTCGATAAGATAAGTTGGGTATTATTAAAAAAAATAAAAGAGAGAAAAAAAAAATCTGCAATAACTCAAGAAACCTTGTGCTAGCCGTGTCTGGCTAGCTTTCACAAATATAGCCGGTGAGAAAGTCCAGTACATGTCTACCCTAAAGAACATTCTTTAATCTGTCATTTCATTATCAACTATTGCTACAATCACAATCACAATAATGCTACCTTGATGATCCTCCACCTCTAATTCAATTATTTGGTAGCTACAGTCATTACCTTAGATGCATATTTTGTGACAACCATGATGATGTAAATTAATTTAGGTAAGTCTTGACTGATCGATAAACTTAGAAGATCAATAAATATTTTCGGAGGGATTCAATCTCGGGATCTAAAGGTTATTGTAACTTCATCCGACCAATTAGGCTAAGGCCAATGCTCCGCTATCCAAATTCATTCTTTCTTTAACTACTACCATTTCTAAGTATTTCACCTAGCAACTCTTTTCCTAATTTAACAGTAGGTTTTTCTTTGTTATAAAAATAAATGTTTTATATTTTTATTTTAAGAAATTTATTTTCTTAAAATAAATTATTTTTTCCTTAAATTTTTACAACTAATATTTTTTTTAAGGAATACAAAGTTTTATTAACATATACATTATAAGTTAATTAAGAAAGAAAAAGATTCAAAATCTTGTAATATATTATTTGATACGCTCTATTATACTAACAATAAATTAATATATACTTACGAATTTAATTATTTAGTTAACCCCTCCACTAGCTCTCCTACCTTACCACCATACATTTCACTCGTGACAAAATTATTCTTTTATTGTGACTGGTCAATGTTTTTTATTTTTTATAGTCTAATTAGTTATTTAATGAATTATCTATTGAATTTAGCATATAGTATCTTTTTAAAATTTTAAAATCAATCATATCAAATATATCAATTAAAATATATGTAAGTAATTATTCAATAATCAATTACTTTACCTATACTTAAAAAAAAAAAGAAAAAAGTAACTTTAGTTAACGTGGTAGATGCTTAAGAAATTGCTGCATTATAGTTCTGGGGACCAAGAGTTTTGGTCCTGCTTCTATATCAATTAATGTGGAGTTACTATTGAGTTAATAACTTTGTTATTAAAAAAAAAAAAAAAAAAACTACTCAGATTGAATTCATAAAAGCAACCCCACCTTAATTGCTTAGGAGGAGGATGAGAACGAAAAGTCTTGATCCCAAAACGATAAGGCAATGATTTCTTAACTAGATTTTTTTTTTCTTTTTAAATGTACAATTTATTGATTATTTAATTATTATTTGTATATGTTTTAATTGATGTTTTGATATGATTAATTTTAAAATTTTAAAATGATACTACATACTAAATCCATTATATTATTCATTAAATAATTTATCAGAGGATAAATTTGATAGTGATAATTAATTAAAAAACAAAAAACAGTGTACCAGTCACAATAAAAGAATTATTTTGTGATGAGCAAAATATATGATGTTAGAATAGAGGAGGCTATTGTCTTGTTTGAGAAGTTAAATAAGGAATTAAATAAATATATATATATTAATTTATTAATGGTATAACAAAGAGTGTACTCTAGAATGCGAAACTTAAATAATATATTAAAAGATTTGAAATTAGGAAAAAATAGTAACTTCAACCAAATATTCTCCAAAATTATTGAGCCAAGTTAAGATAAGATATTCAAATATTAACTAATAAAGTATAACATAAGTAAAGCAAAATTAAATAATAAGATAAGGAGTCTATTTATATGCTCAAACTAAGTTGATTCTTTAAAAAAAATTAAAAAAATATTGAAAAAGTTTTTTAAAACATAAAAATACATGAGCATTAAACCCAAGAGTTCCTCATCTAATAAGATGTAATTTATTAACAAGTGTAATTAAACAAGGTTAGATTGAAATAAATTTATTTAAATATAATAAAAATAATTAAATATGTAAATTATGTGGGGTTCAAGGTGGGACTAAAGAGAAAATATAATATATTGTGGGTATATGATAGTTTTCGAAAAATGAAAATTATTTATATTATTATTATTTTAAATTCGATTTAAATTTTCAGTAATTATTTTGACTTAAAAAAAAAAACTGTTTGAAACTTCAATTTGGAAATTACTTGACTTCACTTTTTTTTTTTTTTTTGAGGAATTTAAATTAAAGAAAGAATGGGAGGGCAAATTTTGTCCCAATTAGTTGAGAAATTGAGTTAGAAAGAGGCGAATGTGTCACGTGACTAAGGAATGTTGTTAAATTAGAGAGAAATTATTGTTTTAATACAAAAAAAAAAACCCTTTTAAGTATTAACATACGAGAGAGGAGTGCAAATATTATTAACATCGAGGACCAAAGTATTAGGATTAGAATAAAGTGGAGTTTAAAATAATTTAAAGAAAAATATTTTAAGGGTTAAATTCACAAATCTCTCCTCCTCATCAAAGCTTCAAATTTGGAAATTACTTTTAATATATATATATATATATATATATATATATATGTGTGTGTGTGTATTATTTCATTGGAATAGGACCACATTCTTTTTGGCAAATAATATGTTATAACTTTTGCTGCAGAAATCAGTCGGCAAAGTTGGAAACATTGAAGTTGGTTAAAAGCTGTTGCAATCGGAGCATAGTTTGCTTTTTTAGACTTTCCAACTGGCTTCGATTATGAAGTTCTTGAATGATGACTTGAATACTATCCAAAAATAAAAATAAAAATAATCATAGGACATTCACTTTTTGAAATTTTTGGACAGTCACTTCCAATATGACTTAACATTAGACAATTATAATCAACTTTGATTTTCACAAGAATGTCTAAAACAGGTTTCTTTGACGCGAATCTTAACAATCGCGTCAGATAAAACTAAATGTATTTTAAAAATTTTTTAAAAATTAATTCAAATTTTTAAAGAATTAATATACGATATGATAAAAATTTTTGCATTTTAATTTTTATCTAATATAAAATCTTTCAAAAGAGTCAAACGAGTTAATGATTCTAAAGTCATTTTTCTGACTCTTTTTATCAACCCGTCATTCTAAAATTAATATACCCATAATTTAGAAGAATTGAATACCATGTGTAGACATTGAATTTCAAAGCCACTAAAATTGATAAATCTTGCAAATTCAAAAATCAAATATTGTACAATCTACTATTTTTCCCCAAAGTCAAGAAGTGTGCACACTGGCAATTCCCATTTATGAAAGCAACATAAGTGTGGTGCAATTATTGGAAATTGTTTTAACTTTTCTCTTCCGAAAATGGCCTCCAATTATATGCATCTGCTAGTCTGCCAATACATGAATTGGTCGGCCAAGAAAAAAGGAATACTCTCTCATTCAGAGATTCTTAGCCAATTTTTTCACTCAATTTGAGGGATCGATAAGTTGCACACAATGCAAAGATAGGAAATTGACCAAAGATACTTTTGCTTTCTCCCAAAAAGCCACTACTTTCAGTGACAAATCAAGTATTCCCAATCCATCGTACCTGTCGTTGTTCTTCTAAAATTATTCTTCTTGGTACAAAATTTTCTCACAATCTCGAGGAAGAATAATTTGACTTTCTTTTATTATGTATTCTGACAATAAAAAAAAAAAAGAGATATCACTTTATTAAATTATTTCTCAATTATTATATGTAACTTAAAAAACTCATTGATTTATGATATGAAATTTTGTAAATTAAAAAAAAAAAAAATCCGATAAGATCCATATTCCCTTGTAGGAGACAGAGGACTTGTGGTGGCTAATGTGGGCAAAGCAAACGATAGCAGCAGAATGATCTCAAGTTTTTAAAATTGCTAGTGAGACTTTCTGGTAGTGATACGACCTTTGGTGGAAGGAAAGAAAATCATTTAGTAAAATGGGACCGAGGTTCCCTTAGATCTCCATTTGGGTGCATTTCTGCCACCAAACAACAGCAATCATCAATTCACTCAAGACTAGATGTGAAAATTCGTACACATTGTACTGCCCCCGTACCTCTTGTGATGCAAATTTGACCCTTCAAGCTTAGATATCAAATCACGGAGTGCTAGCCGGAGATCCAATATTACAGTGCCAGAAAAGACTGCCCACAAGAACTAAGCCTTAAAAATTCTTGAAGATATACAGAGGTCCATGCATGAATACAAGGTGTAAAAATAATCCTAGCAACTTTCTTCTAATAGGGATGTAATAACTCAATATTCATATCAGCAATTACAAACTGGTATAAGTCAAATCTGTGAGATCTCAATATTGGAACTCTGCTTCTGTTAACATGAGAAGAATTTCTTAAGCAGCTGGACCAAAAAGGCTCCAATCATTCACCCTGAAACTAGAGACTGCAAGTTTAAAAACCTCAGACATTGGCATACACCCGGAATGTGCTGCAGGCACTGCCTCACCGGCTCCTACAGTTTGAGCGCTTTCACTCAAAGGGCTGCAAGCATGAAGAGAGAAGAAGAAGAAAGTGTCTTAGAGACAACATTTTAAGCGGAATCCACACCAAGAAATAGCAAAGATGAATATTCTGAAAGAATTGTCAAATATAATGCAGTAGAAATAAGAAGCACACATACTAACAGTTCTTAGCATAAAACAAGAAACACACCTACATGAAGAACATAGAAAAAGTAATTTATGCAAAAGAAGAAAATTCAGAAAGCTAAAATTAGGTCAACAAACTTCAGACTTCAGTCACCAAATGCATACAGTATTATTACATAGACAAAGAACTACCGTGAGCATGCAATGTCCCCCACCCCCCCCACCCCCCTCCCCCCCCAAAAAAAAGGAGCAATATCAGTAATAAGGGGATAGACCCACCATATGGGGATAGTGTGAGTTAGGATTCCAGAAAGTTAACATGCTTAGAAGCAACTAGCCAAAAAAAAACTCCATATCCTCCAACTAACCTAATCAATATCGGCTCATACGCAGTTATTAGAACATCTGTTGCAACTCCCTTAAGGCGAAAATTTGCCAAATACACCTGAATATATGATGAGTTAGATTCCCATTTCTCGGCTTAAACTAACAACAATATCGACATTAACAGGATACATACCTTCACTATGTTTTGTGCTTCCCTCCCTTGCCTTCCCTTGGAAACAGCCTGCAAACAAGAGCATGAATAAAATGAAAGCAAAGTACAGCCAGATGGTCTATGATAACATTTCACACACGAAAAAAAAAAAAAAAGGTTGAAGATCATTTACAAATATCCATACAAGAAGGTTCATGAATTTCCGTGATAATATCAAAGAACATTGCCATAGCAAGAGCCACTCTGATGTTTGAGCCACATGAGATTATCCCATATCTATTTCATTATTTTGAGTTTTTGGAAGCCATGAATTCGGAATTGGCTTAATTTTTAACATAAATCTTACACTATGTTGGAAGCACCTTGGTGAAACATAGATAAGTTTTAATTTCATTGCAACATATATGTATAGCAGTTATTATACAAATTTTCCCAGTAAAGACAGGAGACAAAATCATAAGGTCAGCTCATCCAATATCCTCAAGATCAAAGAAGATGGAAATTTACTTCTATCAATGCAACATTACAGTAGATAAATCAGAGAGAATTTATGCCTCATGCAATTCTCCATGAATTCATTTGTTGACAACTTCAAACAATACCAGTACAGTTTCATCAATTTTAATTTTCAATTGCATTGTCACGGGGACCAGGGTGCGTGGATAACTAAACTTTGAAACAGTATAAGACAAAGTGGCAGTATATTCCAGATGATATTATAAGACATAGTTTATTGCATGGTACATACCATTTGGCCAACTGCAGTTGTAAGTATACTTGGCGTATTTCCAAAATGCAGTGCATCTACATCCAAATCAATTGACTGCTCAATTACCTGAAATAAGAATTAATCAAACCGTGAATATCATCTGCTTGATCCACGAATGAAAATTTATCTGTGAACAACTTGGAATATCCAGGAAATGTGCTAGAATATGAACCACTAAGGACCAGTATTTTACATGTGAATTTTCACAATGTCTATTTCCTTTTGTTTCACCTCTACTAAGGGATGAAGGACATATGTCACTCCCTCGTCCATAAATTGAATGTCCACAGTTCGATTTTGTGATGTCCAGAAATAAATGTCCACTTTCCCAAAATAAACATATTTTTCATTTAGACTTCCACAAGTAACCGCATTTATCAAAGGATACAAGCCCCCCAACCCACGGATCCTACCATTAATTCTTAATCAATAAGAATAAGAGGAAGATGGTAACTTACCAATGGTCAAATGTTCTTCTAAATTTTTGTACCAGTTCAAAATCGGACATTTAGTTGCAGAGGGAGGGGGTAATAAAAAACTACTAAAAGCCTGAAGTGTCAATTCACATGTAAAATATCACTATACTATCATGTTTTGACTATTGAACTTCCATCTTTAAGCAGCAAATCTCAGATCATTTGCTACAGCATATGAATGTAAGGAGTTTAAACTGCATTAATGAATTTTTGTTGGGTTAAGATGTTGATGCAGAGATTCAGGAGGCATGCTTTACAAAGCTTGTTCACCGTCGAAGATGTCAGGAGATCAAAAGACTGTAGCATCTTCTTTATCCTCTCTTTTTATTGGACCTTTTAGCTTTCAGAATGAAAGCATTCAGAGGAGAGGAGTCTCCAGAGTGCAAGATTTCTAATGACAAAATGAAGCCTAATCTTCTGAATTTAAAGTTGTTCAAAACAAAGGGAAAAATAAGCTTCATAATTCATCTGCTTTCATTCCTCTACATGATAAATGAAAGGATGCAGTTTAAAGCAAGAAATATATTACTCTTACTACATCTTACTTGAAATTGGAATACAGAAGCACTCCTAACATCAAAGAAATAACCTCGGTCCATTTCCATCATCATCTTCACTTTGCTCAGAGAAATTAACAGCTTCCAATCCTTTAGCAAAAGCAATCATAGGTAGAGGAAAGGTGACACCTTTCCCAATCCTTTTCTATCTGCCCTCAACAGTTAGCAATTAGACCAAATACAATTAAATTCCAACTAGCCTTCCCTCCTTATCTTCTGTATATGAAATAATGACTTGTTCAATGTGTTTAACCTAAGATATTTGCTCTTAAACAAAAAAGAAAAATGCCTTATAATATGCCACCACAGTTTCACATTTAGTTTATAAGTTAACACCAAAGGCCACACAACTAATCTGTAAACAGTCGAAAAAGTGATAGTACCAAAATTTAACTACCTGTGAGATTATTCAAACCTACTTGCTAATAGTCATGTATAGTGAAGTATTACCCTTACTCCCTCAGCATCTTGTTCGCTGGCAAGATCTTGAAGAAACCAACCAGCACTTATGCTATCTGCAACATCTACCTTCATATCTAGAAGCTCAAAAATCAAGCTTTCATCTCGTGAAGGATCCACATATACCTCCTTTTGATCACACGCCAAAAAAATATAAAAATAAAAATCACGAACCCGATAAGAGATATTTGCAAGATTAGGAATTTCAAATTATTTTGAAAAAAATAGTAAGAAAATCAACTAACTTGATGATCAGGAACTTGGCGAATATTGCTGACATCCTACAGTCCAAGCGTAAGAAACAATTTACCTTAAAAATTAGCAATCGAATGGCCATAACTAAAAAGAAACTGATGAAAACAGAAATGAAGTGCAGAACAAAATAGGAAATTGCAAAATAAACCTGGAATCGAAGAGGGAAAGTAGAGAAAATGGCGCCGCCAAACAAAGGATGCTCAATGCTTGTATCTTCAGGCATTCTAAGCGAGAACTGAAAATCTAAATTCAATTTCCAAAACCCAAGATTCAAAAACTCGGAGAAGATTGGGTCTCATAAAGAAAATCAAATGAAAGTTAAACATAATTGATTGTTCTTACCGAAGCTTGGAATTCAATGATGAAAGAGCAAAAATTTGAACTATGGCGGAATGCGGAAGAAGAGTCTGGGGATTTCTTTGGGTTAGTCGCGCCAACGCTTTATATAGTCTCGTGCTCAAGCGTCAAATTAACGCTAACGGTCGCTTCGTGTTCAAGCCCAGAAGCCGTTGGATCATGACCTCGACTGTCAGTGGCTCGCAAACCACCAAAAAGCCCCTTCTTCGAGCTTGTTCAAACTCATTTATATTTGAATTAAATTTCGTTTAAATTTGAATAAATTCGTGAATATATAATATATTTTTAAAAATTAATTATATTATATTTATTATATATTTTTAATATTAATTAATATTGTTACTATATCACATTGACCTTACATCTTATTAATTATAATTTAGATTTGATTTTTTATGAATTTTTTATTTTTTTAAATTTCAAAATAAATATATAAAACAAACAAATGAACAATTTAAACTCGAATATTAATCGAATTTTTCAAACTCAAACTCAAAAAAACATAACTATTATCAAATAATAAACGAATGAATTCGAACACGAATTTAAACTTAATTAATAAACGAACGAACTTGTACGATATTCGCTTATATTTGAACTTGTGCACAAAAATTTGATACTCAATTCGTTCATATTTAAATATAGTTCTTTCGGTGGCAACATTGCAGGTGTAAATAAACCCAAGTAATTACTAAGATTGAAATTAATTTTTTTAAAATAAGTATGACTTTAAATTTTATAAAAAAAAAAATTGATGGTTCAAAATTTTAACATTGTGATCATTTGTAAATAAATAATAAAATTGTAAATATTTTATAAATAAAATTAATTTACATTATGCTTATTTTTAATCAAAATAAATCCAAAAACAGTGTTGTTTTTTTTTAAAATGTTAGTCCAAGTGCACCAATTTGGCAAAATTTCTGTTAAAATACGATTTTTTTTTTGAATAATTGTTTTGATTGGTTCATACAGACTGGTATGTAAATCAAATTTAAAACTTACAATTTGGTAAGAAGAGAATTGAGTTATTGTTTTATTATAATTATTTTGAATTATTTGAGTTTTCTTAGCCCGATTTTTTTAAATATATAAAACTTTCAAAGAATTAATATTTTTAACCAACACAATTACTATTATTTATTGTTATTTGTCTCTATTAAGTTAAGATATACAAGTATTTTAATATTTTAAGTTAAAATTTGAGTACTTTATTCTCATTAACTGCCACTCAACTAAATCCAGTATTTAAAGTGCTTGTGAAATGACGTATATTTCTTTACTCACTAATTATATTATTTTTTACTTTCTACTCACATATTTCATCAATAAAAACACTTTAGTCACTTTATTAAAAAATAAAAAAAATGATTTGAAAAAATTAAAATGAGATTTAAACCATTTACAAAGATTAAAAAAAGAATATTTTGAAAAAAAAACTTAGATAAATAAAATAAATATTTTAATTCTATTAAATACGTTTCAATTTTATATTATTTTCATAATATAAGTGGATAAACATTAGTTTGAGGTGAGTATTATAAAAAATTATTAAATATATAAGGTTATATGAGTTCAAAGGGAGAGAATATAATTTGTTGTGAGTAAATAACAGCTTTCGAGAGATGAAAAATAAATAAAATATTATTATATTTTAATTTAGAATGAGATTGAAATTTTTCAATCCACTTAAAGCCTCAATATTTTTTCAATTTAAAATTAGATTATCTATCTAAGTCGAATATTTCTTTTGGTTTGCAATATAGACAAAGGGCAAAACTAATGAACTTATATAAGTATATCATTGTGTGTGTATATATATATTGACTTGTTTCATATTAAGAAAAAGGAAAAAGGAAAAAGAAATAATGTGGAGGTAATTTAGATTTTAATGAATTATGTTAGAGTGGTTACAAGAGTTTTTCTTTTTTTTTTTTTTAACATTCAAACACAAGAGTATAGGATGTTGACGAGAAGAAAAGGAATTATTATGTGCAAAGAGAATAATAGTTTACTCTGTACTTCTATGTGAAGCTACTTATGAATTCACTTAAATTGTATATCAAAACAAAATTATCATTTAATTCGAGACAAAAGAATGTGATATTCATTTAAAAGGTAAAAGAATTTTAAAATTTATATTTAATTTGTTTGAAATATTTGATTTAGCACAATGATGAAACAGAGTATTTGATTAAATATAGCAGTACTAATTAGAAAGTAGAAGCAAGCAACATTCACAAAAGTTTAAATTAAAAAATATATATTTATTTTACAAAACTATATATTTACCTTGAAAGAATAAAAAATAAAAGTAGAATTATTCAATTTATGTTGTAAATATGTTGAATTAGTAGAAGTTCCACTAACTATGGATTATATGGATGTCCACTATTTAGTGGAGACACCACTAATACATATTAGTGGAAGATGATGTATTCCGCTAATAAGAATTCTATAAATAGAGTTATTCTCCAAACTTGAGATATATCATTTTGAAAAAGAATTATTAGAGAAAATTATGAGATAAAAGAAAGAGAAAAGTTTGAAGAAATTCTTGTACAAATAATAGTTATAGATTTCTTATTGTGTAGATGTTATTCTAACACTATCAAAATTTCATAATATGTTATCAGCACGAGTCTCTATCATTACAAAAGTTAGAAAACTACAGCACGAGTTTCTGCCGATACACAAGCCAAAAGACAGGTACACATTTATTGATCCCTATGGCTAACCTTGCTAAACTTGAATTTGTAACTTTTGATATTTCTAGAAAGAATTATATGTCATAGGTTCTCGATGTAGAAATGCATCTAAATGCTGAAGGCCTTAGTGAAACTATTCAAGAAAATAATAGTGCATATGCACAACAAAAGGTTAAAACTTTAATTTTTATCCATCGTCATATCGATAAAAATTTGAAAATGAAATATCTTACCGAAAAAGATCTATATGTCCTGTGGTTAAATGTAAAAGAGAGATTTGACCACCTGAAGATAGTCAAATTACCCACTACACGGTATGAATGGTTGCACCTGAGGTTGTAAGATTTTAAAATTATGAATGAATATAACTACGCGATGTATAAAATTACATCTCAGTTAAAATTATGTGGATAAAAAATTACTAATGAAGATATCTTGGAGAAGACAGTTTCCACTTTTCATGCCTCGAATATTATCCTGTAGCAACAATATCAATAAAAAAAGTATACAAAATTTACAGATTTAATTACTGTCCTCCTCATTATAGAGAAAAGTAATGAATTATTATTGAGAAATCATGAAGTCAGACCAACTGACTCAACAGTACTCCCAGAAGTGAATGTTGTTGGCTCCAGCAGAAGCCATCATTATGGTTATAGTCGTGGCCGTGGCTATGGTCGTGAATGCACTCGATATTTCCCTTATCACAGTTATAATCAAGTTGTGAGAAATACTGGTTACCTAAAGTGGAGCAGAAAAAATCACAAGGGAAAAGAAAAAGAAAAAGAAATGAAAGAAAATTATGAGGATACGTGTTAGAGATGTGGCATGAAAGGTCATTGGTCACGTAATTATCGTATAACTAAGCATTTAGTAGAATTATATAAAGCTTCACTGAAAAATAACAATAAAAATGTTGAAACAAATTTTTTTCAATATCCAGTAAATGATATTGAGGATGATGATATTGATCCTAAAGATCTTAATATCAATATTATTCATATGGATGTATCGGATTTTTTTGAATATCCAGACGGTAGGATAGACAATTTAATTGGTGATGGCAGTGTCCAGAAGAACTAATACCTCACCCTAATATTTTTGAAATTTCATTATATTCTAATAATATTTAAGTCTGCATATATATTTTTGTTCAGAGGGCTGTAATTAATGATGATATATATATTATTGATAGTAGAACTACACACACCATACTAAAAAATGAGAAATATTTTTCTTATCTCAAAATAAGAGAAATAAATATTTATATTATAAATAGTAGTACAAATGTGATTGAAGGCTCCGGAAGAACTAGTATATTGCTACCTGAAAGAACAACAATTATTATTGATAAAGCACTATTTTCCTCAAAATCCAAAAGAAATTTATTGAGTTTTAAAGATATTCGCAGAAATGGATATCATCTTGAAACAAATGAGGAAAACGGTATTGAACATCTTTATCTTATTCAAATTAATTTGGATAAGAAATCTATATTAGAAAAACTATCGTCTTTTTTACTAGCCTATATTTTGTAAAAATATGTATAAGTGAAATTCATCATTTAGTAAACTAGAAGTTTACTGATCCTACTACTTTTAACATTTGGTATGACCGGTTGGGTCGTCCGGGATCTACCATGATGAGAAGAATAATTGATAATACACATGGTCATCCATTAAAAAATAAAAAGATATTGATATCAAAAAAATTATCATGTGCTGCATGTTCCTTAGGAAAATTAATTATTAGACCATCACTAGTCAAAATAGGAGTTGAAAGTCCTATATTTCTTGAGCGAATTCATAGAGACATTTGTGGACCTATTCATCCACCATGTGGACCGTTCAAATATTTTATGGTCTTAATTGATGCATCATCCCGATAGTCACATGCGTGTTTATTATCTACTCGTAACCTGATGTTTGCGAGATTACTTACTCAAATAATTAAATTACGAGCACACTTCCTAACCATCATATTAAAAATATCCGTTTGGGTCGTCCGGGATCTACCATGATAAGAATAATAATTGAGAATACACATGGTCATCCATTAAAAAATAAAAAGATATTGATATCAGAAAAATTATCATGTGCTGCATGTTCCTTAGGAAAATTAATTATTAGACCATCACTAGTCAAAATAGGAGTTGAAAGTTCTATATTTCTTGAGCGAATTCATAGAGACATTTGTGGATCTATTCATCCACCATGTGGACCGTTCAAATATTTTATGGTCTTAATTGATGCATCATCCCGATAGTCACATGTGTGTTTATTATCTACTCGCAACCTGATGTTTGCGAGATTACTTATTCAAATAATTAAATTACGAGCACACTGCCTAACCATCATATTAAAAATATCCGTTTGGATAATGCTGATGAATTTTCATCACATACTTTTGATGCATATTGTATGTCAATTGAGATTAATGTTGAACATCCCGTAACTTATATTCATACACAAAATGGTCTTATTGAATTTTTTATTAAAAGATTACAATTAGTTACTAAACCATTATTAATAAAAACAAATCTCACAACATCTGACTGGGGACATGCTATTTTAAATGTTGCAGCACTTGTACATATAAAGCCAACTAATTATTATAAATTATCTCATTTGCAATTGGCTTTTGATTCATAACTAAATATTACTCATTTAATAATTTTTGGGTATACTGTATATATTCCAATTGTACCAAATCAACATATAAAGATGGGTCATAAAAAAAGAAATGAGATATACATTGGATATGATCTTACTTAGACAATGTCATTAAATTATCTTGATTCGCGCACAAACGCATGTGAACTTGAAGTTCAAAAGATAATTCATTTGCAAAATATTGCAAATCAAATATCATACGCTTTTGTTGACTATAGAAGAGTTACAAAATCGCATAGTCCAACTATAAATACTCCTATTCGAATTGAAATTCCAACAGAATAAAAAATTATACCTATAGCTGCTGAGTCAAAAGTACGCCAAAAGCGTTATCGACCTCTTGGTTCTAAAGATAAAAATTCTCGAAAGAAAAATAGAATTAAATGATCCAAATGATCATATTAAAGAAAATACTGATAAAAACCAAGAGAGAACTGATGACAAATAATTGGAAATTGATGACAGTAACATTGAAATTTCTATCAATTATACCACTTTTGATAGAAGTTGGAATCGGATAGAAACAACTATTGATAATATGTTTGCATACAATATATCTCTTAATGTTATACATGATAGTGATCATTTTGAACCAATATCAGTTGATGAATGTCGGCATAGAAAAAATTGGCTACAATAGAAAGATACGATTCAATCGGAGTTAAATGCATTGGCAAAACGTGCAGTCTTCGGATCTGCAATCCAAACACCAGAAGGTGTAAAACCTGTTGGCTACAAATGGATATTTGTGCGAAAGCGTAATAAAAATAATGAAATCGTACGATATAAAACACGGTTAGTAACCCAAAGTTTTTCACAAAGATCAAGTATTAATTATGATGAAACTTATTCTCCTATTATTGATACTATTAAACTCCGATATCTTATCAATTTGACAGTACATGAAAAGACAGATATGCGCATATTAGATATTGTCACTGCTTATTTATATGAAAATTCAGAAAATGATGTTTACATAAAAATCCCCGAAGGATTTCGCATGCCTGAAGCATATAAACATTATTCTCGTGAAAACTACTCTATCAAGTTACAGAAATTATTATATGGCTTGAAACAATTTGGGCGCATGTGATTCAATCGTCTTAGTGAATATTTATTGAAAGCGAGATTTCACAATGACCAAGTTTATTCATGTGTTTTTATAAAGAAATCTGATTCTAAATTTGTGATATTAATTATATATGTTGATGATATTAATCTTATTGGAATACCTGAAGAGCTCCAATAAATACTTGATTATTTAAAAAGAGAATTCGAAATAAAAATTTTGATAAAATTAAAATTTGTCTTGGTTTACAAATTGAACATCTGGAAAGTGGAATATTTATTCATCAATCAACATATACAACAAAAGTTCTAAAAAGATTTTATATGGACAAAGCACATCCATTGAGTATTTCAATGATCGTCCGATCATTAGATGTGAATAAAGATCCTTTCCGACCTTAAGAAAATGATGAAGAATTCCTTGGTCCTGAAGTACCATATCTCAATACAATTAGTGCATTGATGTATCTTGTTAATAATATACGATCTGATATTGCATTTGCTGTCAATTTATTAGCAAAATTTAGTTCTTCACCAACATGACGATATTGGAATGGAATTAAACAAGTCCTTCGATATATCCAATGTACAATTGATCTCGGATTATTTTATTCAAATAAAACCAACCCAACATAGATAGGTTATACAGATGTTGGCTATTTATCTTATCCACATAAAGTACGTTTTCAAACGGATTATCTATTTATATGTGAAAATACTACTATATCATGGTGTTCTACAAAACAATTTATAGCAACTATTTCTTCAAATCATGCTGAAATTATAGTCATTCATGAAGTAAGTCGAGAATGTGTATGGTTAAAATAAGTAATTCATTATATCCGAGAAAGTTGTGGATTATCATCTATCAGAGATATTCCAACTCCTCTTTATGAAGACAATGCAATTTGCATAACTCAATTACGAAAATGATATATTAAATGAGATCGGACAAAATATATTTCACCAAAATTCTTTTTTACTCATAAATTCTAGAAGAAAGATAAAATTGATATGTTATAAATTTGGTCATGTGATAACCTCACAGATATTTTTACGAAGACTTTATCGACGGCAAACATGTGAGAAGTTGAGATATAAAATTGGTATGCGTCGGTTAAAATATTTAAAGGAATTATCTCATGAGGGGAAGTAAAAAACAGACATATAAAATAGTGTACTTTTTTTTTCCTTCACTAGATTTTTTTTCCACTGAATTTTTATCTAATAAAATTTTAACGATGCATATTTTTCATATAATGGACATTTAATGGGGAGTGTTGTAAATATGTTGAATTAGTTGAAACTTCACTAATTATGGATTATATGAATGTCCATCATTTAGTGGAGACACAATTAATACATATTAGTGAGAGATGATGTATTCCATTAATGAAAGCTTTATAAATAAAGTTATTTTCCAAAATTGAGATATATCATTTTGTGAAAGAATTGTTAGAGAAAATTGTGACAAAAAAAAAAAAATCTGACATTATCAAAATTTCATAACAATTTATAACTATTTCTTAATAAAATCAATTGATTAAGATAGGATTTCAAGACATTCTTCCTTGATTTATAATTTAAAAAATAAATAATAATATATAATCTATCAACGCATATCAATCAAGTCAGTCAAGCTAAAAAATGTCTAATAAACGCTCATATTCATTTACCCACCCCCCCCGCTCATTCCCGTCGCATCTCATTTTCAAACCATTTCCAACGTCATATTTTACTCACGCTAACTTCTCTCAACCGTTCGATCTCTCTCTGCTCCAATCTCTGTAAATTCAACACAGTTCTCCGAAATAATTCATACATAGACAAGTTCACCCCCCAGGAAGAAGGCGTCGTAATTTTTCTGTTCATCTTTTAGAAATCTTTGAAGCTTTTTCTGAAGAGTTTTGCGAAGTTCGATTTGATTTTGTTTCTGAATTATAGGTTTTGTGGTGTGATTATATTATATATAGAGGAAGGGAGGGCGATTTTGCGTGTGAACATGAATAGTAGTCAGAAGAAGAGGAATTTTCAGATAGAGGCTTTTAAGCATACGGAGGTGGTGGATCCAAAATATGCTGACAAGACTTGGAATATTCTGGAGCATGCCATTCGTGAGATTTACAACCACAACGCCAGTGGCCTTAACGTCGAAGAACTCTACAGGTTGCATTTCACTTGATTCCTGCCCAAAATATGTTCACTTTTGAATTCCATCGCATATTTTTGTTTTATAAGATGCTATAGACTGATTGATATTTGTTCAATTTTAGCCTAGTTTGATGTGCTAAAGTTAGTATTTTTCTGAATTAGGATTGCGGTTGAGGTTTTTTCTGACTTAGATTGCGGTTTTGATTATGTTTCGGTAACTTTTTCCCAATTATAAATTCATTCGGTATCAGATGGAGTCTGGAGTTGTGGAAGTGGATGTTGTACTGATGATGGAGCGCTTTGAATGACTGTGTATTTATTAATTTCATGATTTGTCAGTTATTACTTCTTGTACTGGACCGGCATGGGTATCGTCAACCTAGAAAATTATCAATCAGGGATTTTGATGAAGCTCCAAATAGGAACATTGTCGCTAAAGCCACCCAAAGACATGGAATTGCCGGAATTGTGACTCTCTGTTTGTTTTAGAAATTGTTTTAACAGAATTGACATCTCATGTACCTTCTAGCGGTACTAATTTTTCATTGCATGCTTTGTTGGGAGACCAGGGAACTAGCACTGCAATCTTTTCTTGATATTTTAGTCAATTTAATATTTTGTCTCCCGGTAAGTGGTTCTGAGGCCTATTGGGCCATTGGCTGTTTCGCTTTAACCGGACTCTATACCATAGAGAAGTAGCATGCTTATTTACTTATTCCTTCAAGAGAAAATAGTGTTTTCTGTTAAAAGATGTATTGATAATCATACTCTGTTAATCCTAAATTGTTTTGGGAGTTAGACAGGTTTCTATTTTTTATCGCTGAGATTTAAATTCTCCTGCCTTCTTGTAATGCTAATCCTGCATATTTAGGAGATAAGCTCTCCAAAGCAGAGTATTTGTGATTCTGTATTTTTCATTAATCCTTTTTCTTATATTTTTCATTAATCTTGTGACAGTACTCTGCTTATATTGAGTGATCAGTAGTTTCTAGAAAAATTTTCACTTTTTGTCTGCCCTCTTGCACCATTTCTCTGCTTTCCCTGTTATCATATAATTTAGATTATGTGTTCTCTGACATTGTCTCTGTTGGTTCAGAAATGCTTACAATATGGTGTTGCACAAATGTGGGGAGAAGCTATACTCGGGACTTGTATCAACAATGACTTTCCATCTGCAAGAAATGGCAAAGTCTATAGAGGCTGCTCAAGGTGGTTCATTCCTGGAAGAACTTGACAGGAAATGGTCTGATCATAAAAAGGCATTGGAGATGATCCGTGACATTTTGATGTATATGGACAGAACTTTCATTCCTAGTACCCATAAAACCCCTGTTCATGAGCTTGGGCTGAATCTCTGGAGGGATAATGTGATACATTCGAGTAAAATTCAAACAAGGCTTCTCAATACACTTCTTGAACTGATACACAGAGAAAGGACTGCGGAGGTCATTGACAGGGGACTGATGAGAAATATCATCAAGATGCTGATGAATTTAGGACCTTCGGTATACCAAGAAGACTTTGAGAAGCCCTTTCTTGAAGTTTCAGCTGATTTCTATAGGGCTGAGTCCCAGGAGTTCATTGAGTGTTGTGATTGCGGAGACTATCTAAAAAAAGCTGAAAGACGTCTAAATGAAGAAATAGAGAGGGTGTCACAATACCTGGATACAAAGAGTGAAACTAAGATTACAAACGTTGTGGAGAAAGAGATGATTGCAAGCCATATGCTTCGGCTAGTTCATATGGAGAATTCAGGCTTGGTAAACATGCTTATTGATGACAAGTATGATGACTTGGGAAGAATGTATAATTTATTCCGGCGAGTTCCTGAGGGTCTTCCAACAATACGAGATGTAATGACTTCACACCTGAGAGAGACAGGCAAACAGCTTGTTACTGATCCTGAGAAGTTGAAGGAGCCTGTGGAGTTTGTCCAGAGCCTGTTGAACGAAAAAGATAAGTATGATAAAATCATAAATAAGGCATTCAACAATGACAAGACATTCCAGAATGCCTTGAACTCCTCTTTTGAGTACTTTATCAATCTGAATCCTCGTTCTCCTGAATTCATCTCTTTGTTTGTGGATGAAAAATTGCGCAAAGGTCTGAAGGGAGTCAGTGAGGAGGATGTTGAGACCATTCTTGACCAGGTAATGATGCTATTTCGCTATTTACAGGAGAAGGATGTGTTCGAAAAATATTATGAACAACATTTGGCAAAGCGACTCCTGTCTGGGAAAACAGTTTCTGATGATGCTGAGAGAAGTCTGATAGTTAAGCTGAAGACCGAGTGTGGCGACCAGTTTACTTCAAAATTAGAGGGCATGTTCACTGATATGAAAACATCACAGGATACAATGTAAGGTTTCTATTCTGCCTATGGTCCTGATTTAGGTGATAGCCCAAGTGCAAGTGCACCAATTTGATAAAATTTCTGTTAAAATACGAAATTTTTGAATAGTTGTTTTGATTGGTTCAGGGACAGACTAGTATGTAAATTAAATTCAAAACTTATGATTTGGTATGAGGATAATTAATTGAGTTATTGTTTTATTATAATTGATTTGAATTTGAATTATTTGAGTTTACTTGGCCTGATTTTTTTTTTTTTTTCAAAGAAGTAATATTTTTAACCAACACAATTACTGTTGTTTGTTGTAATTTACCTTTATTGAATTAAGAGATACGAGTACTTTAATGTACTAAATCCACTATTTAAAGTGCTTGTGAAATGACATATATTTCTTTACTCATTCGTTATATTATTTTTCACTTTCTACTCACATATTTCATCAATAAAAACACTTTAGTCACTTTATTAAAAAATAAAAAAAATGATTTGAAAAAATTAAAATGAGATTTAAACCATTTACAAAGATTAAAAAAAGAATATTTTGAAAAAAAAACTTAGATAAATAAAATAAATATTTTAATTCTATTAAATACGTTTAAATTTTATATTATTTTCATAATATAAGTGGATAAACATTGGTTTGAGGTGAGTATTATAAAAAATTATTAAATATATAAGGTTATATGAGTTCAAAGGGAGAGAATATAATTTGTTGTGAGTAAATAACAACTTTCGAGAGATGAAAAATATATAAAATATTATTATATTTTAATTTAGAATGAGATTGAAATTTTTCAATCCACTTAAAGCCTCAATATTTTTTCAATTTAAAATTAGATTATCTATCTAAGTCGAATATTTCTTTTGGTTAGCAATATAGACAAAGGGCAATACTAATGAACTTATATAAGTATCTCATTGTGTGTGTATATATATATTGACTTGTTTCATATTAAGAAAAAGGAAAAAGGAAAAAGGAAAAAGAAATAATGTGGAGGTAATTTAGATTTTAATGAATTATGTTAGAGTGGTTACAAGAGTTTTTCTTTTTTTTTTTTTTTTAACATTCAAACACAAGTATAGGATGTTGACGAGAAGAAAAGGAATTATTATGTGCAAAGAGAATAATAGTTTACTCTGTACTTCTATGTGAAGCTACTTATGAATTCACATAAATTGTATATCAAATCAAAATTAACATTTAATTCGAAACAAAAGAATGTGATATTCATTTAAAAGATAAACGAATTTTAAACTTTATACTTCATTTGTTTGAAATATTTGATTTAGTACAAAGATGAAACAGAGTATTTGACTATATAAAACTACATATAGTAGTACTAATTAGAATGTAGAAGCATGCGATATTTAAATTAAAAAAAATATTATTTTACAAAATTATATATTTATCTTGAAATACTAAAAAACAAAGGTATAATTATTCAATTTATAACTCTTTTTTTTAATAAACTCATTTGATTAATATACGATTTCAATACATCCTTCTTTGATTTATAATTAAAAAAATAAATAATAGTATATAATTTGTCAGCTCATAGCATTTTTTTTTAACATTCTATGTGGATTGAGAGATTCGGAGGGAAAAGAAAAGAAAAGAAATATAGGGTTTAGATTTTACGTATTTAGATTAATTTTTTTTTAAGAAGGGAAAGAAAAAATCAGGAAGGGAATAGAGGATTAACTTTAATATAAAAGTTCTAATATCATTTCCCTCCAAAAGTAGGCTGAAATGGATGGAAATAAATTTTCATTTAATAAATATTTATTAAACAATCTAAAATACGGTTAATAATTAAAAAAATTTAACATTGTTATATTAAATTAATAGATAAAAATATAAATTTAAATCGTATTATTTTTTTTCTCCAAACACTACATTTAGTCATTTATTTTATTCTTTTATATCTAATCAAACGCTATAAATAATTATTAATTTACTTTTTTCTCTTTTTATTTCTTTTCTTGTTTATTCTACTCCTCTCCTCTACTTTTTTATTTTTTTCTCACTCTTACCAGCCCTTAGGACAAAAAAATAAGGACTCACCAGCTGCGGTGTGGGATTTCTTTTCCTAAAATATGGGAGAGGGTCCTCGGGGGCAGTGAGCATTGGGCCTCCTCTCTTATTGACTGGTTGGGTACTTGATTTACAACCTGCATTTGAGGCGTGGAACAATTCTGATGCGCGCCCGTGAGCGTCTGGTGTTAAGCCTTTGGGAACAAAAAAGGCCAATGCGAATTCGAACTTTCTCTTTAATCCATGTTTAAATATGGACCTGTGGACCAATATGAGCGGTGGCTTCTTCCTTTTTGTCCTTCACTGGAAACAGTATGTTTCAATCCTTCAAAAGGATTTTTTTTTTAAGATTTCGGATTTAATAGTGGAATAAATGATATAAAAAATTAATGAGGTAAAAAAATATTTTTATTTTAAAAAATGACAAATAATTATAAATTTTAAAAACTAACAGTTAAAGGTACAGAGGAAGTATACCATATAGTGAGTTTGAAACAAAATCTCAAACCTCTTCTAACACATTTTTTCCGTTCAGATCAATACGACATCTTATTAAATAAATAATATTTTATCAATCAAATATATAATAGTTTAATTGATTAAAATATTTCATAAAAAAATCGATAAAATAACATTGTAACTAAGAGATAATAAAAAAATATTAGTTTAATGAATACTAGTTTGATTCTCCGTGCGTTACACAAATTTGTATAATATATTAATTCAATAAATTTAATAAATTTAGATAATTTTTATTTGAATTTTAGAGAATTGAAGTAGATATCGGTAATCAAGGGTTCAACATATCATATACTTGTTAAATAACCTTAACTCAATCTATTTAAATTCAATAGATTTAGAGATATCTGAAAAAAATTATAATATTGATTCTTATTTATATAAATTTATTAAATTTAAATAATCATAATGGAATGTGGCTAACAATTAATAGTTTGATAGATTAAAATAACATTTTACTTTAAAAAAAGTCTTTTTTGATTGAGAGATGAGAAGGGAGGATTGAATATTTATTGTGTTTGAACGGTTATGGGAGAAGAAAGAGAAAATTTATTAATTTATATATTTACTTATATTTTAATATAAGTATAATAAATTTAAATATGATTTTTTTAATTAATATAAATATTTAAATTAATTCCCGTTTACTTCTATTTTCCTTCCGTTTTCCTTCAAGATGGAAAAAATATGATATATTATAAATATACGACAGATATCGAGAAATAAAATTATTTAAATTAATATTATTTTAAAAATTAAGTTTTGATTTCGGAAGGGAAGGATTGCTTCCCCTTATAGTCTAAAAAAAATTATAATTTTGATCAACGTGTAACTAGATTAGCCAATGCAAGCGCATTTTACCAAATTGAATAAAGATAGGTTTGTCACAATATAATACAACTTATTTAGTTAAAAATATTTTGTATGCTCCAAAAGAAATAACTGAGTTAATTAATTAGTGAGCGCAAAAATTAAAAAGTTAATTAAAACTAAATTGATTTCTAGCTCTATTCTCATATTAGTAGGTGATTTTCAATTTACCTTTCTTTCTTGTTATAGGTTATAAGTCATTTCATAAGGGACATAAATCCCCATTATACTTCAATTCATCATTTGAAAGAAGAAAAACCAACATATGACAATGCACAAAAGAAGGGTGGGGGGGGGGGGGGAGAGGGGGTAACAATTTCCTCCCCTCAATTAAAGAGTAAGAGAAATCTCTTTCTTCACCCTTATTTCAAACTTATATACAATATTCGATTCATAATAAATGCCATTTTGACTGAATAATTTTATTACATATTAAATAATTTTTTATAAAAAGTCGATATTATTTTTTCTGTTTACTTTCTAATATAATTATTCAATATAATACATTTTATAATTTTTTATACTTTTTGCTATTACCTACAAAAAACGAGTCAAACTATTGAACAAGTACTGAGATGTATAGAAATAAATGACTTTGTATTTAAAATTAATAATTAAGAATATATTAATTATTTTAATTAATTTTTTAATATGTGTAAAAAATTTTAAAACGACATTGTAAATATGAGGTAGTATATAGAGAGAGAGAGAGAATTATATATATATATTTATATTGAAATCTCAGTAGAGGTATTCTTCTCCCAAACCCCAACAATGAATATAACATGGAATAGAGGTGAGGGAGGATTTGGTTTTCCTTTGCTTTCCGTATTGCTCAATTCTTCTTTTCTTTTCTTTTCCTTCCATCCTCTCATTTCCCTTCCCATTTCAATTTCAAACCCTTTCCTCCCCAAAAATATATCTATATTCGCTGTCATATTTTTCTCACACTAACTTCTCTCAACCGTTCGATCTCTCTCTGCTCCAATCTCTGTAAATTCAACACAGTTCTCCGATATAATTCATACATAGACAAGTTCACCCCCCAGGAAGAAGGCGTCGTAATTTTTCTGTTCATCTAATAGAAATCTTTGAAGCTTTTTCTGAAGAGTTTTGCGAAGTTCGATTTGATTTTGTTTCTGAATTATCGGTTTTGTGGTGTGATTATATTATATATAGAGGAAGCGAGGGCGATTTTGCGTGTGAACATGAATAGTAATCAGAAGAAGAGGAATTTTCAGATAGAGGCTTTTAAGCATAAGGTGGTGGTGGATCCAAAATATGCCGACAAGACTTGGAAGATTCTGGAGCATGCCATTCATGAGATTTACAACCACAACGCCAGTGGCCTTAGCTTCGAAGAACTCTACAGGTTGCATTTCACTTTATTATGTTCGCTTTTGAATTCCATCGCATATTTTTGTTTTATAAGATGTTATAGACTGATTGATATTTGTTAGATAAATTTTAGCCTAGTTTGATGTGCTAAAGTTAGTATTTTTCTGAATTAGGATTGCGGTTTAGGTTTTTCTGACTTAGATTGCGGTTTTGATTATGTTTCAGTAACTTTTTCCTAATTATAAATTCATTCGGTATCAGATGGAGTCTGGAGTTGTGGAAGTGGAAGTTGTACTGGTGATGGAGAGCTTTGAATGACTGTATATTTATTAATTTCATGTTTTGTCAGTTATTACTTCTTCTATTGGACCGGCATGGGTATTGCAATGGACCAAGTGTTTTCTCTGTTTTTTGCGGAATCATTAGTTATTCCTAAACTTAAATGAGTTGAAGTGTTCTAATCTACAGTTTTGCCTCTTAAATGTCATGAACTTTAGTCTTTGTTGCCGCCACTTCTCTTTCATCATTGAGAAGAGGAAAATGTGAGATTTCGTGTAGGCATGCTATTGTGATGTCTTTGCTTGATAAACATGGGAGGCGATTTGGGTTTGATGTTGATCACATTGCATTGACATGGATTGTCTTGTCAATAAATTGCTAAGAACATCCAAGGTGAAATAAATTATAGCCGCTGAATTGTCTGCTGATGATGACGTTAAATGGACAGATTTCAGGATCTAATAGTCTGCTGAGTTGATCTAGAAGATCATTATTTCCAATTTAATGAGGAAGGAGGTAGTTCTTGTAGGTTTGTGGTAAATGCTTTTGGATGAGAATCAAGGAAACTGTCTCCTTTCCTACTCTGTCCAATCATATTATGCTTTCCATGGACATCCCTACGTTGGTCATGGATGGCATTACAATGTCCTTATCCTATTTAAGTTAGTTTGACGGAGGTGCCATAGCTTTTCTGTCCACACTCTGTGTGTGATTGTAGCAACAAGTGTTGTGCTTCAACTCGCAAGGAATGTACACTAGATTAGTTAACATCCATTACATTATCAATGGAATGTGCATTAGATTAGTTAATACCCATTACATTATCAATTGCAGGAAATGTGATAAAAGAAATGACCTTGGAGATTGATTTCTCATATCAAAGTTGGTATTGAATAAGAAATATATGTTCAAGCTGGGCCCTCACTGTTCCTCCAATTTTGCCCTGCTGATGCTCTTCTTTTGCCTCTTTTGATTCTCACATGATACTTCAAGAAATTTCAATATACATGGAAAAATTGTTACTGTTTTACCATATTGAGTTCATTAATCATACTCCTTCTTGGATGTATGTTAGAGATCGTAGTATTTAATTAATTGTAGATTTCAGATATTGTTATATAGCTTCAAAATGGACAAAGTTCCCAATTTTGTTTGCAAACATCAACTTTTTCTTCTTTTGATTTATATCCCATTTGGTTTCTTTCCATTTTCATTAATCTCTGCGACAAGATATGACTAATCTTTGGAAATTCTATCGTCTCAATGATCAAAATCCAAACTAGAGGATTTGTGTCTCGCTTGATCATTTGTTACCAAGAGGTTTAAAGTGTATCTTTGCTTGATAGAAAGGGAATACGTGTTCATCCTATCCTACCCAGGTCTATGAATTTCCCTTTCAATTCCATTACCTTATCCTTACCCATGAGGTTCTAGGGCATCCTTAAACACCAACACCCCCCCCCCCCCCCAAAAAAAAAAAAAAAAAAAGAAAACCAACAACAAAGGGTCATTAAAAACCCCAAATCCCTTGCTGGCAGTGTGGAGCACTAAGTATAGAAATAGAAAAGGTAAGGAATAAAAGAATATAGGTGCTTCCGTGCAAGTGAATCAGACTAGGATGTGAGAATCTTTCATTTTCAGTTGAGACCGATAGTGGATCTCTTATTTAATAAATAAATAAATATGGATTTCTTTCTTTGATTACACTGCCTATCATGCTGGAACTGAAAGCTATTGGGAAAGCCTTCGCATCATTCCTTGTAATTTAGAAAAATAGGTAATTTTCTTCCTGTTTCTATCTTTTTTGTACTGTATATGCGCAGGAGGCTCATGCTGTTAAAACTGGTCTAGATATGCTACACACTTGGGATATTTGCGTCTACTTAGCGACTTTCCCTGAGACCTTTATCCTTGTGGCCCATAATTATGGTAAAATCAATTTGATGATGCATTTATCTGTGCAAATCAGTTGGAAACCAGAACCACTTGATTTCATAATCACCGTATCAACCTAGAAAATTATCAATCAGGGATTTTGATGGAGCTCCAAATAGGAACATTGTCCCTAAAGCCACTCAAAGACATGGAATTGCCTGAATTTTGACTCTCTGTTTGTTTTAGAAATTGTTTTAACAGAATTGACATCTCATAAACCTTCTAGCGGAACTAATTTTTCATGGCATGCTTTGTTGGGAGACCAGTAAACTAGCATTGCGATCTTTCCTTGATAGTTTAGTCAATTTAATATTTTATCTCCCGGAAAGTGGTTCTGAGGCCTAGAGGACCATTGGCTGTTTTGCTTTAACCGGACTCTATACGGTAGAGAAGTAGCATGCTTATTTACTCCTTCCTTCAAGAGAAAATAGTGTTTTCTGTTAAAAGATGTATTGATAATCATACTCTGTTAATCCTAAATTGTTTTGGGAGTAAGACAAGTTTCTATTTTTGTTGATGAGATTAATGCTAATCCTGCATATTTAGGAGATAAGTTCTCCAAAGCAGAGTATTTGTGATTCTGTATTTTTCATTAATCCTTTTTCTTATATTTTTCATCAATCTTGTGACAGTACTCTGCTTATCTTGAGTGATCAGTAGTTTCTAGAAAATTTTTCACTTTTTGTCCACCCTCTTGCACCATTTCTCTGCTTTCCCTGTTATCATATAATTTGGATTATGTGTTCTCTGACATTGTCTCTGTCGGTTCAGAAATGCTTACAATATGGTGTTGCACAAATTTGGGGAGAAGCTATACTCGGGACTTGTATCAACAATGACTTTCCATCTGCAAGAAATGGCAAAGTCTATAGAGGCTGCTCAAGGTGGTTCATTCCTGGAAGAACTTAACAGGAAATGGTCTGATCATAATAAGGCATTGCAGATGATCCGTGACATTTTGATGTATATGGACAGAACTTTCATTCCTAGTGCCCATAAAACCCCTGTTCATGAGCTTGGGTTGAATCTCTGGAGGGACAATGTGATACATTCAAATAAAATTCAAACAAGACTTCTCAATACACTTCTTGAACTGATACACAGAGAAAGAACTGTGGAGGTCATTAACAGGGGGCTGATGAGAAATATCATCAAGATGCTGATGGATTTAGGACCTTCGGTATACCAAGAAGACTTTGAGAAGCCCTTTCTTGAAGTTTCAGCTGATTTCTATAGGGCTGAGTCCCAGGAGTTCATTGAGTGTTGTGATTGCGGAGACTATCTAAAAAAAGCTGAAAGACGTCTAAATGAAGAAATAGAGAGGGTGTCACAGTACCTGGATACAAAGAGTGAAACTAAGATTACAAACGTTGTGGAGAAAGAGATGATTGCAAGCCATATGCTTCGACTAGTTCATATGGAGAATTCAGGCTTGGTAAACATGCTTATTGATGACAAGTATGATGACTTGGGAAGAATGTATAATTTATTCCGGCGAGTTCCTGAGGGTCTTCCAACAATACGAGATGTAATGACTTCACACCTGAGAGAGACAGGCAAACAGCTTGTTACTGATCCTGAGAAGTTGAAGGAGCCTGTGGAGTTTGTCCAGAGCCTGTTGAACGAAAAAGATAAGTATGATAAAATCATAAATAAGGCATTCAACAATGACAAGACATTCCAGAATGCCTTGAACTCCTCTTTTGAGTACTTTATCAATCTGAATCCTCGTTCTCCTGAATTCATCTCTTTGTTTGTGGATGAAAAATTGCGCAAAGGTCTGAAGGGAGTCAGTGAGGAGGATGTTGAGACTATTCTTGACAAGGTAATGATGCTGTTTCGCTATTTACAGGAGAAGGATGTGTTTGAAAAATATTATAAACAGCATTTAGCAAAGCGACTCCTGTCTGGGAAAACAGTTTCTGATGATGCTGAGAGAAGTCTGATAGTTAAGCTGAAGACCGAGTGTGGCTACCAGTTTACTTCAAAATTAGAGGGCATGTTCACTGACATGAAAACATCACAGGATACAATGCAAGGTTTCTATTCTGCCTATGGTCCTGATTTAGGTGATAGCCCTACACTGGTTGTCCAGGTTTTGACAACTGGCTCTTGGCCCACCCAGCCCAGTGTCACTTGCAACCTGCCTGCAGAAATGTCTGCTCTCTGTGAAAAGTTCCGATCATATTATCTTGGGACCCATACTGGTCGGAGATTGTCATGGCAAACAAGCATGGGAACTGCTGATCTAAAGGCAACCTTTGGGAAGGGCCAGAGACATGAGCTGAATGTATCCACTTACCAGATGTGTGTCCTCATGTTATTCAACAATGCTGATAGGCTTAGGTACAAGGAAATTGAACAGGCCACTGAGATTCCTTCATCTGATTTGAGGAGGTGCTTACAGTCCCTTGCTCTTGTTAAGGGAAAGAATGTTCTCAGGAAGGAACCCATGGGCAAAGATATTGCAGAAGATGATACATTTGTTGTGAATGATAAGTTCACAAGCAAGTTTTACAAGGTGAAGATAGGAACTGTAGTTGCACAAAAGGAATCTGAACCTGAAAAGCAGGAGACGCGGCAGAGGGTGGAGGAGGACAGGAAGCCCCAAATAGAGGCTGCAATAGTTAGGATCATGAAGTCTAGAAGGGTATTAGATCATAACAATATTATTGCAGAGGTCACAAAGCAGTTGCAATCTCGATTTCTTGCCAACCCCGGTGAAATAAAGAAAAGAATCGAGTCCCTTATTGAGCGGGATTTCTTGGAGAGGGATAGTGCAGACAGAAAAATGTATCGGTATCTTGCATAGGAAATTCCTTCACATTGATTGCTTGTTCTTTTGCTTTAGGTTAGACTTTGGTATGGAACTGTACCTTGCTTTACAGTTGAAAAAATTGTCGTTTATATCTTGCAAACTATCTTTAAATCGATTACCCTTTATTGTGCCCTTCCAGTATGATTGCCTTTTAGTCTTCGACTCTGACTGAAAGTGCCATCCTTCGGAGGCACAGGTCAATCTGCTAGGAATCAAATACGCCTTAGATTTCTTCATCTTTGTTAGCTACATGATGGTTTCTGATTTTGCAGCTGATTTTGGCTGTAGGAGCTGTTCGTACAAGTTTTCTTCATCTTGTTGGTACATATTAAAATTGACTGTTTCTGCAATACGTGAACGTTGTTAGGACATCGCTGACCTCTTGAACACTTTGAAGTCCAGAAGCAGATTGATTTCACCTTTCAGGTGTTTCTTAACAACTATTGTTAAGAAACAAGAGGAGAGACGAGGAGCAGCAGTCAGCACGGAGAGCGACTCCCGGTCAAGCACACCCGATGACTGGCTGCCAAAGAAATTTTGCTTAGCCAACTACGCATCACCAACATAAAAAATTACAACAATACCAAAGATTCTCTTAATCAATTCAGTTTAATGTATTTATTCAAACATTAGGCCCCTCTATTTTACCAAGAAAAGATGCGGTCAATCTAAAGTCACAACCCAATCAACACAAAACTCGCTCATATCTGAGGCGTAAAATTTGTCGAGGAAAGATACTCGTCCTTGACATTCGATAGCACTTCGAGGAACAGTTTATCTTTTTCCTTCTCATTCAATCCTGTACTAGCCAATTAGGAGTTTTTGACCAAAATGGTAATATTTCAAAAAGAAATTCCGGATAGAGGTACAAAATTTGAAGCACTCCATGAGAGGGTACCTCGTGTCTACCAGACACATGGAGGACGTGCACCTCGTGTCTGGCAGATACGAAGAATGTCCGGCATTTCTTCAATCAATAAAGCAATTAACGTATCAGAGAAAGCTAGAAAAGCATGCAGAGACACAAGGATGCCTGCTTTTCCAACGCCCCGTGGCTTTATTCAATGGAATCTCTGATTCCACAGAGATTCCACTGAAAGTTGCTCTTCACGTGATCATGCAGAGTAATTCACGGGAGGAATAGAGCCAAATTTTGCCTATAAAATGCAAACGATGGCCGAGTTCATTTCATTCATCTTCATTCACATTTCATTCATCTTCTTTCAAATACAGCAAAAAGCCGCTTGAAGAATACGAACAATTTTTCTTTTCCCTGTTTTTAAAATTTTCAAACTATTTTCTTTTCCCACTCATTCGGAATTATATATCATATTTATTTCTTTTCATCACCACTAATTTATCGTTGGAGGTTTGTGCTGAAATTACAAATCATAAAAAGTGTTGCTACCTGTGCACTCGAGCCATACACGCGACTTTTATATTACATGTTTTTTTTAAAAAGAAAAAATAGAGATTGTATCAATTAATTTATTTATTTGTTCAAATAGATATATTTGAATTTAATATTAAAAAATTAATTATTAGATTGTACACTTATAGTGAAATTATTGGGATTTTTAGATATTATGTTTAGTAAAATGTTGACTAATTTATAATATATTTTGATCTGTTTAATCAAAATGTAAAGTAAATTATTAATTTTATCTATTTTATGTTTTGTTGAATGGTATAAATTGCGTATGGTTGATATTTAACTAAATTACTTACTGTTAGGTTAAAGGAAAAATGATCGACTAATTATTTTTAATAATTTAATTAGGAAAGTATTAATATAAATTAGACGAAAAATATCTAATTATGGACAAATTTTCAAATTAAATGAAAAAAATTTAATGTAGTATATATTAAAAATTTAGGGTGAATCTTATCTTTAACTTTCATGGTGAATTTAATAATTTAATTTATTTGTAATTTTTAGTTAGTTATTTTTTATATTTAATTTAATTTAATTGTAATTTATGTCCATGTTAAAAAATTGTTATATTTTGTTTGATATTTAGTTTTTGATTATTTTTTACGATTAATTAATTTATATTGATACTCTATTATATAGCACAATATATTATTTTGGGTTGAGATGCGTTGAATAATGAGACTAATTATTTCTAACACTTTGATTGAAAAAATATTAATATAAATTAGACGAAAAATATCTAATTATGCACAAAATTTTAAATTAAATGAAAAAAATTTAATATAGTATATATTAAAAATTGAGGGTAAGGGTGAACCTTATGTTTAGCTTTTATGGTGAATTTAATAATTTAATTTATTTGTAATTTTTAATTAGTTATTTTTTATATTTAATTTAATTTAATTTAATTATAATTTACGTCCATGTTAAAAAATCGTTATATTTTGTTTGATATTTGATATTTGATTATTTGTAACGATTAATTGATTTATATTTATATTGTATAACACAATATATTGTTTGGGTTGAAATATGCTGAATAATAATGATATTGGTTTCATATAGTAATTTAAGGTTGCGACATACTTTATTTATTTATTTTTTTGATAGAAAAATTCTTTTACATTGTTTATTTAGGCACAATATTACTAGAATAACTTGTTAGATTACAATTGTATTGGGATTACGAGATTATGCGTACTCCAAAAGGTAATTTTTTTAACGGTCCATGTCGCAAGGCATTGATTGTTAAAAATCGAGTTAGTTACTTCGATTTAGTCAACAAAATATGTACACTTCGTGGATTAGACATGTCTACTGTTCAATTGCAAATAACAATAAGAGAAAATACTATTTTTGGCGCTATACTAAGGTCTACAACAATTTCCATAACAGACGATAAATATATGGAAAGCTTGTGGTACTATGCATTCACCGTGAAGGAACAACCAATCGATCTGCATGTTCATCATAAGATGATACAAATTCAAAATGTAACAGATACAAATATTGTAGAACAACACCACCCCACGCTTGTTACGGAATCCTTTACTGAATTAGTGAATTCAGCCATTTCAGTGCATATGGCTAATATTGATTTAAATGCGCATATACCTGCTTACGCTAGTAATCCTAGACATCTCTCAAGTGACAATTTTCAATCCCTTTATACTCTGATAATTCCGAATATCCCAGTCGTCGGACCAACTTCGATGGGGTTTGTCACGCCTCCATTTCATGTCGATATTCAGCTTATAAAACACAGTCCAACCCCATGCAGTTGTTTTCTACTGCGGAAATAGATATTCCATTAGATATTACCCCAGTCGATGGGTGGGTTGCTCGAGAGCCCAATTAGGTAGGTGCTCCAGAGGCGACCGTGGATGATTTAGGAGCAACATCCGACATTGATGGACCTGATGCGGAAGATACCCTCGACGAGGACGAGGGGCATGGTGATGCTGGAGAACATGGTCTCGGTCCTTCTGTAATGCCACAACCTGCTAATATACCTATTGAATCAGACTGGTTGTATAATCCACCGTATTCAATGTATCTTGACAAGTTGGTTACTTCTTAAGAAATGAAAAATGAATGTGATGAAATGGCAACGGGAAGCAGTCGGATGAATTTATGGTCAGAATCTAATAATGACTTGATGATTGAAATGTGGTTCAGAAATAATGAAGAGTTACTTTGGACAGTTCGATCATGGTCTGTCAGATTGGGTCGTGAGTTCATAGTACAAGAAAGCAAAAGCGCATCATGGGTTGCCGAATATAAAAATTCAACTCTCCCATATCCCTGTTATTGGTGAATTCATGCGCGAAAGAAAAAAGATTGTGGACTGTGACATTACTCAATGGCATAGAGAGCACATTTGTCTAGTTCGAACAATAGACGATAACCATCGCAACATGAGCGCCAAATTTATGGTGAAGCATATTATGTTAATAATTCATAATAATCTAGAAATAATGATTAGCGAGATAAACAACTATATACATGACACTTTACATTTCACTTCATCTTACAAGAAAGGATAGAACACGCACAGGTATGCCATTGAGATGATTTATGGTGACTGGTCTTCCTCATTTGCACAACTGCCACGGTATATATAAGCCTTGCAAGATGCCAATCTAGGTATCGTAGTATCATGGCATTTCCTACCTATGAACAGTAATGGAGCAAAGATATTTGGATATATTTTTTGGGCGTTCAAGCTATACATTAATGCATTTGTTTATATGAAACCGGTAGTCAGCGTCAATGAGACATTTCTTAGGGGTATATATAAGGAAAAATTATTAACACCAGTTGGTTAAGATGCCAACAATCATATATTACCCTTTACTTTTGCAGTTGTTGACGAGGAAACTAATGACAGTTAGGGTTAGTTTTTGTCGTTACTCAAAGCGCATGTACTAAAGGATCAAAGAATTTGTTTAATATCCGACAAACTCGTTGGGATAGTGAATGCCCTTCATCGACTACCCGGTTGGTATGAGCCAATGGCAGTGCACAGATTTTATTTCCAACATATCCGAAAGAACTTCAATACAAAGTTTAGAAATCATCAGTTGAAGAAGTTGATGTATACAGTTGAGGATCAAAGTAAGAAGCGAAAATTTTTGTAGATTATGAAAGAAATTAGTATGTTGAACCCCCAAGCCAAGACATTGTTGGATTTGATTCCGAAGGAGTAATGGACGCTTACTTATGACGGTGGCTATAGGTGGGGTAATATGACAACTAATTTGGCTGAATCATTCAACAATGTCATCAAAAGCATATGTGTCATACCCATCAAGATTATTGTTGAGTCTTCTTTTAAAAAAATAGTTAAACATTTCAACGATTATAGACAGGAGGCTAATCACGACAAGTATTACTTTCCTTCAACGATATGGACAAAGTTTGTAAAGAATGAGACGAAAGGAAAAAGACACTGTGTGCTAGCTTTTAATCAGGATCGAGGTATTTTCAGTGTAGTGTCAATGAGTATGGAAAGGAAAATAATTCTTACGAGATTAATGTTGGTACCAGGTCATGCAGTTGCTACAAATAAAAAATATATGAAATTTCTTATTCGCATGCATTTGCAGCATGTCAGTAACTGGAGCTGAACCTTGGGAATCTCGTGTTATTCGAGAACACAACAATGTCCTACAGGTTAGCGTATACACCGCAATTTAGACCCATTCCGCACGAAGATTATTAGCGCGACCCTGATTTAATCTTGGTGTCGTACGCTCACCGTTTTAAGAATCTTCGATCTAATCGAATGCGGACGACGCGTATTCGGATGAAATGGATGAGCGTAATCTTGATTTACCTCCTCAATGTGGGTTATGCTATCGTAGCGGACATAATAGGAGGAATTGCACCCACAGTACCGTAGATTGATGTTAGAATATTTTACATATTCTATCTTTATAATTCATATGACTGATGTAATATTTCTTCTTTGACATGTATCAAAGCGTTCTTATGTGTGTAATAATATTCATCACATCTGTTTATATATTTTTGTGGTATTATGGTTGCACCAATGATGATATTTTTTAATTATTTTGTTTAATAATATATTACAATCATATTTTTTTTTAGAACACCATTGATAGATCCTGTATAAGACAGGGTTAATCCCGACCCTATTATTCCAGACTTGTTGACCCTGCAGCGTCGACATAGATCGACACATATTTAGGTAGGATAGTTGGAAAATACTGTCCTCACTGCAAAGCGCAATGACAACGCTTTTTGGATTACTTGACCATTCGATCCATAGGTCGAGCAACTTATGGATATAGATCGACACATATTTGGATAGGACAGTTAGAAGATACCGTCCTCACTGCAAAACGCAATGACAACACTTTTTGGATTACTTGACCATTCGATCCACGGGTTGAGCAACTTATGGATATAGCTGGGTTCAGTGGGATTATTTGTTTGCCGTACATGAAAATTTATCATCTCCTGATTACAGCGTTGGTGGAAAGATGGTGTCAGGAGACACACACGTTCTATCTTATAATGAGAGATGCCATAATTATACTATAGGATGTAGATGTTCTTTTTGGATTATATGTGGAGAGTGATCCAATTATTGGCCGTGGGTTTAACTGCCTACAGACAGAGCTACTAGATCTATATGATGCGCTCCTTGGTTTTCGACCCATAGGTACAGACCTGGATAAATTTCGATTGAAGTTAAACCCATTCGAGAGAGCACTGGCTCAACCTCTCCTAGTGCACGCGACTCTTGATATGGTTGTACAACATATAAGGTGTCGCATTATGCAACTTATTGGTAGATTTTTGTTCTTCAACAAATTCGGGAACTGGGTTTATCTGCACTTCCTTAGGTATATACGCAATCTCGAGTTGGCTAATACACTGAGTTATGGTAGTGCTGTATTAGCTCATTTGTATTGTTGTATATGCAATGCTACTATTTATACGGCACATCGGATTAGTGGTCCACTTCTTTTGATTCAGGTACAAATTTAAATTCAAAATTAAATTAACTATGTTAAATTATAAAATATTTTTCTAATATTATTATTTTACTGGAAGTGCAGTTATGGGTTTGGAAGTGCATTCTCACTATTAGACCGGATAGAGTACGCTTAGTAGCGGACATTGGCCCGAATGTGCCTAGAGGAGCAATATGATAGAGTCTACTGGAACTGTCCCGCACGCCAACATATGTGTTGATTGCGTACAGAGATCAATTGAATCGGATGCGACACAATCACGTATGTATTACTATGATATTATGAGTTTGGAATCAAATTTTAAATAATATTTATTATTTATTATTTGAAATTAAATTTATTTATTTTTACAGTTTAGTTGGCAACTCTATGATGCGAACATGTTAACATTTCTACCTTCGTACTATAGTCATGGCTAACAAATTTAGATGTCTGTCACATTTCTATTGTATTGGGAGACGATTGAGCTACATCGTCCCGATCGAGTTATGCGGCAATTTGGATTCTTATAAATAATTCCGAATACTGTTGACATGGGGTCAAATCTGTATCAGCGGGATCTACGTACTACTGGTGCTGGATAGGATGAAGTGGATGCACTACATCGTGCTAACTGGATCAACAGATATGCTTATATTATCACCGGACAGTCCACTTTCAGGCAAGCTGTTATTACGCTTAATTATTTTGCGTGGTGTTGAACTAACACACAACGATTAATTAGCAATCCTACCATATAACAACCAAATTCCGTGAGCTATCAATCTAGTAGTTCAGCAGTTGAAGTACTCGTAAGTCTATTTTTCCTCGTTCATATAAGCATACATAGAATTCTGATTTATTTAAAATTTTAATGATATTCTTGAAAATGTATATTCAGATCGACGCACTGCATCGGATCTGACACATAGGTAATGAAGCGTCTCAGTATAATGCATCATACGCGCAACAAGCAGTCGAAAGAATATTCGATATTGCCATGCGTACTTTGATTGTTAGTGGCGAAACCAATCGTCTAAATCGAATGTCGTATGAGCCATCTAGACGATCGTATGCTACTGATCCGATACCGTCGATTTCGCAACAAGTGCTTCGACAAGAACCACCAATAAAGTGGGGCGGTAGACGGGCACGTCAGTGCGTTGCAGTTGAGAAAGTTTCGCCGCAGCAGTATTACTCACTTGTGCATGGAGATGAAGATGTTTATATGTTAGATACTCCTACAGCGGTCGATGATGACTACGTTTCAGTTCTGTCAGTTGCAGATGATTTCGTTCCTGGTGCAGCGATTTTAGATGATCACGATGATTTTTTTAACTCCTCAGTACCTAATTTTCAATCCTAGATATGTTTCTTTGGGGGGTGAGTTTGCTGCTGATACATCCATTGGGCCGTCTCGGAGATAGTATAGGCAGTTTGAGGACGATGTAGGTCATTCGTACGCTACAGATGAACAAAATGAGGTTTCAGATGTAGCGGTTTCAGATGATCACGATAATTTTTTAACTCATCAGCACCTAATTTTCGATGCTAGGTATATTTTTTCGGGGGCGAGTTTGCTACTGATACATCTATTGGGCCGTCTCAGAGATAATATAGGCAGTCTGAGGACAATGTAGGCCCGTTGTACGTTACAGATGAACAAGATGAGGGACAACCTAAAACACATCCTCAACAACAACCTCTGAAACGAGTTGAGCCTCAGTGGTACTGTCGAGGATTTCATAGGGTGACTAATTTTCATACTTAGTTTTGACAATTTTATGTGTATGTTATTGACAATTAAAATTAATTAAAATTAATTTTTATACATAATTGTAATTAAATTTTAGCATCCAAAATAATAAATTAAACTCTAAAAATTAAATTTAAATTTAAAAGAATTAGAAAGTTAATAACTTATTATTTCAAAAATATTATGTTTATCGAATTAAAGATGAATAATAAAATAAATTACATGTCTACATATAATAATATTTACGCTAACGAATTGATGTGAAATTAAAAAAAAAACTGCTACATGTTTTTAACGTATATATTTAAAATTAATTATACATAATAATTAAATTTTAGCATCTAAAAATTAAAATTAAAATTAAAAAAATTAAAAAATAATAAATTATTATTTCAAAACTATTATGTTTAACGGATTAAAGATAAATAATAAAATAAATTAAAAAGATTAAAAATTATTACCATTTTTTATGATAAAAATAAATTTAAATCCTATTTTAGTATTAATTGAAAATTAAAATAATTTAAAATTTTAATAAAAATAATTGTAATTTTATACTGTAAATGGGACTAAATAAAAAAATTTATTGAATATAATCGTTTATTTAAATAAAAAATTAAATTAAATAAAACTGAAATTACATATCTACATATAACAAAATTTACGTAACGAATTAATGTGAAATTTAAAAAAATTGTTACATGTTTTTAACGTACATATTTAAAATTAATTATACATAATTATAATTAAATTTTAGTATCTAAAAATTAAATTAAATTAAATTTAAAAATAAATTAAAAAATTATTATTTCAACACTATTATATTTAACAGATTAAAAATAAATAATAAAATATATTTACAAAATTAAGAATTATTGTCATTTTTTTATAATAAAAATAAATTAAAATTTTATTAAAAATAACTGTGAATGAGACTAAATAAAAAATTAAATAAAATAGAATTAAAATTATATATCTAAATATAATAATATTTATACTATAGAATTAATGTGAGAATTAAAAAAAAAAAGCGCTTCCTTAGATAAAGAAGAGGCAGAGAAACCGTGCAGGTACGAGAGGTTTGATAAAATACATGCACCTCGACACCGATGTGCGATTATTGCTTGTTGAAATTAATAAATGCTAAAATTGATGCATGCAATGGCTAAAATTGATTAACGCTGAAAGCGATGACGGGCATGGGAAAGGGGAATTAAATCTCGTGTTTGCCAAACACGAGGGGCAACTCCTCATCGTGTCTGTTAGACACGAGGTACCCTCTCGTGACGTGCATCAGATTTTGTACCCCATCCGGAGTTCCTTTTTAAAATATTACCATTTTGGTCAAAAACCCAACCAATTAGACACAAGATCAAGATTATATTAAATTTTTTCCCAAATAAACCCGGGATTGGCAAGATTTACAAGGTCAGAACCATTACACAACTGAACGTAAAATGCCTCTTTCTTCTCTTATTTTCATTTTTTGTTAACAAAAGTGTTTTTGTTGTTTCAATTGCCAATGATAACTAATCGTCTCGGCAGCTTCATACCTGGACTCTACGATTCTGTAAGAAGAATGCGGCTGTGGATATCTGAAAATGTCTTCACCTCTGCACCCCATAACCTGTTTACACAAATAAAATTAGTTCATGCTTGCAAAATATCAATCATTCAAAAGTCCATCCACATATATGGTTACATGATGGTAATAGGCCTAGACGTGTCATTTGGAAGATTGGCTATCAGTTTTAGATGATAGGAAATTCACAGAAAAGTTAAATGAGCAGAGGAACAAACCCTATGTTATATTATAATAAAAATGTATCTAAAATCTTGGGCAGAATTGTTTCACCAACCAGCAGTCTATCCCGAGAGCATTAGCCCCTTCCTTATCAGCCTTTTGATCATCTCCAACATGAACTGCCTTTCTAGCTTCCACGGATATCTGGTCTATAATACACTCAAATGTTAGTAGCAATGTTATATCCATTACATATAACAATCATTACATCCCTAAAGTTATGGGAAAGATGGAGAGAAAAACACAGAAGTTCTTGTTTCTCATAAAACAAGCCAAGGCTAATGCAAATTTGAACACGCCCCAAATTTGAAAATCATGGGCTTCAGTGATGGACTGCAAACTACCAACAATGGTAATGAAGAAGCTACTCAAACACATTGCATACCTAAAGCAGCCAAGAATATCTTTGCATCTGGTTTTTCATGTCCTACTTCTGAAGATATGATGACAGCATCAAACCTAACAAGAGAGAGAGAGAGAGAGAGAGAGAGAAAAAAAAGTGGGGGGGAAAAGATTAATAGATCAACAGCAAATCTAGTTCTGGTGGATTTAATTTACGCAATATCTCAATCCAATCTCAGGCAGATCACTTTGCATTTTCAAGACAAAGGCAGAAAAGCATGACTATAATACTCATATTGACTTCATTGTGTATGGCAGTGTCACTCACAAGTCCAAGACGCCAAGATCTTTCAATAGCTTCCTCAAGCGGGTGTCGAAGTTTGATACAACTGCCAGCTTGACTGGTTCATGGACAGATAATTCAGAACAAAGAGAACAAACAGAATGCAGTCTAATTGCCATATCGAAGTGACAAACAAAGAGAATACTTGATAACCTCCAGCATTTTTCAGAACCAATATTGCATCACAGGCTCCATCAGGAAGATGCCATGCACTGCCATTTGCATAGTGCTGATTACACAACACATTCAGATACCAAGTGAAAAACTCAACGATTGCTTAAATTTCTCCAAGACCTCTTGAGCAGTAAAACAAGAAATCTTCTCAATAACAACTATTGCAAAATATTGGGATTCAAGAAATACTACGTCATAGACTTCTTCAAAATAATCACTGTCTGCACAGCCAGTGGCCTCAGAAACCACAAGTTTCCAAAATGGCTTTCCATCACCCTGTCCATTTTATACAAGACGCCTGTAAGAAGAAACAATCATAAAGACAACAATATCGTAGCTAAGACCAAAACATCTATTTGTTGAGTAGAATTTTTAGAGACTTCACTTAATTGTCTTGTCCGTGCTAACTCTCAAGAAGGTATGAGGAAAACAGGTCTGCTAAACATCTGTATCATTTGCCTTACGGAAAATGATGAAAAAAGAGCTTTAAACCATTTAAGATTATGTGCAGCGTTCCTTGAAGAAAGGTAAACCCATCAAATTTTTGTAAGGCCAAAACACCCACATACAGACATCAACTTTAATTGACAAATGACAAGAGCAACAACTAATAATTTTCCTAATATGCTCAATAATATTTTGCCCCTGAATGACTGGCAGAAACAATAAAGATTCATGCAGCAGGGAACCTATATAATATTAGCATTGGAATGCTTATTTTACTTCTACTCATCCCTTCCTCCAAGGAACACTATCTATTGCACCACTATCCAATGTTTTCTGGGATGAAATGTTTCAAAATTTAGTTAAATGAACAAAGATCCTAATACCAAGGCAAAAACGCCCTATATTAGTTTCAAAGCTCATGAGTTATACTTTTTGGTTTTTGAATTATTCTACATGATATACATAATTTAACAAGGAATAAAGGGTTTTAATTTTCCTGGTTCATGTATGAGGACAAGTAATTATTCCTTCTGTTCTGTGAAGCTACAAATGGATGAACCTGGTAACGAAGTTTTTCAGGCCATGGAGCAGCAAAAGCTCTTTTGAAACCCTGTTTTATTTCAGCTGGAGTAGTTGTGATACCTGTCAACATAGATTAATTAAACTAGCTTCTAAATTCAAGTTATTACAATGGTTTAGAAACAAACTCCCAAAAGTAATTCATATCGTAATTTCCAAGAAATTTTATCCACATTAAAGATTTGAAAAAGTAAATGGCGATTTATAAGGTCCAGTTTCACCAAACAGCTTGATTACTCAGGTGGTTTTCGCAAAATGAACCAAATAGAATTTGTATGCCAGTGTCTTCTTGCCAAAGCAATGTTAGACACCCATCTTCAAAATAAAATCGAAATGCAAATATTAATATTCAGGCTCCAGGAAAAATGTCTAACATAGAGGAAAGCAAATGTAGCAATAGCTTCAAGAGTGATTTTGCACTTAAACTCCCATTGGTCCCAACTGGTGGCAATGGGAGCATATCTATTATTTGTACCAAAAATAACAGTAATAGCATGGAAAACCAACCGTATTTTTTGCCAATTTCATAGTAAGTTTCTCCAACCGGCTTGGTAAGCTGCAGCAGTGTACCTCCAGCATCCAGTAACAGCCCATCATATGCTCTCTTCACTAGTTTTTCCCCTCCTGCCAAAATTCAAAGAAAATAAATAGGGTCACATAAAGTTTCAGATTTTCCATCAATTAACTAAAAAATTAGTCTAAATTCGAAAATTTCACAATTAAACAACAATCCACCGAGCAAGTTGAGGAGTGGACAATTTCAGCTGGCTTCGTTTTTAACAACGCAAGTCATAGTAGCAATGGAATTGAACACAATACTAACCTGTGTGAATTCTTGAAGAGGGGAGCACGGATGAAGATCGAAGCGAAAGACATTGAGTAAACTTCAAATTCATGGGTTTAAGAGCTCTTAGTCTCACGAATGTGCAGGCCTCCATGGCAACACCAAGAAAGAGGCACAGATTTTTACCTTATTTTCTTTCTTTTTCCCGTTTCATTTGAAAGGGCAGAACATCGAAAACGACACCGTCGGGAGCAATGCAGCAAATTACTCACACGCTTGAAATAATAGTTGTTTGAGGTGTTTGTACAAGAATTAATAAAGCTATTAAAAAATCCTAATTATAGAGAAAAAAGATTATATTATCTCTTTTGGAAGATTAAAAAATAATTAATATGGTAGTTTAATAAAATAGTATAATAAATAAATCAGAGTTTAAATGAAAGAAGAAAGAAATAAATATATTTTTAAAATTTTAAGATGATGTGTTAATATTTGAAAAAAAAAATTCTAAAGTGATAATTATTATGATAATTTTGAATTAACCATGATACAAATATAAAGAAAAATATATTACTTTATTAAGATAATAATTTAATTATCGAATACTTGAGTTGATTTGTATATGAAGTAAATTTAAAATAATATTGAATTAGATTTACATCAATTATTTCTTTATTCAGTCCAACTAGATATGCTATTGTCCTAGATTATGGTATGGTTTCTTTCTAGTGATCGAGGTTTGCAGGTTTTGGTGGGGAAGATTTGCAGTTCAATGGTTTCTGAGCTATAAGATTAAACGCAAGTCTCGAACACCTTCTCCCTTTGTAGTATTAGCAATATAGAACTCTTTTCTCCATTCAGTCTTCATGCCTGAAACGGATTGAAACATCCATTATCTGATTACCCTATGTTGATAACCTTCTTGATTTCCTTTCTCAATCATCAAAATTGTAGAACAGAGAGAATGTTCTTTCTCAGTTGTTCATGTGCAACCATGGTCTTGAATTGCAGCTTTACTGCATATGCCATGTTTCAATTCAACGGATGTCTCTCTCTCATGAGAAATATTCAAACTAGTGCATTTTCCTCTAACATACTCCAAGGCAGAAAGAAGAATCACACATCAAAGCTCAGCACTTTCATAGGCTCACTAGTCACTAAGCTTGTGTGAATTCAATGACAGAGCACTTATCCCATCTATCACCAAACTGAATTGGGAAAAAAACTAAAGAATATTTTCAGTCTTTACAAAAAATGATGAGGATGTACAGGTTCTCAGAGGGGACAATTGGAACAATTTCGACATCTGTACATTCACCACATTCCACGTACAATGAATACTCCTCCACTCTTGAGAATAGCGTGCCACAAGGAGAAACCAGGAAACTTTTGTTCTGCCTTCGGGGAGGAAAAGAAAAGCAAGGGAGTATCATCTGATTCAGCGTCCCATGCCATATTCTCAGATAGAGGAAAGATTCAATGTCAGTCCATATTTCTGGTGAAAAAGTAGTCCAAGACTCCTACAGGATATGCATGATTAGAAATCTTGCGCCGAAACAAGTATCATCCTGTGACCCTGAAGTCAAATTCAAACACCAGAACGTTTTATTAAAGAGCATTTAAGTAAGGCATCCCACTTGAACCAAAACAAAGGCAAGGTAATTCTCTTTTCAAGCCAACTCAAATATACTAGTCGTAATACTTTGGGCATTGCCTTATTGAAAAGTTGCAGCGGGGAGGAACAAGAGAGTATTACCTCACTTTACATAGCATTCTAACAGATTGGATCAATATATCAATGGACAGGTGGAGATGAGACAACTCTATGGTGAAACAGCTTTGCAAGTGATCTGCGCTCACAATCCTACAGAAATAGTTGCCCAATGAATAACAGGTTAAAAATAGTAAGCGACTGTTGGATTTTTATGTATTACTGCATAAAATCACAAGAGAGGAAATTATAGAAATAAAGCAACCCAAAGCACTGGAGCTGCAATTGCTATTAGTTAAAAAAGCATTTTGGGAAAAGAACCGGGGGGGGGGCGCTGAATTTTGGGAAAATGAAGATTAAATAACACAGCAAATCTGTTTGCCTTTTTGAAGATTGTGATGAACATTTTCCCAAGTCATAGAAGCCCAGTTAGACAGGCTAAGTGAATTTCAACACAAAGCGTGCATACAAGATAGAAAGTGGAAGGCAATTAGAACAGGATGATGCATTACAATTATGATACTACGTAGGGAATAAGATACTCCAAAATTAAGAAGTTTTGAACCTTTGCAAGGAACTATAGACAAGGGGTGTAAAAATATTTAAGCTTCAACAGATATCATCCGCCACACCTGCCCAAAAAATAAATAAATAATTAAACCCCCCCCCCCCCCAACACACACACACAAGGACAATGGGAAAAAAAAGGGCCTGCCTGAGCAGTATTTCACCTTAAACATATATAAGCGGAAAGGTCTATCTGGATTCATTCTTCTTAGTTTCAAATATGTATACGCAAAGCTTAGTTGGTCTCTTGATGTAAAGCGGTCAACTTCATTGAACCAAAGGCAAGAAAATAAATTTGACATGGGGGTGTGAGCTCTGACGATGAATGAACCTTCAGGTACATCTGCAAAATACAGAGAGACCAACTTTAGCACATCCCCCAGGGGATAACAAACTGGAGATGAAAAATGAAGGAACCACTGGGAAGGAAAGACACCAATGACACACAGCTTGGAAGAGGGATATTTGGGTCTGATGAGTCAAACTTGGTCAGGCCATCAGACTTGTAAAAATTGAACTGCTCATCAATTGCTGTATGATTGTACTTATTTAGACGCTTATTCTGGAGTACTTCCTCCCAAACACAATGGCGTGTATAATGATTGGAAATAGCATATTCTGAACCAGTTCGCCATAATAAGTATTCAATTATCAGCATAGGATCAGCCACAAGTCTCAACTTGCTGTCAAGCCATATAGAATACCTAAAAGTTGCCACAAGGAAACATTTAAACCACAGCTCAAATGCTAAAAGAGCACTAAATAACATGAAAATTTCCAAGCAACGATTGCTTTTTGATGATCACCTAGAAGAAGGGAAAAGGCGATGTGACAAAAATTTTGACACCTTTCCCGTTTTGCGCATATCCTTGTATGGTAAATTTCTCACAACAATGATTTTCCATAGACCAATGTGTCCTCCATCATCTGGAACATGTCCTTCTGTTGAGAGTTTGGAAAGTGTTTGTTCATCAACAAACATGGCAAAACAAACAATTTTCTTGGAATATTCACTGATCTGAAAAAGATTAGCACTGGGTGAATGTAGTATAATGGAAGCAGATCCTCTCTCAACCAGTCTCTAATTGCTCATATTAGAAAACTGGTTGAGATTTCAGCAACAGTAGCACAAAGTGCCATGAAATGTACAAGGTAGTAGTAAATCTAACTGATATGAGTAATGTGATCCCCAGCTTACCACTGCAAGAGAAAGAAAAACGTTCACTAATTGGCACACAAGTTCATTTAACGAACCATAACACTAGGAAGAAGGAGTGACAAATTAGAATTTTAAACGTCATTTAATAATTAACAGTGTTTAGTGGATCACAGACTACTAAATTAACAATGATAACTATTATCAAAGGTATACTTCATTCTTAAGCATTAAGTTCAATGAAGTGCTGTCGATACTTTCCAGAGATTCATATACATATGATCACAATTCATACTCTCTAGTGACTTAATTAGTCTTTCATATGCCAAAGCAGGATATCTAGTTGCTTCTTCATCTGGTATATGACTCGTTAAGACATCTTCTCTTTGTAAACATAAAGCAGGGATTTCCAATTGCAACAGATTACCAGATATATATGATCTGACGTGGTACTTTGATGATGATATGCTTTAGAGGAAGTGACGTATTACCAGTTTGCTGGCTGGCCTCCGCAGGAAATCGGAACTTCCAAATATGCATGATGACACCACAATAGTACAGCTACTCATAAATTTCTTGTCCTCCTCATCCAAATCAAAGCCAGTGCTTGGGAAACCTTCTGGTCCTTTTACAAAACCACAGTGTATAGATTGATTTCTTACATAGAAGGACATCTCTCGCTGTTCAAGACTTTGATAACCGCCAAATCCGAGTTCAAAAGCATCACCTTGGAAATTTCTGTACTCTCTTTCAACATACCCCAATGAGAACTGGGTTACATTTAAAAAGTCCTTGGGTTCAATAAAATAATTGACTGAATCTAGAAATGTTACTTCGCATGGGAAAAATCCTGGAAATCACAGTTGAAGGTATTAAATAAGAGCACAAGCATTTTCCAGCACATAGAAATAGAAAATGAGTAGAAAGAGTAACTTCAGAACAGAAAATACACATACACAGATGCAAAGAATCTGGAAGGGCAAACCTACTGAACACCTGTCATTGCAGGGTATAAGAATTATTAGGTGTATGCAACCTTATCCTTGGAGTGGAGAGTTTGTTGAGTGTATCAAAATTTTGTCTTTAATTCTAATTGGAGCAACTTTACAGTTGCACCAAGAAACAAAACACATCTTATCCACTTCACGTTCCATCATAAAACAGGCACAAGTTTTGAAATTCATCTGGAAGCTTCAATTGCAAAAACATGTTATGAGTAGAGAATCAAATTAGCATAAGCCTACTTGGAATTTCTGTAAAATATGGCTTTACTTGAAAATCTTTGAAAATTTTCCTCAATAGGGTCCCAAACCAGTAACTGCAGCTAAGGTTGGCATCAGCCTTTCAGCATTTCTTCAAACACCCTTCAGATACAACTACCCATTCATTGAGAAGTATGATCACTTCACCGCAGTGAAATTGATTTAAAGCAGTAAGAATCCTAGGGAAACAGCATTGGGAGCCAATAGGCCACGTTAATGAAATCTAAATTGTCGGTTCAATCACTTCCACAAACCCATTTGCCATCTCATTGCTATAACATACCTTCTGTATTCAGGGTCCTTCAGATGGGAAAAATATGTATGTGGGAAAATATGGCTAATAGATGTATTTTAGGAAAGTAATGGTGTAAATATTATAACACTAGAATTAGACTAAATTAGAGAAGTTTGACCCCTAAATTAGGAGATTTTGTAATTAGTGATTAGGAGATCTTGTGAGCAGTAATTAGAAGATTGATTAGGATATTTTGTAATCAATTTATTAGGGTAGTTGCCATATTTGTTTCTTAGACAACTTGTATATAAATAGCTCATTGTAAACTTTAAAGGATAATGAAAAGAGATTACTCTCTCCCCATTTCTTACATGGTATTAGAGCCCTAGACTTTCTAGGATTCTTCTTCCTCTTCAACCAGCCTTCATTGCTGCAGTCTTCTCTTTCGAGCAGCCTTCATTGCTTTTATTTTCTCTTTACTTTCAAGCAGTCTTCATTGCTGCAGTCTTCTCTTTTGAGCAGCCTTTATTGCTGTCATTTTTTCTTTATTTTTCCTTCTTCACTTCCAATTCGGGCAGCCTTAATTGCTACAAATATCTTTCCTTCACCATATCAACTTTCCAAACACAAGTTGTAAGAGCAAAATATTGGAAGCTTCATGGGAAGCCACCCAACTGAGAATGGGAACAGAATGAGGAACAATCCAGAAGTGGACAAGCCAATATAGTTGCTAGCCAAATTGATGAGCCACTAAAATCGAAAACAGTTGGTTTTAACCAAGATGAATTGGAAAGGGTGAGAGCTCTCATTAGCAGTTTAGAAAAACCCTCAAGTACTTGTTATGTGGCATGTTCAGGTGAGTTTCCGCTTTCCATTGGATTAAATATTTCGGATGTAACTTTTGTCACCTCTTGGATCATGGATTCAGAAGCTACTGACCACATGACCTACTCACAAAATGTCTTTACCGCCTATTTCCCGTGCCCAAGTAGTAGAAAAATAACCACTACAGATGGTTCTTTAGCCACTGTGGCAGGAATTGGAAGTGTCCAAATTAACCTATTGTTAACTATACAAAATGTTCTCCATGTCCCTAAGCTAGCTACCAATCTAAATATCCATCCAAAAACTTGCCCATTACTTACAATATACTGTGGTTTTTCATCATAATGGTTGTGTATTTCAGAAAAAGAGTTTGGAGAAGATGATTGGACATGCTAGAGAACAGGGTAGCCTCTACTTCCTTAAAGCAAGTCAACCAACCATCACCAAAGGTAAACAGCTAATGTCATTTGTTTCTGAATCTTTGTCATTCAATAAAGATAAAATTTGGCTCCATTATCACCGACTTGGACATCCATCATTTCAAATCATAAAACTCTTATTTCTATCTTTGTTTAAACATTTAGATGTTGAGTCTTTTCATTGTAAAAAATGTGAACTTGTCAAACACAAATGTATATCCTTTCCAGTAAGCAATAAAAGAAGGTCCATTCCTTTTCATTTTATCCATAGTAATGTCTGGGGCCTATCTCCTATTGCTAATATCTCTAGGGCACGCTGGTTTGTTTCCTTTATTGATGACTATATCTGAGTTTGCTGGGTCTTGCTTCTTAAACAAAAATCTGATGTCAGTACTGTTTTACTAAATTTCTGCTCTATAATTAAAAATCAATTTGAAGTGACCATCAAGAGAGTTAGGTCTAACAATGCACGGGATTATTTTAATCAATTTCTAAGTCCATATTTTCAAAAGGAATGGATAATACATGAGTCATCTTGTGTGAATACCTCGCAGCAAAATGGAATTACAAAGAGGAAAAATGGTGATCTCCTTGAAAAAACCCGAGCGTTGTTATTTGAATATCATGTACCTAAAACCTTTTGAGGGTAGGTTGTTCTTACAACACATCTCATAAACCAATTGCCATCTAGAGTCCTAGGGTTTCAGAGTCTAATGGACGTGTTGTCCACCTTCTATCCTAACTTCCACACCACAAATAATCTCGTTCCTAGAGTGTTTGGATGTACATTCTTTGTACATGTTCACAGTTACAACTGAGGGAAACTAGTGTATTTGTAAGATATTCGTCAATCCATAAAGGATACAAGTGTTATTATCCACTCTCCCGAAAATTCTTTGTTTCTATAGATGTTACCTTCAATGAACGTAAATCTTACTTTCCAAACATTTATCTTTAGGGGGAAAAGTTAGCGAGAGAAGATGAGAGTATGGGTTTTAACTTGCTGTTGGATCTTTCAGTTTCAAATCTTCCTACTTCCTCATCCATTAGTGATCATGTCTCAATTTACTCGTAACTATTTGAATCTGTCACAATCTCCTCTGAACTTTTATTTGCTCAATCTGACTCTGAGTCTATTCTCGAGGATGTTAGATTTGGCAAAGGCAACATGTATGCAAGGAAAAAGATGGCATCCCCCAACCCTACGCAAGTCCAAGAGTTTGATCAAGTAATGACTTTTGAACCCATATTACAAATTGAAATAGAACCAGAGGTAGAGAGTGAGATCCATGGGGGTAGTAGTAACATAGACTTACTCATTACTTTGAGAAAAGGTGCGAAAGAGTGCATTAAAAGACTTTTATATCCCCTTGCACACTTCCTGTCCTTTCAACGTTTTTCTCCATCACACAGAGTCTTCCTCAATAACCTAGAAACCATTGTCATTCCTTCCAATTTATCTGAAACTTTATCTAATGAAAAATGGAAACAAACTATGAATGTAGAAATGGAGACCCTGGAAAAGAACAAAACATGGGAGCTTATAGAGTTACCAGCAGGGAAGAAAGGTGTAAATGGGTGTACAGTGTACACAGTGAAATATAGAGATGATGGTTCAATGGAAAGATACAAGGCAAGGTTGATTGCCAAGAGTTATACTCAGATGTATGGAGCAGACTATCTAGAGACTTTTATCCCAGTTACAAAGTTGAATACTGTTAGAATCTTATTGTCTTTGGCAAATAACTTTTAGATGGGATTTACAGCAATTTGATGTCAAAAATACTTTCTTGCATGGAGATCTCCAAGAAGAGATATATATGGAGATACCATCTACTTATGGAAAAGGATTTACTGATCATAGAGTTTGTAGGTTAAAGAAGGCATTATATAGACTTAAACAATCTCCCCAAGCATGGTTCGATAGGTTTGCCAAGGTTATGGTAATGTAGGATACAAGCAAAGTTAAGGAGGTCGGACTTTGTTCATCAAGCACTCGTCTTCAAAGGGAGTCACGGTTCTCTTAGTTTATATGGATGACATAATTGTTACAGGAAGCGATGATGAGGAAAGACATTCTTTGAGTGAGTGTTTGGCAAAAGAATTCGAGATTAAGACACTTGGGAAGCTAAAGTATTTTCTCGGAATTGAAGTGGCACATTCAGGGAAGGGTATTTTTCTCTCTCAACAAAAGTATGTACCTGATCTACTCAAGGAGACAAGGAAAACAGCATGCAAACCGGTGAGTACTCCAATAGATCCGAATATAAAGCTTGGAATAGGAGAGGAAGATGCTATAGTGGACAAAGGGAGGTAACAGAGGTAGGAAAGCTCATTTACTTGTCCCACACACGATTGGATATAGCTTATGTTGTGAGTGCAATTAGTCAATTCATGCACAGTCCAAAAGAGGTTCATCTTCGAGCAACATATAAAGTGTTGCAATATCTTAAACGTACACCAAGAAGAGGAATTCCCTTTAGGAGAAATAGGGGTCTAATGCTTAAAGCCTATACAAATGCTTATTATGCTAGGTCATTAGTTGATAGAAGATCGACCACTGGATATTGTCTGTTTCTTGGTGGAAATCTTGTGACATGGAGGAGTAACGAACAAAATGTGGTAGCACAGTTTAGTGCAGAGGCTGAGTTTCGAACGATGACTCAAGGAATATGTGTGTACTTTGGTTAAAGATCATTCTAGAAGATATAAGGATCAAGTTGGAGGGTCCGATGAAGCTTTATTGAGATAATAAGTCTGCAATTAGCATAGCTCACAATCCTGTGCAGCATGATCGGACAAAGCATATCGAAATTGATAGACATTTTATCAAGGAGAAATTGGAGAGTGAATTGATCTGTACACCTTATGTGTCTACAAATAATTAGCTTGTTGATATGTTAACCAAATGGTTAAATGATCCAGTGTTTGAAATTATTATATTCAAACTGGGAATGAAGAATATATATTCACCAGCTTGAGGGAGAGTGTGGGAAAATATGGCTAACAGGTGTATTTTGGGAAAGTAATGTTATAAATATTATAACACTAGAATTAGACTAAATTAGGGAAGTTAAACCCTTAAATTAGGAGATTTTGTAATCAATGATTATGAGATCTTGTGAGCAGTAATTAGGGGATTGATTAGGAGATTTTGTAATCAATTTATTAGGGTAGTTGCCATATTTGTTTCTTAGACAGCCTGTATATAAACAGCTCATTGTAAGCTTTAAGGGATAATGAAAACAGATTATTCACTCTCAGTGTCTTACATGTATGATATATGAATTTAGTTGCATCTTGTATTATTTATCAGCTTTTTCTTTTTCTTTTTTGTGCTTTGGGTTTTCTAGCTGCTATAAAATTTTCTCCTTCAATGTATAATAGTTGTCCAAAGCAAGTTGATGTTAATCCTGAAATGATTGTAGACCTGTTGTTAAATTAATAAAGCCAGATATAAACTCTTTTTAAATTATTCTCAAGAATTTCAGTGATATCCTAATAGAATTATCTGCCTGTTATTATAGACCATAAAAGGTGACGCAAAAGATATTCTTGCAGGAAAGCAACTGCACAAGAAACAAAGAGTAGCAAGAAATTTAGGTGCCAAAAGCAATGGCAATCAGATAAAAGAGGGGAAAAAAATGCTTACGCTGCCTATGGGGCTTTTTGCTTGGTTGCTGTGGGCCAGAATATTGAGATGATTTTTCTCCTACTCTTGAGACATCATGCACTAATGAACCTTCTTGGGATGATTTTTCTCCTGCTCCTGAGACCTCATGCATGGATGAACCTTCTTCTTTCCTCAAAGGTAAAAGGCCACTTTCCAATTTCACTATATTAATCAATTCAAGGCATGGCTATCAGCCTTGGATTTCATATTAATGCACAAAGGTATAGTTTTCAAAAAGGAAACAAATGTTTCATATCAAGATCATACAATACATGATGTATTTTATAAAGTTTCAGCCATCAATTCAAAGGGTTGAAATGTGAGACATCTTATCTCATTAATGCAGTATACATTAAATGTTCAAAGTTGTTTCATTATCAACCTCAAGCTAATATGCCTTGTGGTGCAAAACTAATGGCAAGCATCAATACTGAAACATCAAAACCTTGGAGTTCAATACCTTAGCTATCTGGTGCAAGAAATAAGTAGGTGAGAAATTACCGTTTATCTACCCAGTACAAGAGAAGAGGAGGCTAGGAATGAATTGCAAATCAAGATGGATAATTAATTAACAATCTAAATGGAGTGCTTCAAATATACATCTTGAAGGCACTAAAGAAAATACTACAACCTATTTGGATTGAAGGAAATGGAGGGAGAGCTGAGGACAGGAAACGGAGGATTTATGCTTTAGGCGTTTGGATTAAATTTTGATAAGGGAAAGGAAAGGAAATGGAAGGATTAGATTTAATATAAAAATTTCAACCTCCTTTCCATTCAAAAGTGGACAAAAACGGAGGTAAAGGAGACCTCATTTAATGAATATTTAGTAAACAAACTAAAATATCCTTAGTAAATAAAATAATTAATATGATTACATCAAATTAGTGGGTAAAAAATGAAAACTCAAATGGTATCTTTTCCTTTCTTTTCCTTTTCTTTCCTTCTCCAAATGCTATATTTAACCTTTCTTTTCTTTTCTTTCTGTGTATACCAAAATATTATAAATAACTATTGGTCTCCCCTACTCTCCTTTCCTTTCCTTTCCTTTCTGTCCTACTCCTCTCCTCTCCTTTCCTTTCTCTCAATCCAAGCAGGCTCTAAGTTGATCAAACATTCAAATTCAGAACATCTGAAAAGGAAGGCGAGAAAAAGGAAGTCTCACCATGGAAGTGCATATTAAATCCAAAAATCGCCAGATAAATTAGAAAGAGCACAGCTAGAGAAAACACCCAAAACAATAATCTCTGTGCAGAAACTCGACTAAATCTCCTTCCTCGACGAGAATTTCGTAAGCTGTTCTCAGTCTGAGCTAGTGACTTATCAACCCCTCCACCAACTCCCCTTCTTTCAGGCAAAACTTCACCATTGTGCTTATAACAAGCCATCAGAGCATACTTCCCAAAGCTCACTTCCAAGATAGCTCATCTGTAAAAAGAACAAACCTTTGCAGATGTATCAACACCAGAAACACTCCATAAGGACTAGTAATCAAGTGTCGATACTGAAAGTTAAGATTAATCCAAAAATAAAAAATAAATTTCCAGACCGCTAAATGAACTTAAAGTTTATCCAATATCACTGACCCAGAAAACAAGAAAATAACTTTTAAGCGTCAACATTTACAAATTAATGCAATTCACCTTCCAGTTCCTTTTTCTTTATTCCTACTTTGTATTTTCCAAATTTTAATTGTACAAATTCAGGCACTCCAATTAACGTAAACAAGGTAAAATTGACTTTTATTCTTTCAGAACTCAGGGAGTTATTACCACTCCCAAATGTCGATTAGCCAAAAGAGAACAAATGCAAATGCGTGGATAAACGTGGGGGAAAATGAGAAAAACAGATACAAACGTGTAAACAATGAATGCATAGCAAATTCTAACCCAAAAAGAAAATGCATAGCCATGGAGAAGGAGGAGTGACAGGGAGACTTGAAACTTTTTTATCGAGAAAAATGAGATCAGAAGGATGAAGAACAACAAGAAGAAGGAGCTAGGATTACCTGATTCGAATCCCTAATCTTTCAGACAGTGAGAGGAGTTCAGTCTAAGGAGGGTAAACGCCATGCCATAAAATAACTGAAAATCTTCAGTTGGGGGATTCTCGCTCTTGTTCTTTACAAGGTTAATCACATCCTGTTTAAAAAGGGGTAAAAAAAAAATTAATTATAGGGATAATTTAGATTTATATTTAATCTATGTTCAAATTTATAGATAAGGACAATCAGATAATAAATAAAAATAAATTATCATCTAAATCTAACTAATTTAATATATTAATTTTTAATTAATAAGAATACAACTGTAAAAAAATATTTATTGATTGATTTGATTTAATATACGTGAGTCTTGCAACTATTAACAGTAATCTCTTTAAAAATAAAATAATAAAAGAAAGTATTTATTTTATTCAAAAAAAATAAAAAGTGAATAAATAGATATTTAAAACATATATGCATTCATCCATTAAATAAAAAAGTATAAGTACTTTAATTTTTTAAGTTGAATAATAAGAACAGTCAACCAATTTCATCATTAAAATATATATCTCTCCCTCTATATATATAAGTAGATGTGGATAGCTGATATTGTGACACATGGCACCTCTCGTAATTCAACACATGACACCTTCAATTAACATTATATGTTTTCAAAAAAAAAAAAAGAAAGAAAGGTTAGCTGAGTTAATTTATTACTAATTTGATTTATATATAAATTACAAATTAATATTTCTCTTAATCAAATTAAATTATTTTATTCTTTTAAAAAAGTGAAAGGTCATTTAACTTAATTAGATTCGTTGATCAGAATTATTTTTAAGGGAAAAAAAAGATAATCTGACTTAATTTATTTGTTGACTTAAATTATCTGCAAATCTAAATCCTCTTCAACTATGTTTTCACCTCACATGCGGCCCCTTTTGTTAATGACGGCTTAATGATGGTATATTCTCCCCACTTGCGTTCACCTTCATTCTTGGCTCTTCAGTAGCTCCTTGATTTTGTCGCCCAATTAGATCAAACTTCATAGATTCTTAGTTTCATACATCCATCAATCCCTTCTGTTCTTATCTATTGTCAGTAAATAAATCTTGCTAAAGTCCAAGAGTTTGAAGATGATGAAGCAGCGTTGAGCAGATGAAACACCTTCCAGCTTAGGTAATTTCTTGTTCTTTATGAATGTTTCTAATTCTATTTTGCTATATAAATATGTGGGAGGTCTACTAGAAGAGCATGAGTTGAGAAAATATAGTTATTGCACAGTTTCTGAGATTAATAGAACACAGAGTTTGTGGGTTTTTAAGTTGCTGCTATGGCAAGAGGAGGAATTCAATATCTCTTTCACAATGGATTTAACTTTTAGGCTTGATGATTTTGTTTACTTTTCCAGCCTCATTGACAGTTGCTAAGTATTGTATTTTTTAGCTATTCCTTTATAATTTACAAATTTTAATATTTGAGAACATTCAATTGAAATACTTCGGTATCCATTTCAAAGGCTGTCCCAGAGAGAATTCTAGAACTAATGAATGTTCCTGTTGTAACCAATGAAAATATGTCAATCCATTTTGCATGTTTGAGTTTGTTACTAAACCTTATGTTTTCTATGGCCATTTTTTAATATGTTCTTTGCATATATGTACCAATGGTTTTATTTATATTCATCAGACATGGTAGTTGTTATGGTTGTGCATATTTTATGACTTCTCGAATAGGTTGCGCTTTATGATAAAAAATTAAATTTTGCATTCATTTTACTGTGTATGGGTTGGGGAGATTGATATCCTTTATGATGGATGATGAAAGTTTGCTTTCAAATTTGCACCTCTTGGCAATGAAACACAAACAATGACATCTTTTTCTTCGTTTCAGGTTGTTTTACATGGAGAAAATGAAAAACTTAGTTATGGCAAACACTATGAAGATAGTGCACAAGAAGGGCATATCCTCAAAATTTTGGTCTATGACCACATTGATCTGTTGAAAGACATCACATAATAATTTGATGTATAATTTGCTATTTGGAATGTGTGAGAATTTGGTATGCTGAAATTCTGGAGCATTGTTGGCTGGAATTAATGATACTGATACAGAAGGGGTGACATTAGTAACCTTTCTGCCTTTGTATTGATGCAGAATAAGACATTGCAGTACATAGCTAGGGATAGAATACTTAAATTTGTGTTGAATTTACACAATTTTAAATATTCAATCTACCTTTGTACTTTATAAATTTGACTTCAGTTTATCAATTTAACAAGATTTAAAGTTTGAATGAATCATGGGGTTTTGGTTCTATATGTCTGTTATAGTCAAAATGGAAAAGAGATGGAGTCCAAGGTGAACTGCAGTTGATGGAAGGGTATCATTTCATATTGCAGAAAATGGCTTCCATTATAGTTAACCTTTTGCTTAATTTACTTCATGCAACACCAAGTGAGAGAGACAGGGAGAAGATAAAAAATGGAAAGATAGGACTTGAATCTTCATAATGTAGCTATGGTTTTGGTGGGAAAATGAAGAAAAATATTAATTGTTTTGGTACATGTTTGGTGGTATTTATTTATTTATTTATTTATTTATTATTGAGTGCATTTACAATGTGTAGGGCTTTTGAGGTGTGGAAAGAATTGCAGACTGAGATGGACAAATTATCTCAAATCAAACCTAAGAAGAGGACTGCTATTTGATTATGAAGAGAAAATGGTTATTGATCTCCATGCTCAACTTGGCAACATGTTATTCTCTTCTCCAACAACCAAATTTTCTACTTCACAAAAGAAACAAAAAGAGAACATAAGCACCTATTTTCTATCATGAAATCTTCCATTTTCCTCACTGCCTTTGGTGGTCTAAAATGTTTGATCAAGAATAATGAGAATTACTTGGAAAATTGATAATTTGTACACGTGGAGCTCAAGGGATCAAAGAGTGGGCGACAAGGCTTGAGCTTAAAATTGGACACTTTATGCATATTCCATTATCATTATTATCATGATTTTTTTATAATTTTGACGCTATTTTGGCTTTGCCAGTTGCTAGCTGCTGACCAATAAGGTCTTGTTCATTTTTTAAGTTATATAGAATATTTTGGACAAAGGGTAACTTTGCAGAAGAGAAAATATTGAAAGTAATATAACTTTTGACAGGCATTTCTGATGGCTATCATGAGCTAAGAATAATATTCTTCCTCATGCTTTTGCAGGTGGTCCAAGATTGCTTCTCAACTTCTTGGAAGAACAGATAATGAGATCAAATCACTGGAACATTCTCATAAAGAAGAAGCTCAAGAAAATGGGGATCGATCCCGTCACGCACAAGCCAATGCACACCACCACCGATCCCTTCTCTCTTCTTCCTTCCATGATGCTTTAATGACGACTAATGTCTCTAATTTCATCCACCGAGGATGTCTAGCCAAAGACCTGTGTATTTGGCGAAAAAAAAATCCCGTAGCCAAAGAGAGACTTTCACGAGGAAAAAAGGTCCTAGAGACAAAATATATCCTCACTATCATTGGCTTTGGCGAGGACATAAATAGGCTTCTGCCAGGAAATATTTAGTTACCAAATATCTCCTAGCCAAAATATACTTTAGAAACAAACACACTCACCAATTATTAATTCGGCAAGGAAATAAATGGGACTTTGGCTAGGAAGTTAAGCTTTGTTGTGACAAAAAAATTCCTAACCAAGACGTACTCCTAATTTTGCCAATATAAATGGAGCTTTAGGACAAAAAATTTCCTAGCCAATGACAAATGGGTCTTTGGCTGGGAAATAAATGGGTTTTGACTAGGAAAAATAGGTTTTTAGCTAGGAAGTTAAATCTTTTTGTGAAATTTTTTTTCCAAACCTTAGCATCCTTTATGTGACAAAACATTTCCTACCAAAAGATAACAGAACATTCCTAACCAATAATTAAAATAATATAGAAAAGAAATTGGTTTTAGTGAGGAAGTTTACAATTAAAATAGAAGGATTAAGTTTTGACGAGGAATTATTTATTGCGGTTAATTGTTATCAGCTAAGAAAGTCTACTCACCAATGTTTTTTATTATTAAAATGTCAATGTTTCCTCGCTAAAACGGTTCCTTGCTAAAATCATTGTTTCTTTGCACTATTTCCTCGCTGAAACCGTGTTTCCTCGCAAATGCACACAATGTTTTATCTATTAAAAAAATTTTGCCACCAATAAATATTTGACGAATGTTTCAAAATAATATTGATGTATTTATACAAAATTTGACTTCTAGATTAAATTGCTTTATAAAATTTTTCACTAAAAAAATAATAATAAAAATTTAAAATAATATATTATGATCAGTAAAATAATTAAAATATCAAAAAATACAACTATTCATCCGAGCAACGCTTGGACTTCTTACTACTACTTCATAAAATGACATATATACTCTTACTAATCTTTACTACCGTAACAAGAACCATTACAATTTCGAAGAACATTATTACATTAAAAATCAATAGAAATGTAAAATAAAGGAAGTGTGATTTAGAAGAATATATAATTAATTAATCATTAAATATTACATAAAAAGTAAATTTATGGATTTCAAAGTTCACATCTCTATATCTTTGAATCTTTATTAAGTTATTTTTGTCTTAAATTTATTTATACAATTCACTAAGGATTGGTCTGGGAAGGATAATTGGAGAGAAAAGAAATTATGTGGGAGAAAGTGAGCTAATTTATCATATTTGGAAGTTTTGTTCTAAAAAAAAAAAAAAGAATTGGGTTGATAAGCCATTCCCATAGAATCATTCTACAAGAAATGAGACTTTTGAAATAATAAGTTTGTATATATATTAGGTTGGCCTAATAAAAGAGTTTTAAATTATCTCAATACTAGTTTTGTAAAAGTAACTGTTAGAATAAGTTTTCTTTTCTGTTTTCTCTCTATTTAAACTCTTATATAAGAAAAAAAAAATTAAAATTATTTTATTTTCTTTCGTAAACTCTCGAACAACATTATATATAATTTATCTTATCTTATTTTACCTCATTTTCCCTTATAATTCAAGATTTATCTTTTATTATTTTCTTATCTAAACTTGCAAACAAGCCTAGATTATTGAATTAACAACCTTTTTGGAATGGTTATTGAACCTTCCCAATAGTAGTTACAAAGTATAATAATTTAGATATAATTTTTCAAAAGATAATAATCACATCTCCTAATAGTATTTTACCTAATTTGCTAACTCATTTTTTTTCCTTCAATATTAGTAGTAAGTCTATAATCATATTCTGATGTCTATATTTTATATTTTGAAATTAGTACAATATGTCAAAAAAGTTACTATAAACTTTAAACTATATCAATTTAGAATTATATTTAAAGTTACAATATGAGGGCTTTTCTATTTTGCACTTTACTATCTCAAGTGTTTATATGTAATAAACAAGTAAGAGGCATTGTTAATACTAACTTGGTTAATGTTCCGAGTGTTCACGGTTTGTTATGTTATTAAGATTCAATGTATTAATATTAAATATATATTTTTATTAATTAATTTAATTAATTAGTTAATTAGTTAAGATTTTAAATGAATTTAGAAAATATTTAGATAATATTCAAAGAATCATACAATTTAATAAATTAATATTAAATACATAAATATATTATTAGTTAATTTAAGTAATTATTTAATTAAGATGTTAAATGAATTTAAATATAATTTCTATTTTTCTTTTAAAAAATTTTCATTTAGACATATGTCACCTTATGATACTTTTGTAACAATAGACTTCCTATTTGACTTTTTAAATATAATCTTTATTTAACTAATTTGGATGTTGATTTGAAATAAATGTAAGTTCCTATGGGACACTGAGATTTATGAAAATTTTGTGGGCTAACTTATATTTTATAAATCAATTTTAGTATTTATAAGTTTAAAATAAATATCATTTTTAAATTTTTAAATAAACATTGCTTTAGAATTCATTTTTATTTATATTATTATACCAGGTTCAAGTTTTGTGCATTTTCTCTAATTCAAAATGCTATCTTTTGTTTTTTTAAATGATATATATTTTTTATCCGTTCACACTGCCTATGATTATTAATATTTATCTTATCTTTTTTAATTATACTAGTTTGATAGTCATGCTATTATGAAAGGATGTAAAATAAAAGGTATTAAATAAATAATTTTTAATTATAATTTCATAATTTTTTAAAATATATTAAGCGCTAATTTTTATTTATGATTTCAAAAATTTTTAAAAATTTATTAAATATTTATTTATTAGATAACTTTAAATACATAATTTTTTATATATATATTTTTAAAAATATATTAATTTATATTCAATGTGTCAAATGTTAACAAAAGATACTACACGTGTCATAACCTGTCAACCTGTCTCGTGTCACAACAGAAAATTTTTGCAACTATTATTATATATATATACTAAGTGATTTATTATAATAATTTATTAAATTATTGCATTACTTATTTTTTAAAAATTTAAAAAGAGGTTTTTATTTTAAAAAATTACATATGCCTTTTGGGATCTCTTTACTTTTTAGAGTTCTTAATCATCGTATAAAAGCAAAAAACTTAAATTTAAAGAAAACGCAAAAGAATTCTGCTGCGTCCCTTCCAAGTTCCGTCGAGGAGCAGAGGCCACTGAGTTCAGGAAAATTCTAAAGATGGCGACGGAGCTGGAAGAGCTGCTGGGCTTCCTCTCATCCTCTTCTCCTCCTGTAAGTCTTACCTCTATGGTATTTACAAGTTTATGTGTAAAACTCATTCAACGATTCCAGAAAAAGGTATTTGGCTTTGCTGGGTTTTATTTCATGGGGTTAAATCACGTCTAACGATTGATTTCTTGTTCTCTGCGTTATATTTGTATTCTTTTCTCTTTTAATTGGGATTTTTGCATTGAATTTTGTATGTAATATGATCCTGTGTTCAGTTAAGGAAGGCAGCAGTTGACATTGTTCGGGATTATACAGGGTCAGACGATGGCTTGCAATCTCTTGGCAAGTATTCCAGTGTTGTGGTTCCGTCTCTGTCTCGTCTTTTAGCTGAAAAGAAGGTTAAATTTTTACATAAATATCTCTCTTCTGTTCCCTTTATTTTCTCTTGTTTTTCCCCTTTTGCTACATGATGAATACTTGCTGATAAAATCGGATGTTTACTGGGCACTTTAAAGATCTAAATTATAAAATGAAAAGGGTTGAAGGATTAAAATGTGCTATGACCTTATGCATTTAGAAGGCAAGCATACATCTTTTTGGTAATTCGTTCCCACAAAATTGCTAAAGCTTACTATTTTCCTTTTGAATTGAATGTGCTGAAGGATGCTTTCTGGCCTTACTTTAAGAATCTACTTAGATAATAAATCTTCATAATGAGCCTTTTAACTTAAAAGTAGTCCACAAGTTAATAGACTACTACCATTAACCTGGATGGTTTGTTTGGACATGAATTTGGTTTTAAAGGTGGGTAACACAGATTAGTGATGTTATTGTTGCAGGATGTTTCAGAGCCCGCAGCACAAGCACTTGTGAATTTGTCTCAGAATTCAGATATAGCGAAAAAGATGGTGGATATGGGTATAGTTAAAACAGCCATGGATATTTTATACAAGCAAGATTGTGATATTACTCAACTGTTGGTTATGCTTCTTGTTAATCTTACACAGTTGGATGCTGGTATTGAATCTTTGCTTCAGGTGATTCCCTTATGTCCAGTCTTCTTATATTTTTTAATGATGTGCAGAGAATAAATGCATAGAGAAATTATGGTCTTAGTTTGTTTTGCTGCATTTAGTCATATGTAAATTTAGTCTGCTTTAATTCTACGTAGGAATGTGTATTTGGGTAGTGTTATGATTATTTTTTCTTTCTCTAGAAAATTTTCTCCGTTGAAAGAATTATTTTTTGCTGGTTATTGATTGAGTGATGTTCCTTGCTGTCAGTCTGGGGATGAGAAATTGCTGGGCCTTTATGTCTTGAAGCTTGTAAGGTCATTCTGTACATCACCGGGTGAGAGAAAAGGTACATGATTCTTATTCTGCTTTCTATGATCTTTTGTATTTAGTCATTCTTGCTTTTGGTGAATAAAGATGAGACAAAAATTTTCCTGGTTGACTATATTTTGGGTATTTAAAACTCTTGATCAACTAAGATTTTGCTTCTGATCAGGTGATCCCTTTGAACATGTGGCTTCTGTTCTTGTTAATGTTTCAAAGAAAGAACCAGGAAGAAAGCTTCTGTTGGATCCAAAGCGTGGACTTTTGAAGCAAATCATTAGGCAGTTTGATTCAACAAACCCTTTAAGAAAGAAAGGGGTAAGTTTGAGGATATTCCTTCATGTTTTTATGTTTTCATCTGCCTTTTATCAAACGCAATTTATTCTGTTTTTTCACTTTCAGTAGGCAAGAGTACATGCTTGCATTCTAAGTTAGACGATAAATTTTCTAATTTCATGGTTTAGGTCAGCAATATTTTTTCTTCATTCTTTCTTTAAGATATCCCTTTTTTGATTCTTTCTGGTCTCTGCTGTAGATAGCTGCATCAATGAATGGTAGTGGACTTCTCAATGATACTGTTTCACTATAATCTTGCACCCATTTGAATTATTTTGAGAGACTCTAATTGGAGTTTGCTATCTGCTCTTTTGATTGGTGCAGTCTTTCTATTAACCCTGTTAATGTTGTACTGGTTGAATTGGAGTGGGTAGTTATTCTCTTGATCTCTCCTGCTTGGCATGCAACTTTAACCTTTTCATCTAGTCTCTGCTGTAGATAGCTGCAGCAATGAACAATATGGAGTTCTCAATGATACTGTTCCACTGTAGTCTTGGTTCTGTTGGAATCGTGATGACAGACTCTAATTGGACTTTGCTGTCTAATCTTTTGAGTGCTGCAGTCTCTGTCTTGACCCTGATAAACGCTGTGCTGGTTGAATTGTCGTAGGTGGTTATTCTCTTGTTCTATTCTGCTCGGCATGCAATTTTACATTTCTGGCTGTGGCACTGGTTAGGATAAATGGAATCTGGTCTTGGAATGGTTCTAGTCAAGATATAAGAATTCATAAATTTTCCTGATTAAGGACACCTTAGCCAAATTTGCACCAGTACTGATTTTTAGAATTCCATTTGTCTTGCATGCATTGTTGAAGCCTACTGTAAAACTTAACCAATAGTTCCTTGAAATTAATTGTTGAAGAAAAGAAAGAAGACATGAGTATTTGGAAATTGGTCTCTTCATGTCCTATTGTGCCTAATCTGTGGGAAGTAGGATATAAATTCCTATTCTGAGTTTAAGAGGTTCCTGAATATGGTGGTTGGAAAAAATTTACTATTTTTAGTTTGGATTTCTGAATTATGTCAGTTCTTGAATAGTACAGCTATAGAAAATATTCCTGAAATTTACTAACCAAGTAGATTTGAAATTCTGCCTGCTATTTATATGCTGAAGTTTTTCATACCGAAGGTATTTGCTACCCTATGAAATGTCCTTTTTACTTTCTGCTTACAGGTCTCAGGAACTATCCGTAACTGCTGTTTTGAAGCTGAAAACCAGCTGCAGAATTTGCTTTTGATGTCAGAGTTTCTGTGGCCAGCTCTTCTCCTCCCAGTTGCAGGAAACAAGGTGATATTTTCACCACCTTCATTTTCATCTTTAAATTCCCCCCCAATCATAAATTTTGCTTTGGTTGTTAAGAGTCATAGTTGCTTTTTTGTTGAGTTAATTTTTGGAAATAACAAAAGCATTCATGATTCTTGTTTGGCACTGCCTCTTTGTTTTGGTCCTCCTGTGTTATAGATTAATTTGCACTGGAAGTTCTTGATCCAAAATATCTCATATCTGGTTGGGACCTCAATTGACATTTTCACTTTGTCTCACCTTAAATATTTTTGAGGAGATTGGATTGCTCTGATATTCTATGTTGCTTGAAGCCTGTATTTTGAAATTGGAATTTAACTCAGTCTGGTTGTTGGATATTTTGAAATTGAAGTTGAAATTGTTGGAAATTGGTACTTAAGAGCTGGTTAGAATTTAATACTTGGATGTTTTGAAATTTTCTTGGATGCTAGCAATAAATGTTTCATTGCAAGAAAAACGGAAGAACAGGGCAAAAGAATCAATCAAAAGAATCTAATGATATTGACAATTGGGAGAAAGCTACATTAGAATGCACAAAAGTGGGTGGAGAATTACAAAATTGACACAGAACGTAAATCAGAAGGGTGCAGGAGGATGATTACTTTTGGTTGAGGAAAGAGACATGATAAGTTGTGAGGTTTCAGAGAGTTATTTTGCTGCACTGATTTGAGTTGCATGGATTAATGGCTTTTGAACAAAGTAATGTTATGCTTGGATTTTGTTTTTATTCCAAGTCTTTCTGCACTATTAGAGTTAAAATTTTGGAGACCTTGTACCTGGGGGGCATAATCCTGTAGACAAGGTTAGGCTACCCAAAAAGGAACAAAAAGGCCTCCGGGTTTATATGAAACTAATTTAATGCCAAAAGCTTTGTAATCTGAAGAACATGTGATATAAGCTCAGAGCACTACCTGAGTACGTCAATATATTGCTTGATTTCTGGGCATTCCAAGTGAATTATGAATACTTACGCGGTCCTTTGGCAGAGAGGTTGAAAGTTTTGTTTGTTAAAGGATTTTGCTTTTTGGTGTAGGGTTGGATGTCCTTTTATCGTCTAATGCTAAATCTACAACTAATGTGATGTTTGCCTTAAGGAGGGATGTTTATCACCCTCAAAAGACATTCTCCCACATCAACCAGTTTCTAGCTGAAGTCTCCTGAATTCCTTTTCTTGTTTCCACATTTTTGTAAGTTATTATGTTATTCTTCTGAGATAGAATTATGAAAAAAGAAGGAATAAGTGAGAGGATGATATCCCTATGAAATGAATCAAAATCCAAAGAGTTGCTTTCCATTGGCCTCATCGTAATACAAGTACTTGGGTGGTGGTTATTTATCTGTCTTCTGAGCTATTTTTCTTTTCCACAGATTTATAGTGAGCAAGACACTGCTAAAATGCCACTTGAGCTTGCAAGTGCACTTTCAATTGAGCGTGAGCCGGTTGCTGATCCTGAAATTCGTGTCCAAGCACTTGAGGCTATTTATTTGATTGTATTGCAGGTCAGACAAGCATCCACACATTTTATTTTCCAGATAGAAATTTGGTTCTTACTTTAGTTGAGAAGTCAACTTAAGCCACACTAAAGATTCATTCTTGTTGATCCTTCAGCATCCTTCTAGAACAACCATAGATTTTAATTATTCTGATTTCTGGGAGAAAACTTTGGAGGTGAAAATGATGGGATCAAATTTTAAATTTCCTATTGGGTTAATGGTTTTTTTTTATTTTTCCGGTTAAATACAGATATGGTCATGTTATGGGCCTCCAACCTATATACATCATCTTAATACAGTTTTGTATTCTAATTTCTAAGTCATAATGTCTCAATGTTTTATAACTAAAGACTATTGCTTGAAGAATATGCTATTAGAATTATACAAAAAAATATGGTAAAAATTTCCCCAAGAATGCCATCGAATAAGCTCTACTGGTAGAAATATACTGATTACTCCAAAAGAACGCGCTATCCAAAAGGATTCTTTGTTTGAAGTAGGATTATAAACTCGAAAGGTTCTCCCATTTCTTGCTCTTCATAAGGCGCGCATTAGTTATGCCATAAGATACCTATTTCCAAGCATTTTGATCACCTGAATTTTCTCATTCGAGTCTTCGTCTGCATATTTCAAGCGTCTTTTTTTATTATATCTTCTGTATGTTGACCAGTAAAGAATCAAATTGTATTACTTTCTAAATAATTTCAACATTTTCTGTTCATACAAAGACGTCTTCTCAAAATAAGTTTTTGTGCTTCATTATTTTGAGTTGTCATATTTTCCCTAAACGTTCTTCCAGGAGGGTGGTAGAAGGGCATTTTGGTCAGTTAATGGACCCCGAATACTGCAAGTAGGTTACGAAGATGAAGAACATCCAAAAGTTATGGAGGCATATGAGCAAGTTGGCGCCTTGGTATTATCACACCACATTCCTTCTCCCTGCTTCGTATTCACTTTCTTTGCAAATAGACATTTCAATTTTCAAATATATTATACTGTCTTTTCTGGTTTAACAGCTGATTCAAGAGACTGGTTTTGAAGATTCATCCTCACAGACATCGTCATAGCTCATATATGCTCTCAGATTTTTTCAGTTAGCTACTTGTCTCAAGTTGCCTGCAGCTGCTGCTCTCACATAAAGAGCAGAAAAGCATGCTGGAGTCTGATCTACAAGTCAGACTATGGTTCTTGATCTCCTTGAAGGCAATTTCATAGAATGAGCTCTGGTTTTCTCCTACTTGTCTTTTTGCTGTGGAAAAAACAGACTTGGAATGTGAACGGGAGGAACTTATCACTCTATTATTCTTCTTCAGCATTATATTTACTTGTAACTTTGATCTTACATCATTTGTAAGGACATCACAGACATGCATATATTAACTCGGATGAGATAAATGCATGGTGGGATTAATCCATTTTTGTCGTTCTCTATACCCCAAGAATGGTAGAATGGTAGTTAATTACTCCCTAGACCAATGGACTATTTATATTACATGATTTTTCAAAGAAATCAGAAGGAAAATAGGAAAGGGTAGAATTCAGAAAACTGAAGAACATGATCCTAGTGCTAGTTGGCTTTGACATTGCCTTGTTTCCGAATGTATGGTTAAAGTGAGTTACAAAAAATGAGTCAGAAAATAAGTAAAACTTCATGGAAAAATTCAAAAAGATGTTGAGCATTCATTATTATAACTTTACCATTTATTTTATATTTTATGAAATATTCCATTTGAGTAATACATATTATTTAGAAACGAATTTATAATTATAATTCAAATATTTATATATTGTAAAATATTCAGTTTGAATCATATACAATATTAAGTGAATTTATTATAGTAATTTTAGTATTTATATATATTATCAAATATTCAATTTGAATTCTAAATACGGATAAAAAGTGAATCCATAAGTGAATTCAGCGCCATAATAAGATGATCAAGTCATCTTATATGATAAAACACTTGAGAGTTGTAGACACTATTTAGCAGATGAGTCCAAAAAAAAGTGGCATATTTAATTAGACCGTTTTCTTTGCGCTGCACCATTATCCTCGTTCTTCATATTTTTCCTTTTTTTTTTCCACCTGCCCGGCTAAAACAAAAAACCGCACACTACATAGGCATGCCAGTCACATTCCGCGATTGCAAGTTTCTCAAAATAAAGCAGGAAGAAGAAGAAGGGAGTTTTTTTTTTTTTTTTTTTAAGTTTTGGTCCCTTTTTTTAATTATTTTTTAGGTTCTATATGTTATGAATATCTTAAAATTATTAGAAGCTCCATTAATTAGTGAAGGCTCCACTAATTATGAATTTATGTGAATTATTAGAGAAGATTTTTATGGATATCCACCATTTAGTGGAGACACCACTAATTAAGATTAGTGGAAGATGATGTATGCCATGATGTATTACACTAATTAGAATTCTATAAATAGAGCTATTCTCTAAACTTGTAATACACCATTATTTTGTGAAAGAAAGATTAGTGAAAGAAAGAATAGAGAAAATTGTGAGAGAAAAGAAAGAGAGAAATTCTTGTGCAAAGAATAGTTAGAGTTTTATTAGTGTGTAGTATGTAGATTTTATTCTAACACTACCCAAATTTTATAATACGTTATCAGCACGAGTCTCTGCCGTCATTAAAGTTAGATGACAGGTACGCATTTATTAATCTCTATGGCTAAACTCAAATTTATAACCCTTGATATTTCTGATAGGTTCTCAATACAAAAATGCATCTAAATGCTGAAAAAAAAAATTTGACCACCTGAAGATGGTCGTACTATCAACTACACGGTATGAATGCACCTGAAGCTGCAAGATTTTAAAATCGTGAACTCCGTAATGTATAAAAAAAAAATTACATCTCAGTTAAAATTATGCGGAGAAAAAGTTATTGATGAAGATATATTGGAGGAGACATTCTTCACTTTTCATGCCTTGAATATTGTCCTGCAGCAACAATATCGAGAAAAAGAGTATCCAAAGTGTACAGATTTAACATGAGTTATTATTGAGCAATCATGAAGCCAAATGAACTGGCTCAACAACACTCCCAGAAGTGAATGTTGTTGGCTCTAGTAGAGGCCAGCGTTCTAGTCGTAGTTGTGGCAGTGACTGTGGTTATGGTTATGGACACACTCGATATTTCCCTTATCACATAGAAATACTGGCCACCTGAAGTGAAATAGAAAGTGAAAAGGATATTTCAATTAATAATAAGCATCACATCTTTTATTCATATCACTAGTGTTCACATGAACTTGAGGATATATGTTTGTAGTTACTCTTTTGCAATTGAGCTGACAAATTTAAGATGAATGTTTGTAATTGTTCTTTTTCAATATTTACATTAGAGGAAGACAAACAATTAGTAATTATGGACTTCAACTCCTCTTCTTCGGCATCCTCCTCATTTTCGTTCCCTTTTGAGCCAGCATCTAGACTAGCAGCAGAATTAGCCGTGAAGTTACTGTGAAATGAGTATTGGGATTTTATGATCCCCTTAAATTTATTATACTTAAGTTTCTCATTATATTTGGCCTTGAAGCATGCTTGTCTCCATTTCTGTGTTTGGTCCTCCAACTGCGTATCAGGACTTTCTTCCACCAACTGCTTTTCATATTCCAGCTTCTTCTTTATTTTGCATCTCCTGTAAATCGAAGTGATATCATCGGTTATTTACTTATAAATATTTCATAATTTCATACTTGCAAATTATAAGTGTGTGTGTGAGAGAGAACCTGAACATTCTGGATTAGGGTCTCCAAACTCATCAACTTCCTGTGAGGCCATCGACGAATTCCTAACTCCCTACATCTTTTCTTGAGACGGGTTATGCTAATATTCAGTTCTTTGGCCGCACTCTTGATTGGCAAGTAAAAGTACTGCGAAATGGTTTCTCTTGATAGTGTCTGGGAGTTATTGCCATTCTTCTCTCTCTGCCTCTTAATCATTTTATTCTCTATAGGAATTTCGTCTGAAATAATATCTTGAACTTCGATATTATGCATGTCATGGGTCCTCACTCCGACTTCATTACCAATACCACTCATTATTTCTCCTAAAAAAAGAAAAACAATATTAGTAAAGATAATACCATTCAAAATTCATGTTTGAATATATGATAACCTGGAATCATATTTTGGCTTTGTTCAAAATCCATTAAGGAGTAAAAAGGATCATGCACAAGCATATCCTTATTCAGAGGAATAGCATCAAGAGGAACAGCTATCAAAAGTAGTCTCTTGCATGGGCAGATCAAATTGGTCCAAAGCAGTATGTTCACTGATTTACATAAAAAACAAACCAAAAGATAATTTACTTTCATTATCAAGCACACTAAAAATAAATGGAAGCTCTCAAAGGTATCTCACCTGAAATGAGGAGGAAGCGGTTGGTTTGGAAAGGAAAACATATCAAAATCTTCTGCGTTCGAATTAGGCGGAAGCGGTTGGCTTGGAAAGGAAAATACATCAAAATCTTCTGCGTTAGAAACCAAGTCAAAATTTGACCATGTCTCAAATGAATTATGAGTTTCCATATCTGCTTTGTGATTTTTGTTTTTTTTATGTGTACTAATGACTGATGACTGAGATATATATCGATATATATATATATATATATATATATATATATATATATATATATATATAGATATAGATAGATAGATGGATGGATATCTGTATGAGGAAGAAGAAGAGATAGATGATAGGTGGAGGGACGGAGGAGAAGAAAAGACAAGGAGGAAAGGGAAAAGACGGTATCGGGAAGAGTGAAAAAAAAAGGGATTTTTATAATCGATTTCTTGGCATTTTCTACTTGTCATCATGTTCTTATATTTCTTTTCTTTTCCCTTATTCTCTTGTGAAATATTATTCTCTAAATTAGGGGGAGAACCAAAACAGTATAAAAAGGATCTTGCTTGGACAACATTATTAAATTATCTTGATCCGCGCACAAGCGCATGTGAACTTGAAGTTCAAAAGATAATTCATTTGTAAAGCATTGCAAATCAAATGCCAGATGCTTTTGTTGACTCCAAAAGAGTTACAAAATCGCATATTCCAGCTATAAATGCTCCTATTCGAATTGAAGTTCCAGCAGAACAAAATATTATACCTATAGCTGCTGAGTCAAAAACACGCCAGAAGCGTGGCCGACCTCTTGGTTCTAAAGATAAAAATCCTCGAAAGAAAAGAGGATTAAATGATCCAGATGATCATATTGAAGAGAAAGACCAAGAGAAAATTGATGACAAAGAATCATAAGTTGATGAAAGTAACACTGAAATTTCTATCAATTATACCATTTTCAGTAGAAGTTGGAATCGGATAAAAACTGTTATTGATAATATATTTGCATACAATATATCTCTTGATGTTACATAGGATAATGATGATCCTGAACCAATATCAGTTGATGAATATCGGCATAGAAAAGATTGGCTGCAATGGAAAGATGCGATTCAATCGGAGTTAAATGTACTGACAAAACGTGAAGTCTTCGGACCTGCAGTCCGAACACCAGAAGGTGTAAAACCTGTTGGTTACAAATGGATATTTGTACGAAAGCGTAATGAAAATAATGAAATCGTACGATATAAAGCACGGTTAGTAGCCCAAGGTTTTTCACAAAGACCAGGTATTGATTATGATAAAACTTATTCTCCTATTGTTGATGCTATTATACTCCGATATCTTATCAGTTTGGCAGTACATGAAAAGATAGATATGCGCCTATTAGATGTTGTCACTGCTTACTTATATGTAAATTTAGAAAATGATGTTTATATGAAAATCTTCGAAGGATTTCATATGTCTGAAGCATATAAACATTATCCTCGTGAAAATTACTCCATCAAGTTGCAGAAATCATTATATGGCCTGAAACAATCTGGGCGCATGTGGTTCACACATCTTAGTGAATATTTATTGAAAGCGAGATTTAAAATAACCAGGTATGTCCGTGTGTTTTCTGATTCTAAATTTGTGATATTAGCTATATATGTTGAGAATATTAATCTTATTGGAACTCCTGAAGAGCTCTAAGAAACAATTGATTATTCGACATCAAGGATGTTGGTAACATTTTGCATTGGTTCACACATTGAACATTTGGTAAGTAGAACATTTATTCATCAATCAACATATACAACAAAAGTTCTAAAAAGATTTGACATGGACAAAACACATCCATTGAGTATTCCAATGATCGTCCGGTCATAGATGTGAATAAAGATCCTTTCCAGACCTCAAGAAGATGATGAAGAACTCCTTGGTCCTGAAGTACCATATCTAAGTGCAATTGGTGCATTATGTATCTTGCTAATAATGCACGACCTGATATTGCCTTTGCTGGCTGTTAATTTATGAGCAAAATTTAGTTCTTCACCAATACGACGACATTGGAATGGAATTAAACAAGTCCTTCGATATCTCCAAGCAGCGACTTCTTCAAATCATGCTGAAATTATAACCATTCATGAAGCAAGTCGAGAATGTGTATGGCTAAGATCCATGATTCATTATATTTGAGAAAGTTGTGGATTATTTTCGATCAAAGATATTCCAACTCCTCTTTATGAAGATAATGCAGCTTGCATAGCTCAATTATGAGGAGGATATATTAAAGGAGATCGGACAAAGCATATTTCACCAAAATTCTTCTTTACTCATGAACTCCAGAAGAAAGGTAAAATTGATATGCTACGAATTCGGTCATGTGACAACCTCGCAGATATTTTCACGAAGACTTTACCGACTGCAACATTTGAGAAGTTGAGATATAAAATCGGTATGCGTCGGTTTAAAGATTTAAAGAAATCATCTCATCAGGGGGAGTAATAAATAGACATATAGAATATTGTACTCTTTTTCCTTCACTAGATTTTTTTCCTACTAGGTTTTTATCTAGTAAGGTTTTAACGAGGCATATTCTTTATGTAGTGGATGGACATCCAAGGGGGAGTTTTATGAATATCTTAAAATTATTGGAAGCTCCATTAATTAGTGGAGGTTCCACTAATTATGAATTTATGTGAATTATTAGAGAAGATTTTTATGGATGTCCACCATTTAGTGGAGACACCACTAATTAAGATTAGTGGAAGATGATGTATGCCATGATGTATTCCACTAATTAGAGCTTTATAAATAGAGCTATTCTCTAAATTTGTAATACACCATTATTTTGTGAAAGAAATATTAGTGAAAGAAAGAGTAGAGAAAATTGTGAGAGAAAAGAAAGAGAGAAATTCTTGTGCAAAGAATAGTTAGAGTTTTATTAGTGTGTAGTGTGTAGATTTTATTCTAACACTACCCAAATTTTATAACACTATAATTATTTTTAAGCAATTTTTTTTATTCTCATCAACGTTACGTTGGTGGCCGTCACCAATAGGACAAAAAAAATGTCCAAAAATAATTAAAGGACCTAAACAAATTGAAAAAAAAAGAGACTAAAACTATCAAAAAATAAAAATAAGAGACTAAATTGACGAATTTTTTATTTTTTAGAATAAATTAAAGTAATTTAGACATATTTAATATATTTATCTAGCGAATACAAGTGCTTTATTTTAAATGTAAAAAAAATTACAAGTAGAATAATTTTTTTTTCAATTCGTATTATATATAGAATATAAAATATTCTTATATTAGGGAAGTTATTTGATATGCTTCAAGTATGTAATTTAATCCCTCTAAGAAATTATTCCATCAAATTATATCAATTTTAGAATGGATAAAAGCAATTTATATATATATATATATATATAATGTAATTATCTAATGCTTGCAAATCTTTATCTTGCTGTAAAAGAATAAATTAAGTGTAGGTGGGAGTTGTTTTCCAATTCATATTATATCTTCTATATAGAGGAAAACGAGTTGGAGTGTTACTGTTCATTTTTCGTCAATCGGGGCATTTTTGTCTTTTTATACTAGCCCCAACAGATGTTTCAATCATATACTCTTTGTGCTCTCCGCCATCGTCTTTTTCTCTCATTTCTTCTTCAAATCTTCAAATCCATTCTTCTCCTTTAGCTTTCTTGATCCAGCAATAGCCTCTGTTGTAGGATCATTCACTTCTCTTTATTGCTTCTTCAAACAAAACCGGGTAATCTTTCATGATCTCTACTTTCTTGGCTTAATTACCCAAAAAATCTAACCCAGGCTTCTCTAACGCCAAGTCTCAACCCCGACACCCTTTGCCCAAACCAACAGGGTTATATGCCTCTGTGTCTGCTATTTTGATCGATTGTGTTCTATGCCCATTCTCTCCTCTATAAACCCCAAAGTCAAATGAAGTCCTAGCTATGAAGAAGTAGCTAAAGCTGAAGTCGCAGCTTCTGCATGTGATTGGAAATTTAGAGAACAAGAAAAAAGCAAGAAGATTTAACAACATCAGGTATGAGGCCCTCCATTTTTTTTTTTTGTTTTTTGGGTGGGTTTTTTATTTTGAGGTTTGTCTCCTTTACCAACCTTGACCATTGCTACACTTAGGTACCGCTTCTGTTCTCTTTTTTGTTTTTGTTGGTTTTCATAGAAAAATGAGTTGGAGTGTTACTAGTTCATTTTTCGTCAATCAAGGGCATTTTTGTCTTTTTATACTAGCCCCAACAGATGTTTCAATCATATACTCTTTGTGCTCTCCGCCACCGTCTTTTTCTCTCATATCTTCTTCAAATCTTCAGATCCATTCTTCTCCTTTAGCTTTCTTGATCCAGCAATTGCTTTTGTTACAGGATCATTCACTTCTCTTTATTGCTTCTTCAAACAAAACCGGGTAATCTTTCATGATATCTACTTTCTTGGCTTAATTACCCAAAAAATCTAACCCAGGCTTCTCTAACACCAAGTCTCAACCCCGACACCCTTTGCCCAAACCAACAGGGTTATATGCCTCTGTGTCTGCTATTTTGATCGATTGTGTTCTATGCCCATTCTCTCCTCTATAAACCCCAAAGTCAATTGAAGTCCCAGCTATGGAGAAATAGCTAACGCTAAAGTCTCAGCTTCTGCATGTGATTGGAAATTTAGAGAACAAGAAAAAAGCAAGAAGATTTAACAACATCAGGTATGAGGCCCTCCATTTTTTTTTTTTTTTGGGTGGGTTTTTTATTTTGAGGTTTGTCTCCTTTACTAGCCTTGACCATTGCTGCACTCAGGCACTGCTTCTGTTCTCTTTTTTGTTTTTGCTATTTTTTTCATTAAAAAAAATTCTGGTAAGGATCTTGTGAAAATCCTTTTGTGGATAGTTTTACTGGGAAACGATTACTTAATGTAGCTTGGTTTGGGGTTTTTTTTGTGAAAGTTTTTTACTGTGGTTGTGGAATTTATGGGTTTTTCAAGGTGTAATGGTTTGGCTGTTTATAATTAAAATTATTGTTCTTCACGAGAAATAGCAAAAAAAGAAAAAAGTTTTCAACTTTGCTTTCAAGATTAATATTTTCACTTGTATTTGTTAGCTTATGCATGCGTAATGCGTATGAAGGGAAGGGAAGTGCTTGTACGATAATGAGTAAAGCTAGAAAGAAAAGATTACAGAAGGCTTGAATCTGAGCTGCAGAAAAATCCCTTTTCTCTTTTCTTTCCTTTTTGAACTAAAAGATATGGCTGACGATCTCTATTTCTTCATCAAGGTATGTTTTGCGTTCGGACCTCCTCTTTTTTCCTTAAATTAGTATTATATTCTGTTGTCGGCAGATTTTTTATGTTCTCGAAATTCCTTGTTTGGGAAAACATTATGTGCTTTGTTTGCTCTCTTTGTTTTTGTTAGCATTTTTTGTATAGCATTTGTTTTTCTGATCTGGGCATTTGGATAATTTGATCTGTGTTACTTTTCGTGTCCATGTTTTAGGCTTTTTCGTTGGAGCATTATGACAGAAGCAAACCCCGCATTCCTGTTTCCATTTTACCTTAATCGTTTCTCGTCCTTCTGAATGAAATATAATTAAGTGTTGTCTTGTTAATTGGAAATGAAGATTGAGTTGCCTTGGTCACTCAGGCCGAGATTATCAGTATTGATTTTTATTTATTTATTTCGGGGGCTTTTTTTAACGAAAGCCCATTTCATTGTTGGTGATTTGCTGGCGTTGATTTCTTTACTTATTGTGATAGCTTAGTTGGCTGGATTCTACTCCTGCTGCTTTTATATCCCTCTCTCCCTTCCTTCCCTTGAGGCGTTTAGGGGCATGGGAGAGCAAGTTTGAAAGTGTTACCCATCCACAATAAGGAGAAAGATGAGATTAGGCTTAAAATTTCACTTTTTCTTCCGTTTCAGGATAGCTTGATCATAAAGCCTCCAAAGAAGTCCACCTTGTTACTCAGAATGGTGGTTTTGATATTTGCAATGGGATGCGGAGTATATAAATGTTCCATATGTCTTAGGCAAATCAGCGTGCATACCAGTGGACGTCTATTGAGTGTCCAAGTGATAAGGCCATGTGAGGCTCCTAATATTGAACTTTCAGAGAAACCTCTTGTACACTTCCCAAAGCCAAATACATTCAGCAGGTGAGATATTTATTTGTGCATCTTTCTGTTGGTCTGGTGCTTGCTACGAAATATCAATTGAATGACATGCTGTTTGGTTCATAACTAGGGCAAAGTGTGCATGCAATCTTGTGCGGTATTTTGCTATTTTGTCCACACAGAGATCAGGAAGTGGATGGTTTGAGACATTATTGAACAGTCATATGAATATAACCTCAAATGGAGAAAATTTTTCTGTTAAAGTTCGAAGGACTAATTCGTCAACGATTTTGATACTTTGGACAAAATTTATAATCTAGATTGGTTAAACAGTGCTTCCAAGAATGAGTGCACAGCTGTTGTAGGATTGAAATGGATGCTTAATCAGGTAAGTGATGCTTGAAGCCTTTGATTTTCTTGTGTTTATTTTACTTATATTAGTGGCCTAGAGAATTCATGCTGCAAAAGACTTGTAGTTGTCTGTGCATCACAAGAAAAGCTTACGACGTCCATATCACACCAAAACTTTTAAAGTGGAGATAAGCTATGCTGCCAAGATACCCATTCAAGCAATTGGAAATGCATTCCTGCTGCGAATAGGAAATGGTACTGAAAATACTAATGCTGCAAACCAAATTGCAATTCCTGAGCATATCCTTTTTCCTTTTAAGTCTAACATAGAATCTTTGGCTGATTTGGTAAACATTGTATACCTAATTTTCAATATTTTTTTGCTGAGTCTACTAACATAAATATAAATAGGACAATATTTACTACAAAAAATGATTTTGTAGATGAAATAAACACAACATTGATAGAGAAGTTTCCAGGAGAAAAGAAAGAATATATAAGCTCTGATAGTACAATTGATAATACATCTAAGTTATTGCTGACCTATGTACCAACCTTTAGTTTTTTTTGCGAGAAACAATTCATACTTCGTTCTTAGATGGTTTTCTTATTGTCAACTTGCAGTATGGGGTGAAGGTGTACTTGGAATCTAGGTGTAAGAAGTTGCTTGCTTACAAGTAAGGAAAAATATTTTATTTCATTATCATCTTAATTTAGATGTGCCTACGATTTCCAAAGAAAGAAGGCCATACATAAATTCAATGTTGACTGAAGTTCATATTATTTTGATGAGAAAGTTTTAATATATGAAAATTGTTTGGTTTATTGATAGAGTAGAAGATCAATGGTTTTGATACAAAAGTGAAAAATCTGTACGATTTTGTATTTACAACTGGTATATTGAGCGCATTTGAGATGATAAAAAGTGTTCATGAAGAGAACCAAAAAGAAAAAAGGACAATAATTGTTATTGAATCAGATCACGTTCTATGCCCCCCCTGAAGGGACGTTTTCAAGATGATGTTTATGGGGCATCTAAAACCAGGACACAACAAACAAGTACTAACTCATCTTGCATTTTTTAAGAACTAAAATGTCTTCTTATTTGGCAAAAAAAAAAAAGGTAGTTTTATAATTTAATGACATTTTCCTTAGTTTTTTGGGTGCTCATCTATTTTGTTGCCTTCTACCAGGAAAATCAGATTAGATTACAACTATAATTCTATTGATGTCCCAAGAACTCTGCTTGAAAAATCTATTCTCTGCAGGTGCCATTACTTTAACATGGAATTTAGGGAAGCAATGGATTTGCAAGGCAGAAATTCTCCTGAAATTCTTCCATCACTAATCAAATCCATAGTTGCAAATGAAGTTGCTGCCTTTGACAGCATTAAAGTGCAAAATGATATGAATGGTCAGCCTGCAGCCAGTGGCTCTTGTTTTCCAATCCAGCAGCCCTGGTAATGGCCTTTTTTGATACTTCTTGCATCACATTCACTGTGTTCCTACTTTTGGGAAATCCATTCGGTTGGGGAAACTTTAGATAATAATCTTATCTTTTTCTATATTGTTCGATTTTGTGTGTCCTAACTCTTTTAATTGGTAATCCTATAGGAAACTGAGGTAGCTGTTGCAGATTCACAGAGTGATCTTTCTCAACTAGAGAGAGGGCAATCTTTTTCTATTAGCATGCCACCTACACCTTTAGGATCTCACTCCCAAATCCCCAAAAGAGTGCTCTTTGATGATAACAATGAAACAGTCATCATAAATGATGCTCCACATTTTGTTGCTGCACAATCAAAGAAGAAAAAGTTTCATTCTCAGACCAATTCCAACAGGGGCATTTCATAAGGTTGTTGCCAATGGTAAATTGCCAAGCTTGCAAAACCTTCCTCCCAGAAATCCCGCAATTGATAGATTGAAGGATAAAATATACGACTCTTTCAAGACTTGGTCTGGGAAACTGGAGAGACAACTATCCAATTTGCATGGGAGGAATAGGAAAGCTGAAAAGGAGCCCAACTCTCAGGAGAATAAGGAAGCTGAGACTTTACCCTGTAGACCGATACTTTGATGCCTTGGAGGGACCTGAAATGGAAACATTAAGGGTAAGTTTATATTCACAAGTCTTTGAGATTATAGCATCTCGATTTAATTAATCAAGAAAGCCAGTAAGTTTATAAAATCTGAAGTATGCAATCATTCTTCACTTCTAAACAATGCTACATATCATCCTTACCATCATTTGTTTGGCTTTTATCTGCTACTTGTTCTATGCGATACATAAGACTTTATCTTTGTGAAGAAGTTAAAGAACTGATTTACTGCATATAACACTACTGCTAAGTAAAAGGTAGAAAGAGGTAGGTGCATAAATTTATTCTTAAGCAGTATATTCTTCAAACTTCGTCCATCAACCAAAATGAATAGAAAACCAGCAGTCAAATCCATTTGTTATACCTCACTTCTCTTAACCATTCTTCCATCACTTTTTTTTTTTTAATTTATAATTTCAGCTCATCAAATGATAAAATACCTGACTGCTCTTTGAAAGATCAATCTCATAGGTCATGGATAGATCAGACTTAAAGAGACCGAAGGAGTTTTCTGAGGCTGGGCCAAGTTTCAAATCCTCATCATAGAGGGCAAAAATATACGTATCAGCAGACTTGCCAGGCATCATTGGAGTACCAACCATTAACCTGAGATGGTTTATCAAGTTTCCATTGTAAGCTTTAACATTGTCCACACCCAGCCCAACTTCACTGGGATCTCCCTTATAAGGCCACCCTGTCTCTGCAACCACAATCTTAATATCCTTGAATCCTATTGCATTCAAGGCAGAATGTACAGCATCAACCTCCATATCACGTATACATAAGCAAATTGAGCATAATATGTTACTCTTTACTACTGCTCAAGGTAAGAAGAATGGATCAACTAATATGTGAGAGATCATTAGTTTTAGAAGGGGATAGCATATGTCATAGTATGGGCTTCACCAATGAATTCAGTGAACTATATTCTATGGAGAATTGATCAGCTTTGATTTTATTTCATACAAATTTGAAGTGAGACCTCCTACGATTAGAAGAATATATATTCTTAAAAAAAAATTTAAAAAGTTGGTGGCTTACTTGTATATCAAATGGAAGACTTAAAAGGAAGAAGTCAAAGTCAAAACACAGCCTTGAGTAGCTATCTTTTATAAGTTAATTCAATTGGAATATGAGAATAATGCGAGCCTTATTTCCTTTGGCATGTGTTGTGCAGAATTTTGATTTTGTTGCTGAGTTATGTTGCCAAATTTTATGCTGTAGTGATCTTTTTCTTTTTGGTAATCAGGCTTTTACTTGACCGCACTGCCCATAGTATAACCTTTATTCTCAGGTTTCATTTTGTTCTATAGCTTGATTCCCAATAGATGTTAGTATACTCCTTCATCAGATATGGCTTTGCATGAATTTGTTCAAATTCAAAATTCTTTTACTTTTGATTTCTTTGATTTCCCATTCTCCTGTATACCACTACTTTTGGCCTCTATTGTTGTCCTTAAGTTATCTCCCTCCCTTACATTTCACTGTTTCACTTGGACATTGGCCTCTGTGTGTATCACCATGCTTTGTGTAATGCTTTTGGAAACATTTTCTAACTAAAAATTTGCTATCCTTTTTTGTATGTCATTTATTTTCAAGTACCAATGAACTATGTTTCTCATGCTTGCAGTGTGCGTTTGAAGATACGAGTTTTCTTCCAAAAACTAATTATCTATTTTTGGGTAACTATGTGGATCGTGGCAAACACAGCTTAGAAACAATATGCCTCTCCATTGCAGTAGCAGAAGAAGTAACTATTTTGACACAAATATTTGATGAAACCATGTGAAATTTTGTGGATGAGAGATTTTCATAACTTCAAATATTTGAACTCATATCTTAATATAAAAAGTGTTGCTTCTATATTTTATTATAATCTATTGTATTTTGTATCAATATTTTATTCCCACAGGTACCCAAGTTTGCGCTTTGCGCGAGACAATTTTTCCTAGTATGAAATATGAAATTATCTTTAAATTAAAAATATTTTAAATTTTGAATATTATATAAAATATGATATATTTTTTATATATCAAACACTCATTCGTCAATCTTATTTAGCAACCTTATTCTTTCACTTATCCTCTTGTGAGTAAATATGAGTAGTGACAGTTCTCTTAAGGTGCCTGACAGCCTACGATAAGATTTTGGAAAACCCCTTTATATATATATATATATATATATATATATATATATATATATATATTATATAATACCCTAAAAAATATTTTAATATTGTTATTCTAATTTAAAAAATTAAAATTATAATATTATTTATCTAGTTATTTTACTTATCAATAAAATATTTTAAAATTATTAAATTAATTTAATTTATCTTATAAAAACATACTAATTCAACTTTTACTTTAATTTTTTCATTTCTAGAGCAATCTTTTACCTTTCTAAGGAAGCTTCTAACGAGCTTTAGACTAGAAAAAGACTTAAGGACACTACAAAATTATAGAGTGGAGCCGTCGTATTTGATGGTGGAGCCGTCGTATTAGCCAAATACGACGGTTTTACAGCCGTCGTATTTGATCTCGTCGCTTTTGCTCGACAACGACTACAAAACCGTCGTATTAGCCTAATACGACGGTTTTATAATCGTCGTATTTGCTCTCGTCGCTTTTGCGTGCAGCGGTCATTTTTTGCGACGGTTTTGATCAAACCATCGCTTTTTCCTACCAAATACGACGGCTATGGACTGTCGTATTTGTTAGGCCGTCGTATTTGGTCCAGTCAAATACGACGGCTATAGGACCGTCGTATTTGGTCCAATCAAATACGACGGCTTGACAAGCCGTCGTATTAGATTTGCTCAAGCAAATACGACGGTTGCAACCGTCGTATTATGCCTAATTTGGTTTGTAAATCATTTTTTATTTGGACGAAACCCTGTACACGTACAATTTAAAGCCAAATATAATAAAATCAATGCATTCAACACCAAATATAACAAAACACAATCTCCTTATTGCCAAACAACTCAAAAGCAATATTCTCAGTAGACAAATCATAACGGATACAAATACAAATATAAATACAAATACAAACAAGTACATCATCATGACAACAAATTTATCCTCAGTATATAGAAGTAGTAGTACAAATACAAATAAGTAGAAAATGAAAATGTCAGTCATCATGACGGATAGGCTCGCCAGGATCACCCGATCTAACAGGTAGAGAAGTGGAACCAACACTAGGAGATGTCGTAGAAGCACTAGATGGAGGTATAGGCAGTACATCAAATGCGCCTGCATCCAATCTGCGTGCTAATGCTTCCATGGTAGTCTGAAGCGCAGCTATACGTAACTCGTAAGCCTCTCGCTCATGCTGCATCTCAGCTCACATCTCAGCCTGCATAGTATCTCGCATACTCTGCATATATACGTGCCTCAACCTCAATCCTAACGACCTCCTCAACATTTGCTCCAGAACTTGATGATTGACTGACTGACGTTGGTGTTGGACCCTTTCCCTTACACCTAACACTACCTCTTGTTTCTGGACCGAACAATCGCTGAAATATATGATCCTTTGCTTCCTCTATGCGCTCAGACTCAGGCAATGCCTGCCACTCTATTTCTAATCAGTCCTACAAAATTAAGAAACATTATATCAAATTTATATTAGGTTAATGTAATGTCGTTATCATATTTTAAAAACTCAGAAAAATTAGCATTCAAATATAACTTACAATCATCTCTGCAGTCAAACCATCAGCCTGCCGACTGTGCCACCTTTGTGTCGCAAGGAATATATCATATTGTGATGTCGGTTGGCCTTATGAGGCCATCTGTAAATACGTGTCAAAAATTTCAAGTAAAGTAGATAAATTTAATCTGAATAGTGTATAACATAAACTGAATACCTGATCCTGTATAACAGAATGTAGCATTCTTCCTGTGACAGGTGGATATACCAAATGCAATCGATTTTGTCTATTCTGGTCGGCCTCCATCTGTGATTAATTATAATAGTTAACATATAAAAAAATTAAACAAGTTCTGAGATATAAAAATAATCAACTTGTATGATACGACCTGTGTATTCTCTAAACGCCAGTAATCAACTAACATCCTCCATTGATTTTCGTCAACCCGTTTATCTTGACAAACAATAGGCTCTGTACTTTGCTGGAAAGGAACGTAGTATTTTTGTTTTAACTTCGACTTAAAATCCTTCCACGCTGCGCATATCATCTTCATTGTGACACTACGTCCTTCTGGTAGCATCGTGGTGTTGTCCTTGTACGAATTTTAACAAATAATTAAATAAACAAAATGTTAATTTTTGAAGAAAACACTATTGGCTATATTAGAATAAAATTAGTTACCTATATTTTTTGCCAAACTTCGTCTTTGAGTCTTTGAGGTATGGAATGCCAATCCCTGTAATTCAGAGGGAACCTACTGCTCATGCGTGCAAAATAGCCCACCAACTGAACTATTACAAGATGCATCTAACCCAACAAGCCCTCCGTGTTGGTTAACACCAACAACGTACTTTCGAAACCCTGGCTCACCCTATCCGGAAGGTAACTTTCCACCCTCGCGAGAACTCCTCGCTGTGGAACCTACAAAATATCAACAGACTTATTAATTGAAATATCAACAGACATATCGTAATATTTACTTCATATTAACTTAGCACACCTGAGGCACTAAGGTCTGAGGAAGAAGGTCTTGTGCCACTGGGACCTACATCAGAAGTGGGTATAGTGGTCGCATGATTAGATTCCTGATCTGTGGAACCTGTGTAGACACTTGTATGTGATCTCAATCCAACCTCGAGTGCTGGAGCTGGTGTCTTTGTACACCGTGAGGAACTAGCGCCTGATCTTGCAGCAGCTATGGCATTCTGCATCGATCCACGTCGAGCACGCTTGTTTACCATCTGCAAAACAAAAAGATTTAACATTGAGTAAAAGATTTTAACAGCTGCAACACATTTAGTAAATGATTAAGTGATTTAAGTACATTTAAATTGTAGGGTGTATTCTTCTTCCATCTAAATCTACTTCCTCCCCAGAAATTCCATCTCTAACCCATATGGCGTTTACTTCGCGCGAAACAAGACGAGAATCTAACTGTTGCGCAGGAAAAGTTTCTAGATCATGGTCCCTTGAATGCACATCATAATTATCTCTTCTCATCATTGGCATTACCACATGCCAATCTATTTCTTTAGGACAATGAGAAAACCAAACTTGTTCCGCTTGGTTTGCTAGTATGAATGGCTCATCTATCTCTTTATTTTCCCGGTACAACAAACGGTCCAGATTCACCAAAGTAAACTTTAGTTCGTCAACTCTAACACCTCGATAAACATCAACCTAATCACATTTAAATAACAGAAATTTCAATTCACTACTATATCGGATCCTTATAATATCAGTAAACACTCCATAGTAATTAACACCAGCTGCTACGGGATTCATATCTCTTGGACTGGAATAACTCGTAGTATCAGCTTTACACATGACGCCAGAATTTTGGGTTGACTTGTTAGCCTCGTATGTTATTGTACGAAATTGGAAGCCATTCACGTTGCATGCATTGTAGCGCAACCCTTGATTGAAAGGACCATTTGCAAGCTTTTTAATTTCAGTAGGAATATCGGGGCATTCTTCATTCTCATCAACCTATAATAAATATAAGTGTTATAAATGCTAATTGTTGTAGAGGAAAACTTGCTATATTGTCTTTGTTTTTACTTACATAATGACTGAGCCAACTGTGAAACGTTTAAGAATGAATACGTTGCCTGTCATGTAACCGAGATCTTGGATGCTCTCTATTTATGACAGACATGTGAAGACTGCAAATAGACCACACGTGAAATTTTAGAAGTTATAGTGAAAGAAGCATAAAAAATGAAAGATAATAATTGAAGAAAAGCTGACTCTCTATAAGGTTTAAGGATGTCAGAGTTGGCTAAAACCCACAGATGTGCTTGCATCAATGTTAAACGATCAAATATTACAGCAATCCCTTTTCCAACTGGTTTACCCATTGGGTTGTCATCATCAACATATCGTGGAGGCCTATTCTCTTTGCTCTCAACATCATCTAAATATCTCGACACGAATGTCATACATTCTTCCATTAAATATCCACTGGCTATCGAACCTTCAAGCCTAGCACGATTGCGCACGTAACACTTGAGAGTTTTCAAGTATCTTTCAACTGGAAACATCCATCGACATTGAATTGGACCAGCTAATAATGCATCATCGGCCAAATGTATCGGTAAATGTTCCATTATATCAAAAAAACTAGGGATGAATGTCTTTTCAAGAAGACAGAGTGTAACTGCGAAACGGTCTTGAAGATACTCAGATGCCTCTCTTTGTTGACTTTAGAACAAAACTGCCTAAAACATGAAGCAATCTCAATCAAAAGTTGCACTACATTCTTTGGCAAAGTTGTGCGGGCTGCTAACGGGATTAACTGTTGGAGTAAAATGTGGGAATCATGACTCTTCAAACCTCCTAAAGTCTTTTTCCTCATGTTTACCCGTCGAGAAATATTAGAACAATAGCCATCGGGAACTCTCAATTCCTTCAATACTGTCAAAAAAACTTCAACTTCCGACCGACTCATTGTATAAGGAGCTGGTGGCAAACTGTATCCAGTTCCAGACGGTTTTAAAATTGGATGTAAAGACTTTCTAATATTCATTGCCTGCAGGTCTTGACGAGCTTTGAAGTTATCTTTTGAAGAAGTACTATCACCCAGTATTGTAAACAACAGATTATCTCCAAAATTTTTCTCAATATGCATCGGGTCCAAGTTGTGCCTCATCAAATTACTCTCCCAATATGGCAACTCCCAAAAAATACTCTTCTTCTTCCAATTATAAGAATTTATGCCAAACTTCCGTTCGTAGTCAGTCTGCATTCTAATTCTCATATCATCTACTGCATACTCTGTTAAACAACCCTGAAGATGTGTCAAAATTTCTGTCCCCGTACTCCTTTTTGGTGCTTGTCGTAATTCCATTCCACCATAGAAAGAAACTTTGTCCCTACGGAGCTTGTGTGATGGTTGAAGAAATCTATGATGATATAAGAAGCAATATTTACCACCATTAGGCAAACGGTAAGACAAACAGTTGATACCGCATATCGGACAAGCTCGCTGGTTATGAACACTATAGCCAGAGAGATTACCATACGTTGGAAAATCACTTATGGTCCACATAATAGCTGCACGCAGACGGAACATCTCTTTTGCCTCAGCATCATAAGTAAGCATACCGTCAAGCCACAATTGTTTCAACTCCTCGATCAATGGTTGTAAAAATACATCGATTTTGTTTCCCGGACTCTTCGGGCCATCGATGAGAGTTGATAGAATAAAATAAGGTTACTTCATGCATAGCCAGGGTGGCAAATTGTATGGTATTAAAACAACAGGCCAAGTACTATGTGGTATGTGCATATTTGAAAATGGACTAAATCCATCCGAAGCCAATCCAAGTCTAACATTTCGACAGTCACTTGCAAATTCCAAATGCAACTCATCAAACTTTCTCCAAGCCTTAGAATCAACTGGGTGTCTATAGACTCTATCTTTCACACAACATTCCTGATGCTACCTCATAAGGGATGCAGTTTTGCGAGACATGAACAATCGCTTCAATCTCGGAGTTAACAGAAAATACCTAACACGCTTGCATGCAACTGTACTGCCCTCTTTCTTGTACCTCGGAGCATTGCATACCTCACAAAGTTGTGCGGCCTCATTTTTCCCTCTGTATATTATGCAATTATTTGGACAAGCATCCCAGACTTTGCATTCCATTCCTAACACATTCGTTATCTTACTAGCCTCGTAGTAATTCTTGGCAATTTTCACTCCCATCTCACTAAAAGCATCCGTTAGAAGCTCAAGTAGCATATCAACTGACTTGTTCGACCACCCATTCAGGACTTTTAAATGTAACAATCTCATAATGAATGAAAGTGAAGAAAATTTAGTACAACCGGGATACAATTCTATATTAGCCTCTCCCAACAATTCATGTATCTCTCTCAAATCATCAGGCTCTTCAGTTGCATTATCGAAGTCACTAATGCCACCAATATCTTGAAGCATCCCAGCCATATCATCCCCATGTTCGTTTTCAGTCGAAGGGATGTTGCTAGGTGTATCGCAAGAAGATAAGTATGTTTCCCCATGAACACTCCACTTTTTGTACCAACGCATGAAACCCCACATTTGGCAATGCTGTTTGACATCTAGTGTACTATAAAGATACCTATTCTGGCACTTCATACAAGGACAATGGATTTTGGATCCATTGGGTTTGTCTCTTAACGCAAATTCTACAAAGGCATCCAAACCTTTATTATATTCATCACCTAAACGGTCTTGTAAGTCAATCCACGATCGGTCCATCTTCCTATTCATTTATCCATATTTTCAGTCGATCTACAAGTTTCGTTATGATAAACATATTCAAGAATGAATAGAAATGAAGGGAAATGATAAAATGGAAATAGGTCAAGAATTCAATCCCAATCAAATTAGTGTTCATTCTTCTTTTTAGTAGTGGAAATGATAAAAATAATTTTAGTAGTAGTTAAAATAAATAAATACACTCCTTGAGAATTTTTAAAAGAGAGAAAATAAAAGATTTAATTAATCAAGATATCTTGGAACTCCAAAATCCTTAAACAAATAAGCTACTTAAAAAATACTTTAAAAAAAATCTACTTAAAAAAATCAAGATAAACATACCAGACATTTAGTAAATTATTGACTTAAAAAAATAAAATTATTTGTAAAAATTTTTCTCACAAAACTATTTTAGTCAGATTCTTTGAAAAAAAAAATTTTAAAAATTTTGACAAAGTTTCCCCTATAAAATAAATATTTTCCAAGCACTAGGCCACCTCAAAATGCGCAATTATGCAATTCAACCAATAAAAAACTCATAAAACCATCCAACCATTCAATCATGTTTTTAACAAATTTCCAAGTAAACAGAAGTTTTATGGTTGAAATCATCCATATAAAAACATGTCAAACCTCTTAAGCATAACTAACTGATGAACCAGAAAGCAATTAGAATGAAAAAAGTAAACATCTTCAGGTTGTACTAGAACTAGAAGAAAACAAGTAATAGGAAGAAAAACATAACTTATGAAACATTGTTAGAAGAATACAAAAACAAAACTTATATACAAAAACATTTTTAGAAGAATGAACGAACCTCTATATACAATGAAACAAAACTTATGAAGCATCAGGAAACAAGAGAAGAATAAGTCGTCACTATTTCTTTTGTGTTCAGGGATTGGATAAATAACATTGTTAAGTAAATAATCCTACATAAAATGTGATTAAAGAACTCATAAGGTAAACAAAAAATTGAACATATCTCCACTTAATATTTCAGACAATACAGCGAACACTTAATATTTAAGTGAATATCAGTAATATACATACAAATTTTAGTTTATTTTTTGAGCTAAAAACCAATTTCCGTAAGGAATTGTTAAGCACGCCCTATTCAAGATCTCTACCAAATTCCGCAAGAGTTTGTTAAGCAGCTTTAACATCACAAACTACCTCAAATTCTCATAGTGAACCCATCTGAAGTAGACAAGTCTCAATTGGCTTTTGAGTAAAAATTACATTTGGTAAACTCCCTTAGGCAACGTCTAGATTTAGCATTCAAGCAGAATACCATATCAGATTCTGGATTTAGCATTCAAGCAGAATACCATATACAATGTGAATCTCAGTAATCTTAACCAGAATAGCTGTACAAATAAACAAGCAGCAGTTAGATCTGAAGGACATACTCGGACGCAGAGGCGGAGGCGGAGCTAGGTGGCTGAAATGCGACGGAGAAGAAGACAGCCCCGACCGAGCAATTTGATGCACGAAGAAGAAGATACGCAGAGAAGAAGACAGCTCCGAGGAGATGCGCAGAGAAGAAGACAGCTCAAGCTCAACGAAGAACGGAGAAAGAAAGACGACTGCGGCGGGATTGATATAACGGTCACATACGACGGTTGTAATAACCATCGTATGAAATGCACTTAATGCGACGGTTATTATAACCGTCGTATTATGTTGTCCTAATATGACGGTTATCCATCAAACCGTCGTATTTGATCCGGTATAAAAATTAAAAATTAATTACTTTTAAATTTATATATATATACACACACACACACTAACATGATACAAAACTACATTAACTTTAATTCTAAAATATTAATTATATTATATATACTACATAGATATATGTACACGCATGCATATTTGTAATTAAAATTTTTTACACACACACATATATACAGGCACACAAAAAACATATCATAGAATAATTAACTAACAAAATGAAATTCAAACTCGATCTTTAATACAAATATAAGAAAATTGAATTCATAAGATGCAAACTGTAGATTTATTTACAAGATTAATGATCTAAGTATTAATTAACTAGCTAGATATATAATTACAAAGTTAAAACAAGCTAGCTAGTTAATTTAATTATACCAAATTTGAAAGTCATTTGTTTTTGTTGTTGTTGTTAAAAGTCATTTGTTTTATTTTATCACATTTTTTAGTAACACTTATAAAATAGTAATAAAAAATAGTGTATTTACAAATATAATTATATATCAAATTATGAGCCAACCGAAGCATTACTAAAACTACTGATGACTAAATTTGAAAAGAAATAGATAAAATTCAAACTACTCTCGATTCATTTTATTTTACTTAAAAAACATAAATTACAGTAATTTTTACTCATACAACGGTTGTTAACGAGTGATATTTATAAAAACAGCGAAATTTTATTTAAAATTAACTCTTAAACCCTAAACCCTAATATTTACGACGGTTAAGCCTAGCCGTCGTATTTTATTCACCTAATACGATGGTTTGAGTATAACCGTCGTATTAGGACGACAAAATATGACGGTTAATGTAGCCGTCGTATTTGCACGACCTAATACGACGGTTATACCCAAACCGTCGTATATAGTTGTCTAATACGACGACTTACTGACCGTCGTTAAAGATACTCAATTACGACGGTTTTATGGCCGTCGTAATTGATGTCGTCATATTTGCTTGTTTTTTTTGTAGTGGGATAACAAAAGCAACAAAAGATTTGGACAAAAACCGATCACATGATTGGTTCTCCAATTCAATATTACCTCATTGACTCATTCTCTTATCTCTTATTAGTTTCATTTACTTTGTACTTTTCTTTCTCAATTTGACTTTTTTTGTAAACTCTTTAAGTTTTAATATATTTTGGACTTTTGCTTATTATTATAACTAGGTAGGTGGCCCGAGCGTTGTTTGGGGTCAATAAAATTTTATGTTAACTTATTAATTTTATAAACTTTGTATTTAGTTTGTTTTTTCTATTTCGTATTAGGTTTTAAAGGGAGAAAATCAAATTCATTTGTTATTTTTAATCATTTATTATTTATTTATTAATCATTTTTAAAAATTTTAAATATTCACAATAACATATTTTTTTTATACTAATTATTTTTTATTTAAATTAGTTGCTTTGATACTTCGCCTTTTTGTTCCTTTGGAAACAATATGAATAGCTTTGTTCATTTTCCATGAATGGCTTTGTTTATTTTCCATGAATTCAATGAATTCAGATTATTTCAAACAATGTGGAAATTTGTTTCTTTTTAACTTATGCTACAATATATTTTTCCCAATACTTAATTTATCTACATATGTATATTGTATCATATTTATATTTAGTTTGATATTATTTTTTTAATAGTGTTAATTTTATTAAATATTTACTTTGTTTGTTTGTTTTTTCTTGATGTATAATGTTCTTTGCATGTCCATTGGATCACGGATAATAATGGCGGATGTCTTATTTTTCGTATCCTAAATTAGGATTCCTAGTTTACGTAGTGATGGGATAGGGAGCTCGCGTCACCTATACTTTGTTATTTTTTTTAAATATCTAATTTGTTAAAATTTAAATATTTTATGTTGTGTAATTTTATTATTTAATAATAAATTTTATTTAGTGTTAATCCTTTGTGTAAATATATACATTACTAATCCTTTGTGCATTATATATTGGACTTGTGATCTTTAGTAGTTATGAATTGTAAATTTATATGGCTTCCCATGCGAGACCTTTGTTTAATAGATGAAACTCCTGTTATCATGCCGATCACATCTGAAAGAGCAAAAGCCACGCGATATATATATTCAACAAAAGCATAGCTGCTAGAAGTCAGTCATATTTCAACTCAACAAATCAGAGGATCATGTTAGGATAGTAGCTTGCAACTGTTGCTTTTGTAGCAGCAGTAAGGCCAACATACTAGGGCAATTGCATTAAGTTATGTAAACAATGATTCCATCAACAGTTACATTTACCATTGTCCAGTATCTCTTTAAAAAGTTTATATCCATAGCTATGCACTACAGTCTTGCATGGTCAAAGTATATAAGATAGGAAAGTTTACCTATCTTTTAGGGAAACTTTCATATGAAGTCTTATATAAATATACCATATATAGATATTCTGGTGGTGCATCCTATTGCTTTGATGAATCATCCATTGGCACCTCAACTATTTTGATCACAAAAGGCAAAGCATAAACACAATCATTTGTTCATGTGCATTCATTTGATAGCACATCCAACAACTTAACAGAACATGAAGATGAAATAAGCAATAAGATTATAAACCAAATGGCATTGCAATATAGCAAAGAATTATTAGGAAAAACAACATTGGTTTGCTGGCCTAACCAATGTATTGTGTATATGGAACGCCAAAGCAAGATTCTAATCTAAGTAATCCTTTGTGCCCTTTCCCCATGAACAGTCCAGTTATTCACCAGTAAAAACTACAAAGCATCAAATGGACATGGCAGAATCAAGGGATTGTGCACTGATAAAGAGGCAAAGCTCCTAACGCTTTGCGTTCTGCTCTCTCCTTCTTTACCTACCAAAGACATCCATTTTAATGACACATTTTATATTTAAAATTGACAAATGATTATGGCTCTGCCTGGAGATTGCCAACACAATAGAAATAGTTCTTAGGTTCACACAGAAGGATGAGAACCGAATATACATATAAATACATGTAAATACACACACACACACACACACACGCATGTATACATGAGGCGCTTTATAAAAATATCCTTCATCCATTTTCAAACTTGGTAGATATAAAAAATAAGCCAGCACAAGTTTAGAGAATTCTTCTTGCTAAGGCACTAATCCCGTTTACAGGAGCACAGTGGCAGCCCACTAAGTAAAGAATGGGTGAGAAGCAAAAGAAATTACCTTAGCACACTCACATGGATTCGCAAATGCAAAACCATCACCATTGTGATTTTAAGGCCAGGTAAATATGTTCAAACAAAACTTATCAATCATGCTCCTATTCCAAATTTGAATGGTTATTACCAATTTTAATTTGACTAAGTAGGTTCTCACGGTCTATACACATTTACACATTTATGAAGTTACTTATAGAGATGCATGCACACATGGTTTGAAGATACTTATATTATCCAGTGCACAAATATGGGTTATTAAAAGAACTCCATAAAGGTCCAGAATATCTACACATTTTTTTTCCAGGCTAGCCAAATTTTGAAACCTTCGTTTAATATTTTGTTCTTTCTTGTAATTACACAACAGAATAACCCACGTCAGAGAATGTTATTCCATGTTCAAAGCACAACGTGTTTAATGGATATATCCTAAATAAGCTGTTACAATTTCCACTTATTATGAACCTTACCAAAATTCAAAGTTCTGTACTAAAGCGCAAAATGATATGTCTCCTATTTATGATTCACTATACAAGAAACCAAGTACACATCTACATTCAACTAAGCGACAACCTGCAATTTTCGTACAAAAATTATCACTTTTTCAATTGAAAAGTTTATATGTTGATTCACCAGTTTTGGAAAACCACTAATTCCTTTCCTGCATAGTGGATTCATTCAATTCATATCCACAATTAATTAGCTTGAATCTTCCTAACCACAATCTCCATCAATCCATATGGTCTCACATGTCTTAAGTTTAATTTCCCTTCGCAAAAGAAATCTTAACCCTTCACTTCACTAAGATTTTCAAACCTCCATATGTTACAAATCTACATGTCAACACTTAATCTCTAAGGCATTATACCAACGTCTAAAGATGCATCCCCACATTTTAAATTCCTAGCATACTAAATGGCATACCTGATAGATTGTCAACTTTGTCAAGTAATATTTATCTGTGGAATCATCTGTGGGATATTAATTTACAACCTTCTCCTCCTTTTTCTTCTTTTTCTTTATAGAATCAAATGGAGCAAACTGCAATCAAAAAAGAAAGTGTACTAATTACCAAGACATGTATAAACAAACTAAACTTCTAAGATACATGTTCTCCAAAAGAAAATAAATAGGAAATTTATAGCATAAACTGTTCTAGTGAGCTACTTGAGAGTAGCCAAAGCCACATCAACTCATAACATTTAAGGATTCACTTCATTCCAAATAAAAACACATTAACATATAGAAATAACATGGACTTACATCTACAAATTCATTCTTCACGTCCTTCTGCATCTCCTCTATCACTTCATTTTGATTTTCTTCTTCAGCCATACTGATTATCCTATTTTTAGAAACCTAAAAGTTCAGACAATGAAAGCAAATTAAAGCACAAAGATTCAACTCGAATCAACATATAAACATCCAAGTAAATAAATATGTAAATGCAAACAGTAGTGAATCCTCAAAATAAAAAAAGGAGAGAATGGAGTTACTTACACCAGCAAACAATGCAGAAACAAACTTAAAGAAACAATGCTTTACTCCAGTTGATCAAAACTCTAGCCATGATTTGAGTAAATATGAGAACATATAAGGTTCAGAAAATGATCTGAGATAACATCAAGGAAGAGAGAGAGAAATTCAGGAGCTCAATCCACAAACTTTGATGAGGCGTAACTAACCGTAATTAGTCGAAGCGCATGTTAGAAGATAGTAGGATGATGAAAGAAGCTTTTGATACATAATACCAACTCTTGCAAAGTCAAAAAAGGTCTTCTTGACCACCTTCCAACAAATTGCTTCTATTAGAGCAACCATGGCTGCAAGAAATAGTGTAAATCCAGGAGAATTATCTGAGTTTAAACATGAAATCAATCTACAATAGTTTCATCTATTTTCCTTTTTAACCTTTTACTTTTTAAATTACTCTCATCATTAGTCTATCACAAAACCTACACCCATAAAAAAAATAAAGAAAAAAGAACAATCTATTAATTTGAAACCTTTCAAGACATTCTGATCTCTGTCCTATTTACTATACACTGGTGTAGCAGACCATAAGAAATATCCTCTAGGCCTGAGAATCCTATTTAGTTCCATCAGAGGTTTTCCACTTACAGATATCAATCACCTTTTAACTATTTGGTAAAAGAATGAATTAAATAGAAGATGGAAAATATAGGAAAAAAATGTCCCACCATTAGCATCCCAGTGAACTTTGTATCTCGCATAGTGAATCAAATCGTAAGCATTATCAGGAAATGTCAATCTTTCGATTCCAATAACAAATAGAATAGCTTGGATGCCCCTTTCAAGTGCAAACTGGATTTGAGATTCATGCTCATCCTCTAGTGCAAATGACATGGTAATAACATTTTTCTCCAGTAAATAACCACCAAAGCTAGCAACACCATAACCAACATCCAGAATAACCCTTGTATGCTTCCCCCATTGAATATCTGGTAGAGTCTAGATAAAGGCGGGATATCACATCTGATCATGAGTGACAGACAAAAATAAGAAGAGAAGATCCATATCAACATCTGAGCAAAACATACGGAACCTAAAGCAAAAACATAATATTAACACACAAGAACATAAAAGTGACGCATGGCAATTTGTTCTTTCTCCAAATAAAACACTTTTCTAGGTGCTTTACGGAAAAAGCTTTAATGCTTGACTAACACTTCATCTCCGTACACTCATTTTCTTTTCTTAGCCTTGAAGAATTACCTACTCTAAATACAAAAAATCTGAGCCCTAAAAAGACAAAGCAGACCAACAACGTAGCTTCTGTCTTGAAAGGTGTATAGAGAAAAAGTAATGAGAAAATGAATCTGCCATGAATTATTATATATCATAATAAAGATTCGTTATAAGACATAGTAAATAAACATTCGTTACATGAATTTCATACTCAATACTTATAAGTTTAATTATTGAATTATTATATATTTCATTTATGTTAGAATAATAAAAAAGTTCTTAGATTATAAAGCTTAATTTTCTTTTGAATAATGTTTTCCCTCTCTCTAGAATAATAAACGACTTATTTTCCTTTTTTGTTTTCTCTCTCTATGAAGTAGAGACTTTGGTTGTTGGAGAAGAGAATAACCCGTTGCTAAGCTAAGCATGGAGATCAATGACCATCTACTCTTCATAATCAGATAGGAGTCCTCTTTTTGGGTCTAGACTAAGATAGTTTGTCCATATCAGCCTGCAGCTCTTTCCTCACCTCAAAATCCCTGCAATTGTAAATGCATTCAATAACCAAAAAGAATACTACTAAACATGTATCAAAACAATCAATGTATTTCTTTATTTTCCCACCAAAACCATAGCTATATTATCAAGATTCAAGTCCTCTCATTTATGATATATTATCTTTCCAATTTTTATCTTCTCCCTGTGTTTCTTACTTGGTGATAGAATTTCTACATCTTAAACGTCAACCATAAACCATTTCCCTTATTGTACTTCTACAACTAAAGCTGTTTTCCATATTGGCACTATTATTCTAAAACAGAGTTCCAAGAACATTTCTCCAAAACATGAAACATAAAATTGTCAAAGAAAGAAAGAAAGAAACAAAATAACTAGGAATTTCAATCTTAAAACTGGTTTCACTTTAGTTCATAGATCCTGTCTAAAAGCAATCGAGTACCTAAGTTGGTGACATCTCAATATATTAATGAAAGTTGTATATTCTTACCTATTCATTGAGCTTCACCGACATTTCTTTGAGCAAGAATGATAAACCAATAAAAATCAATTAAATGATATAAAAAAAATAGAAAAACAGTTACTAAGTCGAAAAAAGATTACATAAGAAAACAATTTAGCTTCAATGGAGGAAATGGAAGGCCAGCAGGAATGGAGTAGTCTAGTTTGCCTTTTCAAAAGAATTACCGATGGCCTTGCATTCGTAAAAAATGCAATGCATTCCTCTAAAGGAATATACAGGTTCAGTCTATCTATGTGGTAGATCACCATCACTTATATTGGAGCTATTATAGCTCAATGCTTGACTGCCACTCCGCAACTCCTGCAAGATAAGTAATAGTCATTTATTTGCTTTTTTTTTTTTTTCATTTTACCAAGTCTGTGACAAACCGCTAAGTCATACTACACATCGTCCATTCTAAAGTGAAAATTAGAGGCTAGAAAAGAATTACAGGGATTAGAAACATTACCTCTCTCAAAAAACCCACCCAAGATCATCATGTGTAACTAATAGAATTTGATCCGCATATAAAAAGAAACTGACCAAATAGAATTCTAGTTTACATGATGATCTTCCTCTAACTGTGAATTGAAGTGCCAAGTTCCATTGTAAAGATCAATTGGAAAAGTATTCATAGAAAACTGATAATTTTTTTGCTTTAAAGTCAGTTCTGAAAATCTATTTGTTTAGATAACAATATGGAAAATTGTGAACTATGTTAACTTTAATAGAAAAAAACACAAACAATATTTTCTTAAGCAATTTCCTTTCTGACAATGAACATGATCATGACAATTTCTGGGTCAGGATCAAAAAGAAAATTGCAAAAATGGTGAGAAAACATATTGAACTACACTAACTGCTTACTGTACATAAATAGATTTGTGGCAAAATTCATGCATCAAGAAATTTCAATTTCAAGTTTAATTTGATGCACAATCCAAAATAATAGCAATAGAATCCTTTCGTAATCCATCAATGTCCTGATGCAATTCAGAGAGACATAATTATTGGCAAATATCCAGAACTATGCAAAAGAAAATAGAATATACCCTGCTGGTACACTAGCTATCTACTTCAAAGAGATGGCAGAGTGGATCCGAAGATGGTACCCATCGGCCACTGATGTATCAACCAAAAAGCACCATGACGTCAGAATTTTATAAAATAGAACTTAAATAATAGCTTGAGCAAAACGATCCAACACTTTTCAACCTGTTAAATTTCTGCTCCTCACAAAGGAACAAATTCACTTACAAAGTTTACTTTTCCTCGGTTGGATTTGGAGGTGGCCTTAAAGACCTAAACTTCTTGCAAAAACTCATCCTTACTCTTTGTGGACTCAAGTTTCCATACAAAGATGACCCACAATATAAATAATCATATTTGGGTTTTGCTTTAAATACTTTGTAAAAATGCTAACTAACTCTGCCTATTTATTGAAAAGCATATATCTTCCACCATTATCAAATTCTATAATTATTAGAAATGATTTTAAAACAAAGAAACAACAGGATGAATTAAAAAAGAGGTTATGTAAGTTGAACTTCTTGTGACAAAGATCAGAAACAGAAATATAGTAAATCTTCTGGCAACGTAACGCTGCTATTTGTGTGTAAAAATAAATTAGTAAAAAATTTAACCAGAACTTGAAAAATATACAACTTGTTCTTATTGTCTCCTCCATTTGTTTGGTTCAAGGCAGCATCATAAATATCATCACCCTATAAGTTGAGAAATAGAAGAGGAGAAGAAAAAACATAAATTAAGTGGATTAGAAGAATTTTAGAAGAGAAAAGTAAATCCAAAATTAAAGTTGCACATCCTGCAGAACATGGTACATCGCCTTAATGTCATCTGGAATCCACTGATCTAATACAGCAGCCCCTTTTTTTGTCGCTGTAACCAAATTCTTCTTTTTGCTTTCCTTCTTCTTCTTCTGAGGAACCCAAATGCATTTTACATTTTACATAAGTTTAATAGGGAATTATAGAGTCCAACAAAAGGGTTCAACTATCAATATACATGAAAGACTATATACTATAGCTTTACCTTCAAGATTATTGTCGTCATCCAAGTAGTTGGATTTCTTCTTTGCGTCATTACAAAGCCTTTTAAAAAGTTCTTTCTTAGACTTAATTGTTAAAAAGAACGACATCTCCACGAAATCCTTTAACACTCATTTTACGAAAAGATGATAAATGATAAATGCTAAACAACACTTTTGGGATTCCCAAAAAGATGATAAGTGGGGAACTAAAAAGATAATTTTTATTTGGATTAAATTATGCTGTTTTTTTTTTCCAAATTATTAGAATATTTTTCGACCTTTTTCTCTAGTAGCAAAGATTACTAATTGACCATCTTTAGCAGGCTTTTTGCTGCTTGACCTCTAGGAAGTGACCACCCTTTGCTATAATTACCTGAAAGCAGGTGGAAATGTGCAAAAGTTAGGAAACCACAAACGATATTGAACCTTTACCTATTTATTTTCTCACTTTCAGAAGTTTTGTTAGACATAAATTTCCATCTTGAAAATGGTAAATATGAACCAAGGAAACATGATATATGATAATTAGCACTTGATTGATCCTATTCAATAGACAACACTAAGTATTATGATTCCCTCATACCTTTCTTCCCTTAAGAGTATAAAACAAAACTAAAATGCCATAATATTCACTGCTTTCCCCATGTAAAGTTAGGAAGGAAAAAAAAAAATGATCAACGAATAAGTAAGAAAGTGCCCAGACCTTACTGATCTTTGAAGATGTATATGCATCCCACAGTAAACTTTTATTTGCTCAAGAACGCCATCTTTGTCAAAAACCATGTGAACAATATGCAAGAATAAATGTTGCTGAATAAGCCTAAGGCTAAAGTCCTCTGTCCAGCCATGTCAAGAAGCCTCTAAGCACAAACTGGCTAGAAAAGGTTATCGGCACCATACTGAGGCTCTAAAAAGATTTTTGAGGCAGGAGCATGAACATATGATGGTGATATTGTAAAAGAAAATTGTTTTAGGATCATCACCTGAAGTTCAACAAAAATACACATTCCATGAGGGTAATTTTGTTACTGATTGTCCATTTTTACTCCTCTAGCTATATACTGCAATATTTTTTGTTGTGCATCAATAACTAAACCACAACATGAACTGATGTAAATGAAAGGAAAAGTTCTTTGTGTATCCATTGAAATTTATTGTTTCATTGAACATCATTTATCAGGTGAATATTTTCAATATTTTGCATACTCTATATTTTCAAAATCTTCAGAACACTAAAATTTTAATGTTGGTTAAGAAAATTCTCATAGGAAAGCCACAGAAATAATGATTTTATCTCACTTTTGTTCATAAGTCTCCATGAACCCTCCTCAGATGGAGCTGAAAGTATAGAAGCAAAATTTGAAAGCGAAATGAGGAGAGATCTCCTTTCTTCATGTTAGTTAATGGTTTTCCTTTTTTCCCAAATATTTGTGTGTGTGTGTGTGTTTATAATGTTGAAGTATCCAGAGAAGAAAAATCAAATACATAGGTTAAAGGTCCCAATTTTTCTTTCAGGGGTAGTGTTGTCATCCATTTGTCTCTTTTAGGTTCAACTTTCACCTCTGTCTCTGCCAAAAGTATATCATCACCCTCTAGGGATATACCTGCAGTTTAAAGTGCTTTCAGTTTTCACCACAAGAAATTCCTCATTAAACATGACATTTCATACAATAATAACCGAGTTGACACGCACGCGTGCACACACACTAAAGAATCAAATTAAAAGTAGTAGACATGATATTTTTATACATGGTTTCATGTTTCCAAAACCAAAAACCTCACTAAATATAAGAACATGATATCAATCTTGTGAACAACTCTTAGCAATTATATTACAAAATAATAATTAAAAGAAGCAAGTCGAAATTGCCTTGGATTGAATCCATGGATAATCATTCACTCTCAAGGAACAACTACAGACCTAGCTTGAGAAACAGATATGATTTTCTTAATGTGTCAAATTTTAGAAAGTATGCATGTATAGTTTTTTCAAGAATATATTATACTTGTGGGATACGAACAGAACAAACTTCTGCCATACATGCGATTAAAGAGCATATTTAAGAACATCTTACTTCGATTTTTTGTTCCTTGTAATAAAGACTGCCTGAAGAATCAAAGCTCATCTATAAATTACTGCAGCACATTGACTATAATTTAGACTCTCATTTTATTTTTGTTAATGGCCTTTTACCTTTTTCCTTTGAATTCATCTGGATAAATCAAATAGGGGGATGATCCTATTAGGTGAATAAATTTCGAGGGGATAATCAAGAAATTAAACTCTTGTTGGCCTAGATAGAGCGATTTAAGTTAAAGCATTCTTCAGTGCAAACTCAAAAATATTTCAAAAATAGAATCAAGACAAAACCAAAAGGTCTACTTTTGAGAGAATATTTTGACATAAAACCAAATTACCTTTAGTATTAATACAATTCTTTGTCAAATGCCACAATCAGATGCACATAGATTCATGGCAAACACACTGAATCATGGAAAGAAAGGAAAATATTTGCTAATAGTAAACAATAAATAAAAAAATATACTAAGTAAATGATCTAAAAACAACCTTACAAAAACTTAACTTTGAAAATAATCCCAATCAAGTATATCAAGAAACAAATTACAATTTTCTATCAAATTCAATTTTAATAGTTAATAGCCCCTAAAAAAAACCTATAATCAACTGGCCAAGGCACATAAGAAGATAAATTCTAAATTTCTCTAAGGGCAAAAGGAATCAATTTAGCTTTTAAGCATTGAAATTAGAGCAAGATGATCACACAATCAAAAACCCATTTGTGATAGCACCTCCAGCAAAACCATAGTTTCACCAAACCAATGTAAAAATCCAATACGATGCATGCCTCCACTAAGCCCTTCGGTAGCATCTAATCAACTCGATCCCCTCATCAACCTCCAATAGAATCAAACAGAGCAAATGTACAATGCAAAATTCGGAAAAATACTAACCGAATAAAAACCATGAAATTACCAAAAACATATATACCCAACATAACAATAAATTATGAGTCCACTTCTGGTTAGTCCAATGAAAATAAGTATGGATTACTTCAGAATATATTGTCTAATTGATAAACAGAATTAAGCGGAAGACATAGATGGACATGAAAGAAATAATCAAAAGCAGAAAGGTGACAAATAGTGAAGAATAGAACCGTGTGATGCAGTTGATGAATAAAATCTAACTCTTTGTAATATTGGGTTTCAACAAAGTCATCTTGTTTGGCTACGACAAACCCATAAAAATTGCCTATACAAAATCAGAGGGAGTCGATAAATCATGGGTAGCCTTTCGTAAAGGAAAGAAAGAGGGGAGAAATGCGTGGTATACCTGATCCAACTCCAGGACAGAGTAGTATTGATCAAGAATGTAGGTTGCCGGTGAGATAGTTGAATCAGACTCATTGTTGTTGGGCTTAACGGGTCTATTAGGTGCTAAAGACTCGAACTGGGCTCTGACTTGGTTGGTGATTTCTAGTTGTTAACCTGCATCAAGAACCTCGTCGCTCCGGCTAGGTTTGGTGGTCAAAGTCGATGGTCTCACCATGATGCCAGATGGAGATATTTTCCAGGTGATTGAGATTAAGAATGAAAATTCTTGAAGTGAGATTGTCTAAAGTCTCTCGGATTGTCTTCTGGAAGTTCATGAGAGATGATGATTTAGGAGGGGTTTAGAAAGGCACTGTGAAAAAGTGGAGAAGGAAGGGAGCCGCATGTGGTGACGATCATGAGTTGCTGGTTTTCGCGTAGGTCAAGCCTTTCAGGTGCGCTGGCCACATGTCATGCTCTCAATCTATTTCAAAGTACAAATGGCAACACCATATACTTCATATTTGGCTTATATATATATATATATATATATATATATATATATATATATATATAATATATTTGGATTTTTACTTGGCTTGTACTTTACACTTTTTAATCATTAATTGTCATTTATTAATATTAGTTTGTTAATTTTTGTAATAGAGATATATTTATATAATCTTAGGATAAACTCTTTTGACTTGTTTGCACTTACTATTTATTGATTGTTATTTATTAATGTTAGTTTTGTTAATTTTTGTATTAGATTTTGGCCGGTGATATTGCCAGAGTAATTTTTCTCCTGCTAGAGCAATTCTGTTTAAAAAGACTAATATGCCCATTTAGTCTATCTAACAGAGTCTCAATTAAATGTAATTCTCTCCCAAATCAAGTCCCACCACATTTAACTGAAGAGCAAAAGTTGGAGTCTCTCAATATCATACATGGGAAACAAGTTCTGGCAACCCAAAATTGAGTTAATTTCTGAAATCTTCAAGCCAAGTACAGGTATTTGCATTTTTTTTTTCTTTGTTCCCACCAATTCAAAATCAAATTTCTCTAACTACAAACCTTTCTTGTCATTCTTTTCCAGTGACAAACAACATGATATTGTCCTTTCCCTTTCAAAATCAAATTTCCCCAGTGACGAACCTTTCTTTGTCATTCTATCTCAGCAACAAATGATTTGATATCGTCCCATTCCTTTGTCAAAAATTACTTCTAATAGAAGAATAATTTATTTTAATTCTATGCAAGGGAAGAATAAAGATTCCAACAATGTGTTTGGATATGGGAAGGGTCTTGCCGGAGAAATTTGTAAGCTTATTCCATAAAAAAGTTCACTAAAATGTAAAACAGCAATATATATATAAACAAAGAATTGTTTATCCATGATAATGACGCTATGGACGAAGATGAAGATTCTAATGGTAAAATCCTCATAATTTTTTACCCACAGAACAAAAATATTGATGAGAATAAAGCCTTGAAGATTCAGTTACAACGGCTAGGGCTAAAGAAAAGTCTACAAGAGAGGAGTTTGCAAAGAGAGAAAGAGGTGGTTTCCATATTTATGATCTGCGGTGTCCGTCATGAAAGGTGTAAATTAGTCGATTCAACTTTTATGTTTTTGAGGTTTAAGTCTTTTTTCTTTTTTTTTAAACTTTTTAGATCCCCTAACTATTATTTTTGTATGGTTTTGGTCCTTTTTTTAGGGTTCCATTAGTCAAACCGTTATCTGATTAATGAAACTCTAATATGACCAAAACAGTACACAAATAATAGTTAGAAAATTTAACAAGTTGAAAAAAAAATAGACCTAAATATTCAAAACATAAAAGTCAATGAACTGAATTGACTAATTTTTCTTTAAATAATAAAACAATTAAAAAATCTGTTTCCAAATTTGAAAGGATTTCAAATGGATTTAAGATGAATTCTTAAAATTTTATTTTTAAAAATAATAAAATAATTAAAGTATTCATTGCAAATCTATCCCAAATTTAATTAAAATTTGGAACAAATTCGAAATAAATTCTTAAAAATATACTATTTAATAAAAATAAATTAATAAAAAATCCTCTCTAATTCCATCCCAGATTTGGGATGGATTTGGCATGCAAAATTCTTATAGAGGAATCCATTCCAAGTTAAAGATGGTTAATAAAAAATCAAAAAGAAATTAATAAAGGAAATATTCCCAACTTTGAATGGAATTGGGGATAGATTCTTTAGAAAATTTTATTATTTAAAGAAAAATTAAAAGAAAATTTTAATAAAAAGAATCCAATTCAAATATATCTCAAATTTAGGAGAATTTTGGAACAGAATCTTAAGAAAAATTTATTATTTAACGAAAAATAAAAAAATTAATAATTTAATCAAGGAATACTTCTAAAATTTAATTAATTTGCATCGTTGATTTTCTAATTTTTTGTTTTTAATTAATCCAATAGAATGGATAGTATAATAATTTTATTAATAATTTTTCTTTTTTTAAGTCTTTACTACGATATAAGTTAAATGAATAGATATATTATTAATTTAATAGTTATATATTTAAAATTAAGTAAATGTCATAATGTAACATTATTTAAACACTTGATAAAATAACAAATTAAATTGTGTGATTAAAAATTAACACACACACACACACACACACATAACTTTTGTAGAAAATCTAACAATTAAATTATTAATTTGTGAAACTTATATATATTTTATAAGTATGTTTAGAAAATTAAGCTGATTCAATCCTTTAACTTTTATTTTTGACGATTTTGATCCCCTTTCTTTTTTTCTTTTAAACTTGTTAGGTCTCCTAACTATTATTTTTGTGCCGTTTTGGTCCTTTTATTAGGGTTTTGTTAGTTAAATGACGGTTTGACTAATGAAATCCTAAAAAAATGACCAAAATTGTACAAAAATAATAGTTAGGGGACCTAAAAAGTTAAAAAAAGAAAAAGAAAATGGATCTAAACCTCCAAAACATAAAAGGTAAAGAACCGAATCGACTAATTTTTCCAGAACAAAAATATTGATGAGAATGAATCCTTAGAGATTTAGTTACAATGGTTGGGGCCAAAGAAAAGTCTACAAGAGAGGAGTTTGCAAAGAGAGAAATAGGTGGTTTCCGTATTTATGATATATGGTGTCTGCCATGAAAGAAGGTGTAAATTTAACATTGATTAAATAAAGATATTGTTGTTATTCATATAAATATTGCCATGACAGGAGGATAATTGCTCTGGCAATATAGTCAACCTTAGATTTTTATATAATCTTGTGATTTTGTTTTTGAAGAAATAATCTTTTTAGAATTTGAGTATATGCATGGGTAGTTTATATTTAGTAAAATAATTGCAAAAACTCTTTATTTACTTGTCTTGAACTTATCTTATTAATATATATATATATATATATATATATATTTATTTATTTATTTATATCTAAGTTAGATTAAGACATAAGACTACTTTTATTTTTCTAAAATTTTAGAAAAATACAAATTTGTATTGGTGAGTAAGAAAATCAACTTAATAGAAAACAGGATAGTGCATGGGAAAAACTCGAATGAACTAACTAATTTTTAGAAAAATTTAAGAATTTAAATTTTTTAATTGTTTTTATTATTGGCATAAAAAGAAACAAATTGATATTGTTAACTAACTAATATATATATATATATATATATATATATATATATATATATATATTGCAGCTCTTTGGAGTTCCTTATTTATGAGTAAGCAAAAAAGGCAAGGCTTGATTCATTTTTTAAAAAAGATGATGATAATTTTAAGTGCAGTATATTGCCCAAATCTTCAAGGCTTGAAAACTAGGGTTTTAATCACCAAAGCACCACTAAGTCTCCTCCTAATTCTTCTAGTGCTCCTAAAGAAGTTCATATTGTTGGAATATATGTCCTCTAGACTAATTTTCTGCTGTAATTATCAATTTTATTAATAAAAAAATTCATTCTCAAAATTTATTTGTAAATTTATATTTTATTTATGCACGAATTACGTTTAGATAGGACCTATTGTGTTTAAGTAAGTAATCCATGTGAATGGTGGTCTTTCACAGTAAGGTATGGATTACGAGTTATTTAACACATAAACATTTGTTCTTAACCGATTGATGAGAATGAGAATCTTATCATATTTAGGTTATTATGTTATGAATTCCAAATGGGAAATGGCTTACCTTTAACCAGTGAGTAGTCCACTTACTTCATAACATGAGCGTATTTCGAATACATAGAACATGTGCCTGTAATAGTGCTTTCTAAAAGTACTATTTAGAAGAAACCTAAACTATTACTGTTACAATATGGATTAATACTCTATCGCTTGAGTATGAGTTGGTGGTTTGACGAAGTTGGAAGCATGTTCGTTGATATGCTTTAGTTGAGGTTCTTTCGTAGAGCCGATATACTTGTATGTTGGGTATATGTGACTAATTAGTTAAGACAAACTTTTATAAGATAGCTTCTGTGCTATATCACCCATTGTGACTGTTCAAATAATATAAATATCCAGAGCCCTGGGAAACATAATTTGGATGTTTACTTTAGGGTAGCTCCATTGCAAAGCGAAAATATTCAGGAGTCGTGCATCATTAGATTAGAAATCTAAGGATGATAGATGTCTTTTAGAGAGGTGTTAGTACACTCCTCCTGTCTAAATATACGGCGATGTGTAGAGGGGTATTTTAGTCATTACACCTGTAAGTCGGAGACTTTGCTAACGTATCATTATCCTTGTGGTCAATATTTCCTTTATGGTAATATTATAAAATATTTAAAATGTAAAATACAACTATTTATATAGTAGGGTATTTTGGTCATTTTAGTAACCAAGGCGATGTGTCTTTTGGTCTCCGAAATAACCATTAAGTCCTACCATATTTGGGTTAAGGAACTGGCTTTGATAATTATGGGTTTTATTTTATTTAAATAATCTAATTTTTTATTGGACTATAATAAAATAAAAGGTCCAAGAGAGAGTATATATTTTATCTAATTTAATTGGTCAATTGATTATTTAGGACCCAATGCCCAAATTGAATAATTAGAAAATTAACCTAGGTATAAACTAGATAAAAGACCTGATATTTTATATTGGTCTATTTGAGTTTGTTAATTATTTATTGGGTTATTTTATGAAATTCAGAAAATAAATAATTGAAGCTTATTATTTATGGGTGTTCAAACCCAAGAGTAAATAATTTTATCTGACCCAATGAATAAGATCAAGGGAAAAATAAAATAGCGTGAGAAGATAACAAAAAGTATGATACTATTAGTTTCACTCTCCTGGTCTCTCTCTGTGATTGCATGAATAGAAAAGAAAAGGAACCAAGGCCTTTTTCTTGGCTTCACTATGAGGAGCTTTTATCAGCAGTGAAAGGGCAATATTCCGGAAGTTAAAAAATTTCACATGAATGAGACGAATCTGGCGTTTACAAGGATATGATCCAAAACTAAGCATCATAGGATCAACTAGGAGCATTGCAGAAATAATTGGAACAAGTTTTTCAAAGCCTAAACAACTCAAAGGTATATTTTTTTGGTTCAGTAAGCATGCTTTCGGTTTCATCGTTTTTGCCATTTTAAGCTTCAAGTGGTGTTAGAGCCATAGTTTGGCAAATATAGGAAGCATACTAAGTTTAACTAAAATAAGAAAATATTTGTTTTGGATGTTTACTGTGAACCTTCACTATTTATGGTTTGGGATAGTCTCTGTGTAAGTTTCGCGAGTGGAAGTATAGGAATACTGTAATTTGATTGCTTTCATAGATATCTTGTAAATCCACTGTTTTTAAGAGTATAGACGCTTGTTAAGTGCATTAATAAGTTGTCTGGTTGAAAGAACTAGAAGAAGAAATGCAAAATCGTAGAAGAAAATGTTGGATTGTATGCCCTCTTAGACTAGGTTTCTGATGTAAAATCGAATATTTTAATAAAAGAATTTATTTTCAGAAATTGTTTATGAATTTATTTTTGGTTTGTGCACGATTTTCGTTTGGAATAGACCCATTGTGTTTAAATAAGTGATCCATGTGAATGGTGGTCTTTCACAGTAAGGTATGGATCACGGGTTATTTAACACATAAACATTTGTTCTTAACCTATTGATGAGACTGGGAACCTCATCATATTTAGGTTATTATGTTATGAATTCCAAATGGGGAATGGCTTACCTTTAGCCAGTGGGTAGTCCACTCACTTCATGACATAAGCGTATTTCGAATACGTAGAACAGGACCTGTAGTAGTGGTTTCTCAAAGTACTATATGGTAGAAACCTAGACTACTACCGCTACAGCGTGGACTAGTACTCTACGACTTGAGTATGAGTTGGTGGTCTAGCGAAGGCTGGAAGCATATACTTTGATTTGCTTGTAGTTGAGGTTCTATCGTAGGGCCGATATACTTGCATGTTGGGTATGTGTGACTAGTTAGTTAAGACAGGACTTATACAAGATAGTTTACGCACTATATCGCCCCTTGTGGTTGTCAGAATGGTCTAAATTATCCGGGGCCCTAGGAAACATGACTTGGATGTTTGCTTTAGGGTAGCTCCTTGGAAAGCGGAAACACTCTAGGAAGTCGTGGATCATTGGACTAGAAGCCTAAGGATGGTAGATGTCATTTAGGGGGTGTTAGTACACTTCTTCCTCTCTAAATGTACGGCGATGTGTAAGAGGGTATTTTAGTCATTTCACCTGTAGGTCGGAGACTTTGCGAATGCGGCATTGTCCTTGGGGTCAATATTTCCTTATGGTGATATTAGGAAATATTTAAAATGCAAAATACAGCTATTTATATAGCGGGGGTATTTTGGTCATTTTAGCGACCAAGGCGATGTGTCTTTTTGGTCCTCGGAATAGCCAGTAAGTCCTAACTATTTTGGGTTGAGGAATTGGTCTCGGTTGAAGAGATTGTATTTTATTTTATTTTATTCGGGAAGTCTAATTTATTATTGAGTGGAATAAAATAAATAAATAAATAAAATAGGAGTTGAGAGAAATTAATTATCTAGTTTATTTGGTTAATTAATTATTCGGGGCCTAGGTCCAGTATGAATAATTAAGAAATTAACACAGGCTTAAACTAGGGGAAATAATTAATGTTTAATTATTTATTGGGTTATTTATATAGGCCCAAGAAATAAATAATTAAAGATTAATTATTATGGTTCATTTGTGCTCATTAATTATTTATTGGGTTACTTATGTAAGCCCAGGAAATAATTAATTAATATTTATTATTATTTTGGGCTTTTTGGGTCCAAGAAAAATAATAAATATTTTTCTGGCCCAATAGCTTAGACCTTAGGGTTTTTTGCAGATACGGTTAAGAGGAGTTTAGGGTTAGGCCAAACTAATTCTCAGGATAACATCTGGGTGTTTTGAAATCTCGGGGATATATTTATCAGATATTGTGAGACCTAGTTGAGGCTAACTCAAAAACAACTCTTTGAAAAAAATAAACCCTAATTTTCCCTAACAGATAAGAGACTCACGCCACTCTCTTTTGATCTCTTACGTGACTTCTCTCTCTCGGGCTCTCCTTCTTTCCTCTGTTGTTATTCTTGTTTCTTTGGCTAATCAATAGCAAGTGAATCAAGAACACTTGAGACCATTCATCTTCACTGTTGTGTTCACCAACTAGAGGTTAGGCTGAGGAATATCCCGAGAGCTGGAGAGCTATGCGTTAATGCAAACAAGGCAAAGTCGAAGGCTAGCAGGTGTTCAACCGGAAGCTCCTTCAAGTGTGCAAAGCGAGGCGATTCCAGCCGTTCAATCTGTTCCTACGTAACCTAGGAGGGTTAAGGAGCGCAAATGTATGATCTTCACGCTTCCACATGGCCTTTATGGCTCGCGTTTTATTTTTCTCCAATTTTTTTTAACTTACAGTGCATGCCCCTGTTTCTCGTTTTCCATCAAAGTGGTATCAGAGCAACTGGTTTTGATCAATATAGGGAGCATGGTAGTTAATAAAATAGAGAAGATGATTATACCTGTGATCATTCGCTGTTTTGGTATGGGATAGATGGTTTTGTAAGCTTCACCGTTGAAGCATAGGAGCTCTTTGTAATTTTTTTAGCTTTCAAGTTTAATCGTGTAAACCTAATTTAAATGGGTATAGGCGGTTGTGTTTTTGTTTTGGATGTTTTCTGTAAGTAAATATGTCCAAAGAAGCCAAAAATATGAGCAAAAGGTCGCAGGAAAAATGCTCTGCAAGTTTCGCGCGAGAAAGATGAAAAACGAAGAAGAAAACTGTTCCTATGCCGTGTGAGCCGAGTCGAGCCGAAGCGGAGCCGCTGCCGACATTGTGTGTGAAGCCGTGCTGTTCACGCCTTGGAGCCGAGTCGATTTGGAGGAAAATTGAGCCGATTTTGTTGCTCAATTGCAACTTCAATTTGCGCGGGTCAAGCGGCGGTATTGGGCGAGTACGCGGATCGCACGCGTGGTCGGCGACGAGAGGAGAACCGAGCGCGGGCGCGGAGCACTCAGGCGGGCGGGTCGCGGCTTAGCGGGTTGAGGCGGCGTCGATCTGGTGCAGCTGGTGCACCGGGGGGCGCGGTGGACCGCAGGCCACGCGGGCGCGGTGCAGTGGACCGCCAGAGTTTTTTCTGCAATTTTTTATTTTTTTATTTTTTTATTTTTCGTTTTGGGTCCCATACCAGACGAAGTTAATATTTTTGTAATATTTATATTCTTGGAATATATTTGCATGAAAAATATTAGTAAGAGATTTTAGGATTAAACAAGATCATTAATTAATTAATATGTTTAATTCTATTATTTGGGCACTTAGGTTTAAAAATTTGAAAAGCATGAAAACGTTTACTGTTTTCGAGCATGCTATTTTTTTATGTACCTATGTGTGCTTTTCTCAAAGACCAAAGTCTTTGGGAACATTTTTGACAAGAAAAATATTTTTCCTTCAAAAACTAAATGGTTATTTTAATTGGTACAAAAATTAATCCTTGAATATTTTTCTCAAAGGATATAATTCTTGACATAGAAAATATATTAGATTTAGATATTTTTGTAAATTAAAATAGAGAGCCATTTTGTTTTATTTTGCACTAGAAAAATTATTTTGTCAAATAAACTTGAGACCAAAGTCTCTAAAAAGTTTTAATTGGAAAATTTTTGAAATCATTAAGTTTTAACTTAAATAAAATTAGTCCATGGAGGAAATCTCTCAAAGGATATAAGCCTTGACATAGAGATTTTATTGGACTTAGATATTTTATTTTTGAGTTAAGGAAAAACTTAATGGAAATTTCAAAAGGATATTTTCCAGAAAACCTTTATTTTAAAAGACTAAGTGGGAGAGGGGTTCCAACGGCCCCACGGCTTCCATCACGGTCCTCATTAGAGATCGTGGATCCCCTCGCGTCACCCTGGAAGTGAACCCGTATAGGATGGGGATACCACAAGGATCTAGATCTAATGGAAGGATGTAATTAATAACCGGAGCACGTACTATGATCGGCCGGCCCACGTTGGAGGTTATAGTGCGAGGTATGTCCATAGGAAATGAGAGGAAACGGCCATCCCACGATGGAGTTATTCTCTAGACCATTACCTAGAAGGGAAATTAATTTGTGGTGGTTAATACACTTAGCTTAGGAAACTGTTAATCTTCCCAAGAAGCTATGTCAGTTTTCCTAAGAGCCAAATTATTTTCGAGTGCACAAATTTTATTTTGTTTTCACAAACTAACTTCTTTCTTTTATTTTCGATTTTCGAAATGGTGGGAGGTTCTTTTAGTCCATTGGCCGTTATTCTCAGGGAGAATAAGTTAACGGGTCCAAACTATGTGAGTTGGAAAAGGAACCTGGACATAATACTCACAGTGAGGAGTATAAGTATGTCCTTTACGAACACCTGCCTTGTTATCGGGGAAGGTTCCACAGTTGAAGAGCGAGAGGCTGAAAAGGCATGGAAGAAAGGCTGATGAAATGGCACGTTGCTATATGTTAGCTTCCATGTCTAATGTGCTCCGGTCAAAACACGAGCACATGGCTTACGCATATGACATAAGTCAATCATTGGCAACTATGTTCGCGAGACAAGAGCGGCCCGCAAGGCGGGAGGCTCTTCGAACTATTGTGAACACTAAGATGGGTGAGGAGCATCGGTCCGAGAGCATATGCTCAAGATGATTGCTTGCTTTCGAGGAGGCGAGAAATCTTAGGGAGCTGTCATTGACCTCGAGAGCCAAGTGGACATGGTTCTCGAATCTCTACAGGACTCTTTCACTCGGTTCAAGTTAAACTATAACATGAACAAGTTGAACATGAGTTTGAGCGAGGCGATGAAGGAGCTCCGGATGGCGGAGAAGGTCATGAAGCCGCGGTCTAAGGCCATGATTGCTAAGGCCTCTTCTTCAGAAGCTGGGCCTAAGCCCGGAAAGTTCAAGAGGAAGAAGGGGAATGCGACGGCCCGACCAAGAACCAGCCCGAGGACAAACCGAAGGGCAAGTGCTTCAAGTGTGGAAAGAAGGGACAACTGGAAAAAAGAGTGTCCGGATCTTCGAGGCCAAGAAAAACCCCACGAGGTAATGTTTACTATCTAGAGTCCATATCAATGGTAGGATCAACTTCCACTTGGATTGTTGATTCGGGAGCCACTGATCATATACGTAACTCCTTGCGGGGGTTTAGGAAGATAAGAAGACTCAAGAAGGGCGAACATGGGCTTCGAGTGGGTAATGGAGCACAAGTCTGGGCCCTTGCGGTGGGAGAAGTTGGATCTTATTTTTTATTGTAATAAGATAGTGGTTTTAAAAGACATTTTATATGTACTTGGTTTTCGTCGGAATTTGATTTCGGTTGCAAAACTTATTAATCAAGGATATTACGTATCTTTCCATTACGGTATTTCTATCGGTAGAGATGGAGAAATTTTATGTCTTGGGCACATGTATGGAAATTTGTTCTTTTTAAACCCTATTAACAACCAATCAAATAACGCTCGTATCGAACCTTTAACTAAGAAGAGAAAGACCAATATCAATGATTCATACCTTTGGCATCTGAGGTTGGGTCATATTAACTCAACCGAGGATTCGGAGGCTAATCCATGATGGGCCTTTGGGCTCATTGAGATTGGAAAGTTGGCCTCGGTGTGAATCTGCTTGATGGGAAAAATGACCAAAAGGTCTTTTACACCAAAGGCGGATAGAGCGAGGAGGTGTTGAGTCTTGTTCACAGCGATGTGTGCGGTCCATTGTCTACACCGGCTAGGGGAGGTTTTGAGTACTTCATCACGTTCACGGATGATTGTACGAGGTATGGTTACATTTACGATGAGACGCAAGTCGACTCTTTTGACAAGTTCAAAGAGTTTAAGGAGTGAAGTGGAGCGTCGGACGGGTAAATTAATCAAAACCTTACGATCGGATCGTGGTGGAGAGTACCTCCTAGGTGAATTCAAGGACTACATGGTACATCATGGGATAGTATCCCAGCTCTGCTGCAGGGAACCCCCGGCGAGACGGAGTAGGCGAGAGAAGGAACGGGACGTTGATGGAAATGGTCAGAAGCATGATGTCTCATGCTACTCTTCCGGTATCCTTTCGGGGATATGCCCTGGAAACGGCGGCATATATTACGAACTTGGTGCCTTCCAAGTCGGTACCTAGGACTCCCTATGAGATGTGGGTGGGCGTAAGCCAAGTCGAATCATCTCGGGATTTGGGGGTGTCCGACTTATGTGCTTGATCAAGGGAGACAAGTTGGAACCAAGATCGAAATTATGCTATTTTGTTGGGTATCCAAAAGGGACAAAAGGAGGCTACTTTTATCATCCTAAGGAGCGAGAAGGTACTAGTCGGTACCAATGCTAGATACTTGGAAGATGATCAAAGTACTTCCACTAAAGGTTCAACGAGGTTGGAACTTAAGGAGAAGTTATCTATGGAATCAACTTCTTCGACCCGATTTTGGAACAAGAAGAGGCACGGCCTCAAGAGCACTGTGCAAATGGAGCCTCGTCGTAGTGGGAGAGTGTCTAGGGTTCGGATAGATGGATTGGAGAAGCCTTTGAGCTGGTCTCAGAGCCATCGGGAACAAGACCCCGCTAGATACGAGGAGGCTATTGCTGATGTCGATGCAAATTTGTGGCATGAAGCAATGAAAGCCGAGATTAAGTCTATGTACCTCAATCGGGTTTGGGATCTTGTAGCTTCACTGAAGGGATAAAACCCATTGGGTGCAAGTGGGTATACAAGAGGAAGAGAGGAGCGGATGGGAAGGTGGAAACCTTCAAAGCTAGGCTTGTGGCGAAAGGGTATACTCAGAAAGAAGGTATCGACTATGAGGAAACCTTTTCCCCGGTAGCCATGCTTAAATCCATCCGCATCCTCCTTGCCATCGCTTGTCACTATGACTACGAGATATGGCAAATGGATGTCAAGACGGCATTCTTGAATGGCCATCTTAGCGAAGACATCTATATGTCCCAACCGGAAGGCTTCATTGCTTGAAGGCCGGGAACACATGGTTTGCAAGCTTAAGAAGTCCATTTATGGACTTAAGCAGGCATCGAGAGCATGGAACATTCGTTTTGATGAGACCGTAAAGTCTTATGGTTTTATTCAAAACGAAGATGAACCATGCGTGTACAGGAAACTTGAAGGCATTAATGTGGTTTTTCTTGTCCTCTATGTGGATGACATTCTACTCATTGGAAATGATGTAGGGACATTGTCATCTACAAAGGTTTGGCTGTCTAGTCAATTCAGTATGAAGGACTTGGGAGAAGCCGACTACATTCTCGGGATTAGGCTTCTTAGAAATAGGAAGCGAGAGAATGTTAGGATTATCCCAAGCGACATACATTGACAAGATGCTGGCCAAGTACGACATGGACTCATGCAAGGGAGCTCTAATCCCTTGCGGACATGGGTTGTCATTTTCTTCGAAGGAGCTGTCCTAAGTCTCAAGAAGAAAAGGACAGAATGAGTAGGATTCCTACGCTTCGGTCGTGGGAAGTCTCATGTACGCCATGCTTGTGTACTAGGCCGGATATACGCTTTGCCGTGGGCTTAGTTAGCGGATATCGGTCAAACCCAGGGGAGATTCATTGGCAAGCTGTAAAGCATATTCTCAAGTACCTCAAGGGAACGAGAGATTATATCTTTGGTTTACTGGGTGATGATTTGGTTCCTACGGGATACACGGACTTAGGACTTCTAGGCGGATAAGGATGAGAGAAAATCCACTAGTGGATATGTCTTCACCTTGTTTGGAGGAGCAATTTTATGGAGGAGTATCAAGCAATCTTGTATTACTGACTCAACCATGGAAGCTGAGTATGTGGCAGCTTCGGAAGTATCCAAGGAAGCAGTTTGGCTCCGGAAGTTCCTTTCAGAATTTGGAGTCGTACCACATATGGACAGGCCGGTTGTGATGTATTTCGACAACACTGTAGCAGTATCGCAATCTAAGGAACCTCGAAACCACAAGAAGGGGAAACACATCGAGAGGAAGTACCACCTGATCCGGGATTTCATCCAGAGACGGGAAGTCGTGGTGGAGCATATTACCTCAGAAAATAATCTAGTAGACCCATTCACCAAGCCTTTGGTTGAGAGAGTCTTCTAGAGACACTTAGACGCCATAGGGGTGGGCACCTATGGACTTACCTAGTCTTGGAGTGCAAGTGGGAAATTGTTGGATTGTATGCCCTCTTAGACTAGGTTTCTGATGTAAAATTGAATATTTTAATAAAAGAATTTATTTTCAGAAATTATTTGTGAATTTATTTTTGGTTTGTGCACGATTTTCGTATGGAACAGACCCATTGTGTTTAAATAAGTGATCCATATGAATGGTGGTCTTTCACAATAAGGTATGGATCACGGGTTATTTAACACATAAACATTTGTTCTTAACCTATTCATGAGACTGGGAATCTCATCATGTTTAGGTTATTATGTTATGAATTCCAAATGGGAAATGGCTTACCTTTAACCAGTGGGTAGTCCACTCACTTCATGACATAAGCGTATTTCGAATACGTAGAACGGGACCTGTAGTAGTGGTTTCTCAAAGTACTATATGGTAGAAACCTAGACTACTACCGCTACGAGCGTGGACTAGTACTCTACGACTTGAGTATGAGTTGGTGGTCTAGCGAAGGCTGGAAGCATATACTTTGATTTCTTGTAGTTGAGGTTCTATCGTAGGGCCAATATACTTGCATGTTGGGTATGTGTGACTAGTTAGTTAAGACAGGACTTATACAAGATAGTTTTCGCACTATATCGCCCCTTGTGGTTGTCCGAATGATCTAAATTATCCAGGGCCCTAGGAAACATGACTTGGATGTTTGCTTTAGGGTAGCTCCCTTGGAAAGCGAAAACACTCTAGGAAGTCGTGGATCATTGGACTAGAAGCCTAAGGATGGTAGATGTCATTTAGGGGGGTGTTAGTACACTTCTTCCTCTCTAAATGTACAGCGATGTGTAAGAGGGGTATTTTAGTCATTTCACCTGTAGGTCGGAGACTTTGCGAATGCAGCATTGTCCTTGGGGTCAATATTTCCTTATGGTGATATTATGAAATATTTAAAATACAAAATACAGCTATTTATATAGCAGGGGTATTTTGGTCATTTTAGCAGCCAAGGCGATGTGTCTTTTTGGTCCTCGGAATAGCCCGTAAGTCCTAACTATTTTGGGTTAAGGAATTGGTCTCAGTTGAAGAGGATTTTATTTTATTTTATTTTATTCATAAAGTCTAATTTATTATTGGACTGGAATAAAATAAATAAATAAATAAAATAGGAGTTGAGAGAAATTAATTATCTAGTTTATTTGATTAATTAATTATTCAGGGCCTAGGTCCAGTATGAATAATTAAGAAATTAACCCAGGCTTAAATTAGGGAAATAATTAATGTTTAATTATTTATTGGGTTATTTATATAGGCCCAAGAAATAAATAATTAAAGATTAATTATTATGATTCATTTGGGCTCATTAATTATTTATTAGGTTACTTATGTAAGCCCAGAAAATAATTAATTAATATTTATTATTATTTTGGGCTTTTTGGGTCCAAGAAAAATAATAAATATTTTTCTGGCCCAATAGCTTGGACCTTATGGTTTTTTCCAGATACGGTTAAGAGGAGTTTAGGGTTAGGCCAAACTAATTCTCAGGATAACATCTGGGTGTTTTGAAATCCCGGGGATATGTTTATCAGATATTGAGAGACCTAGTTGAGGCGAACTCAAAAACAACTCTTTGAAAAAAATAAACCCTAATTTTCCCTAACAGACAAGAGACTCACGCCACTCTCTTTTGATCTCTTACGCAGCTTCTCTCTCTCAAGCTCTCCTTCTTTCCTCTGTTGTTATTCTTGTTTCTTTGGCTAATCAATAGCAAGTGAATCAAGAATACTTGAGACCATTCATCTTCACTGTTGTGTTCACCTACTAGAGGTTAGGCTGAGAAATATCCCGAGAGCTGGAGAGCTAAGCGTTAATGCAAACAAGGCGAAGTCGAAGGCTAGCGGGTGTTCAATCGGAAGCTCCTTCAAGTGTGCAAAGCGAGACGATTCCAGCCGTTCAATCTGTTCCTACGCAACCTAGGAGGGTTAAGGAGCACAAATGTATGGTCTTCACGCTTCCGCATGGCCTTTATGGCTCGCGTTTTATTTTTCTCCAATTTTTTTTAACTTACAGTGCATGCCCCTGTTTCTCGTTTTCCATCAGAAAAATCGCAAGAAATGCTGAAGAAGATGAGCTGAGCTGAGCTGAGCCCAGCCGCTACTGGATTGTGTCTGGAGCTGAGTGGGCCTCGGCTTGGAGCTGCAGCCGCGCCAACTCGCAAGGAAGCTTCCTCGCGGAAGAGGCTATTCCGCGAGGAACCAATTTGCAAATTGGTTTTGCGCTAATTTCACTTAATAATTTTGACCGAGCTTAGTAGGTAGCGGGCACCCGCTTGGATCACGGTCCAGGGGTTTTTCCTATGGGCCATGATCCAATGTGGCGGGTGCACTGGAGCAACAATAAAAATATATATATTTTTGATCATATACCAGATGAAATTATTTTTATTACAATAGTTAATACTCTTTGAATATTTTGTATGAAAAATAATAGTAAAGGAAATTTAAAATTAAACAAGATCATTAATTAATTAATGTGTTTAATTCTATTATTTGAACACTTAGGTTAAAAGAATAGAAAAGCATGAATACGTTTACAGTGTTCTAGCATACTTATTTCTTTTTGTATCCTATACGCGCGTTTTCTCAAAAATCAAAGTCTTTGGGAATTTTTTACAAAGAAAAATATTTTTTCTTATATTAAATAGTTAATTTTAATTTGAACAAAAATTAATTCTTAGTTATTTTCTCAAAGAATTTTATCCTTGACATAGAAAATATTTTGGATTTAGATATTTTTGTGAATTAAAATAGAAAACTATTTTGATTTATTTTTAAAGAAAAATTATTTTTGTCAAATTAAACTTGAGACCAAAATCTCTCAAAAGTTTTATTGAAATTTTTTAAAATTATTAAGTTTATTAACTTAAATAAAATTAATCTATGAAAAAATTTCTCAAATAGTATAAACCTTGACATAGAAATTTTTATGGGTTTAGATATTTTATTTTTGAGTTAAAAACAAATTTAATTGAAATTTTTAAATGATATTTTTCAAGAAAACCCTTATTTTAAAATATTAAGTAGGAGAGGGGTTCCAACAGCCCCACGGCTTCTATGACGATCCTTATTAGAGATCGTGTATCTCATCGCGTCACTCTGAGAGTGAACCCGTATAGGATGGGGATACCACAATGATCTAGAACTAATGAATGGATGTAATTAATAACTCGGGACATGCGCTATGATTGGCTAGCTCTCGTTGGAGGTTATAGTGTTAGGAATGTCCATAAGAAATGAGAAGAAACGATTATTTCACGATAGAGTTATCTTCTAGATCATTACTTAGAAGGAAAATTAATTTGTGGTAGTTAATACACTTAGCTTAGGAAACTGTTAATCTTCCCAATAAATTATGTCAAATTTTCTAAGAGCTAAATTAATCATATTAGAGATAATATTGATAGGATTAACTATTATCGGATTTAATATGAGAATAAAATCACAAATTATTTTATTTTTCACAAATTGAGTTTTATTTTATTTTGATTTTTCAGAAATGATTGGTGGAGGTTCTTTTAGTCCTTTAGCCATTATTCTTCTTGAAAATAAGTTAACGAGTCCAAATTATGTGGACTAAAAAAGAAACTTTGATATAATATTCACTGTTGAGGAGTATAAGTATGTCCTCTACGACACTTGCTCTATTATCAGGGAAGGTTCCGCCGCTGAGGAACGAGAGGCTGAGAAAGTATGGAAGAAGACCAACGAGATGGCTAGATGCTACATATTGACCAACAAGATGGCTAGATGCTCAAGATAATTGCTATTTTTGAGGAAGCAAAAGTCTTAGGAGTTGTTATTGACCCTGAGAGCCAAATGGATATGGTTCTCGAATCTCTTTCGGGCTCTTTTACTCAATTCAAGTTAAATTATAACATGAGCAAATTAAATATGAGTTTAACCGAGTTAATGAAAGAGCTTCAGGTGGCAGAGAATGTCATGAAGTCACAACCCAAAGACTATGATTACTAGGACTTCTTCTTTCAGAATTAGGCCTAAACCCAGAAAGTTCAAGAAGAAAAAGGGAAACGCACCGGCCCAGCCCAAGACTTAGCCCAACAAGCCCAAGGGCAAGTGCTTCAAATGCAGACAGAAGGGACACAGGAAAAAGGAGTGTCTAGAGCTTCAGGCCAAGAAAAACCCTACAGGTATTGTTCTCTATCTAGAGTCAATTTCAATGGTTTGATCAACTTCCACTTGGATTATTGATTTTAGAGCCACTGATCATATCTGTAACTCCTTGCAAGGTTTTAGAAAAATAAGAAGACTCTAGAATGGTGAACATGGACTACGAGTAGGAATTGGAGCATAATTATGGGCCCTTACAGTGGGAGAGTTGGATCTTATTTTTTATTGTAATAAAGTAGTTATTTTAAAGGATATTTTATATGTACCCAGTTTTAAATAGAATTTGATTTTAGTTGCAAAGCTAATAAATTATGGATATTCTATTTCTTTCCATTCTGGTATTACTATCGATAGAAATAGAGAAGTTTTATGTACAAAGCACATGTATAGAAACTTATTCTTTTTAAATCCTACAAACAATCAAATAAATAACGCTCAATCTGAACCTTTAAGTAAGAAGAGGAAGACCAATGTCAATGGCTCATATCTTTAACATATAAGGTTGGGTCATATTAACTCAACCAAGATTCAGAGATTAATCTATAATGGGCCCTTGGGCTCATTAAGATTGAAACGTTGCTCTCAGTGTAAATCTTGCCTTATGGGAAAAATGACCAAAATGTCGTTCACCCAAAAGGCTGATAGAGCCAAGGAAATATTGGGCCTTATTCATACTGATATGTGTGGTCCTTTGTCTACACAAGTTAAAAGGGGTTTTGAGTATTTCATCACTTTCACGGATGATTGTACAAGGGTTGGATATGTCTATCTGATGAGGTGCAAGTCTGACTCTTTTAACAAGTTCAAAGAGTTTAAGGCTGAAGTGGAGTGTCAGACAGGTAAACTAATCAAAACCTTTCGATCGGATCGTAGTGGAGAGTACCTTCTCGATGAGTTCAAGGATTATATGGTACATCATGGGATAATATCTCAACTCTCTGTGCCAGGTATACCCCAACAAAATGGAGTAGTTAAGAGAAGGAACAGGACATTGATGGATATGGTCCGAAGCATGATGTCTTATGCTACTCTTCCGGTCTCTTTTTAGGGATATGCCTTGGAAATAGTAGCATACATTCTGAACTTGATACCTTCCAAGTCAGTACTTAAGACACCCTATGATATGTGGATTGGACATAAGCTAAGTCTAAATCATCTTAAGATATGAAGCTGTCCAACTTATGTACTGATCAATGGAGATAAGTTAGAATCAAGATCAGAATTATGCTACTTTGTTGGGTATCCAAAAGGAACAAAAGGAAGTTACTTTTATCATCCCAATGAGCAAAAAGTGCAGAATTATGCTACTTTATTGGGTATCCAAAAGGAACAAAAGGATGTTACTTTTATCATCCTAATGAACAGAAAGTGCTGGAAAATGTTAGTAAGTACTAATACTAGATACTTGGAGGATGATCAAAGTACTTCTACTAAAGGTTTAACAAGGTTAGAACTCGAGGAGAAGTTATCTTCGGAATCAACTTCTTCAAACCCGATCATGGAACAAGAAGAGGCGCAGCCTCAAGAATCTGTACAAACGGAGCTTTGTCGTAGTGGGAGGGTATTTAGAGTTCCATAAAGATTGACAAGAGAGGCTTTTGAGTTGGTCTCTGACCATCAGAAACAAGATCCCACTAGATACGAGGAGGCTATTGCTGATCCCGATGCAAATCTATGGCATGAAGCAATGAAAGTCGATATTGAGTCTATGTACTTCAATCAGATTTGGGATCTTGTAATTTCACCTAAAGGAATAAAATTTATTGGGTGTAAGTGGCTATACAAAAAAAAAAAAAAAAAAAAAAAAAGAGGAGCAGATGAGAAGGTGAAAACCTTCAAAGTTAGGCTTATGGCAAAAGAGTATACTCAGAAAGAGGGAATCGATTATGAGAAAACATTTTCCTTGGTAACCATGCTTAAGTCTATCTGTATCCTCTTTGTCATTACATGTCATTTCGACTACGAGATATGACAAATGAATGTTAATACAATATTTCTTAATGGCCATCTTAATGAAGATATCTATATGTCCCAACCAGGAGGTTTTATTACTAAAGGTTAGGAACATATGGTTTGCAAGTTTAAGAAGTCCATTTATGGATTTAAGTAGGTATCTAGAATACGGAACATTTGTTTTGACGATACTATAAAGTCTTACGATTTTATTCAAAATGAGAATGAACCATGCGTGTACAGGAGATTAGAAGGCATAAATGTGATTTTTCTTATCCTATGTGTGGATGACATTCTACTAATTAGGAGTGATGTAGGAACATTGTCATCTATTAATGTTTGGCTGTCTAGTTAATTCAGTATGAAGGATTTGGGATAAGCCAATTACATTCTCGAGATTAAACTTCTTATAAATAAGAAGTAGATAATGTTAGAATTATCCCAAACGACATACATTGACAAGATGTTAGCCAAATTTAGCATGGACTTATGCAAGGGAGCTCTAATCCCTTGCAGACATGGGTTGTCTTTTTGTTATAAGGACTGTCCTAAATCTTAAGAGAAAAAAGACAGGATGAGTAGGATTCCCTATACTTCGGCTGTGTGAAATCTCATGTACGCCATGTTGTGCACTAGGTCAAATATCTGCTTTGTCGTAGGTTTAGTTAGCAGATATTAGTCAAACTCTTGGGAGGTTCATTGGCAAACTGTAAAACATATTCTCAAGTACCTCAATGTTATGAAAGATTATATGCTGATTTACAGGGCTGACAACTTGGTTCCTACTAGATACACAGACTCAGATTTCTAGGCAGATAAGGATAAGAGAAAATCCACTAGTGGATATGTTTTTACTTTGTTTGGAGGAGTTGTTTCATGGAGGAGTATCAAGCAATCTTGCAATGCTGACTCAACCATGGAAGCTGAGTATGTGGCAGTTTTGGAGGCATTCAAGGAAGCAATCTGGCTCCGGAAGTTCCTTTAAGAACTTGAAGTTATGCCACACATGGACAGACCAATTGTGGTGTATTGCGATAACTCTGAAACAGTCTCGCAATCCAAAGAACCCAAGAATCACAAGAAGGGGAAGCACATTCAGAGGAAGTACCACCTGATCCGAGATTTCATCTAGAGACGTGAAATCGTGGTGGAACAGATAGCTTCGAAGAACAACCTAGCAGATCCTTTCACCAAGCCTTCGGTTGAGAGAGTCTTTAAAAAACACTTAGATGTCATAGGAGTGGATACCTATAGACTTTTTTAGTCTTAGAGTGCAAGTGGGAGATTGTTGGAATATATGCCCTTTAGACTAGTTTTTCTGTTGTAATTATCGATTTTATTAATAAAAGAATTTATTTTCAAAATTTATTTGTGAATTTACATTTTATTTGTGCACGATTTACGTTTGGATAAGACCCATTGTGTTTAAATGAGTAATCCATGTGAATGATGGTCTTTCACAGTAAGGTATGGATCACGGGTTACTTAACATATAAACATTTGTTCTTATCTGATTGATGAGAATGAGAATCTTATCATGTTTAGGTTATTGTGTTATGATTTTCAAATGGGGAATGTCTTATCTTTAGCCAGTGAGTAGTCGACTCACTTTATAGTATAAGTGTATTTCGAATACGTAGAATATGACATATAATAGTGGTTTCTAAAAGTACTATTGAGAATAAACCTAAACTATTACTGTTACAGTATGGACTAATACTCTACCGCTTGAGTATGAGTTGGTGGTTTGACGAAGTTGGAAGCATGTACTTTGATATACTTTAGTTAAGGTTCTTTTGTAGAGCCGATATACTTGTATGTTGGGTATATGTGACTAGTTAGTTAAGACAGGCTTTTACAAGATAGCTTATGCGTTATATCGTCCATTGTGACTGTTCAAATGATCTAAATATCCAGAGTTATGGGGAATATGACTTGGATGTTTGCTTTAAGGTAGCTCCCTTGCAAAGCGAAAATATTTTAGGAGTTGTGGATCATTAGACTAGAGATATAAGGATAATATATGTCTTTTAGAAAGGTGTTAGTACACTCATCCTCTCTAAATGTACGACGATGCGTAGAGAGGTATTTTAGTCATTACACCTATAGGTCGGAGACTTTGCTAAAGTAGTATTGTCCTTATGGTCAATATTTCCTTATGGTGATATTAGAAAATATTTAAAATACAAAATACAACTATTTATATAGCAGAGGTATTTTGATCATTTTAGTAGCCAATGCGATATGTCTTTTGATCTTTGGAATAGCCCTTAAGTCTTGACAGATTTGGATTAAGAAATTGGTCTTGATAATTATGGGTTTTATTTTATTTAAATAGTCTAATTTATTATTGGACTATAATAAAATAAAAGGCCCAAGAGAGAGTATATATGTTATCTAGTTTAATTGATTAATTAATTATTCAGATCCTAATGCCCAAATTGAATAATTAGAAAATTAACTTAGGTATAAACTAGATAAAATGCCTAATATTTTATTTTGGTTTATTTGAACTTGTTAATTATTTATTGGGTTATTTTATGAAGATCAGAAAATAAATAATTGAGGCTTATTATTTATGGGTGTTCAAGCCCAGAAGTAAATAATTTTATCTGGTCCAATGAATAAAATTAAGGGTAAAATAAAATAAATAAATAAATAACACGAGATAGATCCCGTATTGTTTAGTGTAAGAGGATAACAAAAAGTATGATGCTTTGATTTCACTTTCTTGGTCTCTCTTTCTGATTGCATGAATAGAAAAGAAAAGGAACCATGGCCTTTTTCTTGGCTTCACTGTGAGAAGCTTTCACCGGCAGTGAAACGGTAATATCCTCGAAACTCAAAAGTTTCGCATAAATGAGATGAAGCTAGCGTTTACAAGGACGTGATCCAGAACCAAGCATCACATGATCAACTAGGAGCATTACAGAAATCATTGGAACAAGTTTTTCAAAGCCTAAACAACTCAAAAGTATATTTTTTTTGTTCAGTAAGCATGCTTTCGGTTTTATTATTTTTGCCATTTTAAGATCAAGTATTGCAAAACGTGATTTGGAATTGCATAGACCAATGTGGAAATATCTAGGAAGTCAGTGGGATGAAATCCGATGGTTTTCCTTGAATGTAGGTTCGTATCAAATTCAACTCTCTACTTATCCTTCTTCATTAGAAAGCATCCTAGGTGCATTTAATATTCTTGGTTTAAACAATTTCCTTCTTGGCTCGAGTATTCTCCAATTATGATGTTGTGTATTGTTTACTATGTTGCCTCTTTATAAGAAACATAATGGACAACTTGGGATGTTTATTTAGAAGGAGAAAAGTTAATGTAGGAAAGAAATGTGCATTTCTTAATTATATTGGAAATGATCATTGTTCACCACATAATAATGCCATGAGAGCTTGTGTGGTTTTGATGAAACAGTATGGGCACATTGACAAAATAATGCATGCATAATATTCACAACAAATCTTGGATAATAGCTATGAGTCAATGTTTGTTCAATGGCTTGCATTTCATGCTTGTGCTCTTAAAGGTCATGACGAGACACCTAATTCAAAAAAAATCAAAGAAATTTCCTTGAGTTGATTGGCTTCCTATAATGATGATGTTAAAAACGTTGTGTTGGAAAATACTCATAGATCAACCAAGTATATTTTTCATTTAATTCAAAAAGAGCATTTGCATGTTATTACTAATAGAAGTGTAAAAGAAGATTTGTGAAGATATTGGAGATTCAAAATTTTGCATTATTATTGATGAGGCTCGTGATGAATCCAAAAGAGAACAAATGGCTCTTGTTTTTGAGATTTATTGATAAATATGGATTTATTATGGAGTATTTATTTGATCTTATCATGTTAAAGATATATTTGCTTTAACTCTCAAGAATGAAAATATGTTCTATTTTTTCTCATCGTAGTCTTGATGTTTAGAATATTCGTAGTCAAGGATATGATGGGACTAGTAATATGCATAGAGAATGGAAAGGATTGCAAGTATTGTTTCCTAGTGATTGTCCATCTGCTTATTATGTGCATTGTTTAGCTCATCAACTACAAGTTGCTCTTATTGCTACATTTAGAGAGGTACACTCTATTCATGAGTTCTTTAATAATTTAACTTTCATCATCAATGTCACTAATATTTTATGTAAATGCCATGAAGAGTTGCAAGTTGCCCAAGCAGCTCAAATTGCATGTATGGTATCGGATGATAAGCTTGAGATAGGAAAAGGTCCCAATCAAATTGGAACTTTGAAACGAGTTAGGGGTACGTGTTGGTTTCTCACTTTTATTCTATATGCAGACTTATAACATTGATTGATTCAATTGTTTTAGTGCTTGAAATTATTAAAAAAAGAAAGTTTCACTTATTCTCAAAGAGGAGATGCTAATACTGCATTGAAGTTTATTCAATCATTTGAATTCATTTTTATTTTGCACTTGATGAAAGAAGTCATAGGTATTATTGATGTGTTATGCTAAGCTTTACAACAAAAATCTTAAGACATATTGAATGCTATGCATTTGGTTTCAAGCACTAAGATTTTGATTCAAGAGTTGAGAGGAGATAGTTGGAATAGTTTGATTAAGAATGTGTTATCATTTTGTGAAAAGTATGATATGAGTTTTCCTAATGTAAATGCTCAATATTGTGAAAGTCAACGTCAATAAAAATAAATCCTCACTGTGTTGGATCTAAAGGAAAAGTATAAATCCTCCAATATTGATGATATATGCACTCTAGTAACAAAGTATTATTCTCTTGATTTCACTAAGCATGATAGGCTAATTTTGAACATTTAATCAAGGTATTTTGAGTATGATATGCACAATGATGTGAAATTGAAAATTTTGTTTTCTTTATCACATTTAAGTGTTACGGAGATTGGAAAATAAAAAATACATTATCTCCTTGACAGATTGGTCAGACTTGTTTTAATTATTTCGGTAGCTACAACAACCAGTGAGCGCATTTTTAGTTATGAGCATTGTGAAAACAAGATTACGGAATAAGATGAAAGACGAGTTTCTTACAGATAACTTGGTTGTTAATATCAAAAGATAAATTGTTGAGACTTTTAACTTGAATGCTACTTTTGAAGATTTTGTTTCCTTAAAGGAAAGTCGCTCGTAATTTTAGATAAATGTTTTATTTTATATACTTTATTTTCTCATTTTTTTCTAATTTTGTTTGAACAATTTATGATTTTATAAAAATTTCATTTATTATTAATATATTAATTGTATAAATAGCTTCTATCATTAATATAATAGACTAACATAATATTATTGGCATTCGCAAGTTCACAAGCTAATATTCGCCACTGAATATGAGATTGAAGAAATTCTTCTAATTGTGGCAAGACATATAGAGAGAATTTGGTCGGGTTGATAAATTCCATTTGTTATATATTAAAATTTAAATATTTTCATGCAAAAATAAAATAATGTAATTGAAATTGATAAAATTTAATTCAAAACTTGATAAATTAATCAAGCTTTGAATCAGAAATTATGATGAGATGACGAGAGGAATAAACAAAAGATAATGAATTAATATTTGAAAACTTTGTCAATTTAGTTTTTTAACTTTTAATTTTTAATAATTTTGGTCTTTTTTAAAAAAATTTTTAGACTCCTAACTATTTTCGGGTAACTCTTTGATCCATATAACTATTTCTATTAGTTAGAGCGTCAATGGTAAGACAAAAAAAAGCTATTTTTCGAGTAATAAATTTAGTTTTTTTTAACTTTTTAAATTTCTAATTATTTTTGGGTAATTTTTTTAGTCCATATGACCATTTCGGTTAGTCAAACCATTAATTGTAGGAGCAAAAAAGCTATTTGAAAATAATTAGGGACTTAAAAAGTTTAAAAAGAATTAAAATTATTAGAAAATAAAAATTAAAGGACTAAATTGAAAATTTTTTTCCTTCATGTGTATGAATATATATATATATATATAGGAGTATTAATTTTCACCTACGCGCCAAAAACAAAGCCGCGCACTCGCATGCATACCATCGCGTTCCCGCCATTGCCATTGCTCATTTCTCAAAATAGAGCGGGAAGAAGAATGGAGCTCAGGTCAAAACCCAATTGTCACGCCCTAATTTTCCATTCTGCAAAACACTATCAAAATGAACATCGGTGAAATTGCCAAAAAGCTTGGCCTCTCTGATACCAAGCATCTCGTCCGGAAAGCTGCCGAGCTCCGCCGCCTTGCCGATGTCCAATTCAACTCCTCCATCATTGGCGTTGTAAGCAATTTTATTAGCCCACAGCATTTTCTTCGTGTTCAGTGGGAGGATTGGGAATGTGTCGTTGTGATGCCAAATGGGTTGCTTCTTGTTTTGCAGGGGGAGATTTGTAAGGCTATTATATGTTTAGAGATTGCCGCAACTAGGTAACCTTATCATTTTTATTTGTTTATTTTTTTCTGCGAATTTTTAGATGGAAAAACTTCAGCGGATTCTGTGACCGTATGGCATGGGCTAAGGCTTTGGGTTGAGTGTAGTTGATTCAAGATGATACTTTTTTTTTCTCTCTTTATTTATTTCTGTTGAATGCAGGATGGATGTCATGTTTGATCGTCAGGCAGCAATACGGTTAAGCGGGATGTCAGAGAAGGCATACATTAGATCGTTCAATTCTATGCAGAATGGCATTGGTGTCAAGTCTGTAATCCACTTTTTTATTCTTGGTTTTATTTTGCTCACAAAATTATGGCAATGGGATCTTTCTCTTGATGCAACTGATCACTTGTTTATTCTTGTCTCTTTTGCAGGAACAAGATTGATGTTAGGGAATTGGCAATTCAATTTGGATGTGTGAGGCTCATTCCTTTTGTCCACAAGGGCTTGTCTTTGTAAGTTCTGATTTCAGACTAGTAGTCTTATTTCGTCATGCTTGTCTTGTATTTGACATTTTGAATATCTGAGCATGCAGAATTATGCACTGATATCTAACATTGAGTTATTGGCACTATTATTTTGGAGCATCTGTGACAAGTTTGCTTGATTGAAATTTAAATGTCTTCATTTGGTGATAATAGTGTTTAATTGGCAAATTGATCAAGCCGTTTTTTGGCTGCTTTCAGATACAAGGATAGGTTTCTTTCTTCCTTGCCCCCTTCTCGTAGAGCCAGTGCTGACTTTAGTCGGCCAGTTTTCACAGCTGCAGCATTCTACCTTTGTGCTAAAAGACACAAGGTATGACAACAACATTTCATCTATTTTCTCTCATGCATTATTGGTGAAGATAGCACATGGAAGCAGAAATTAGCGACTAACTTCTGTGCTCATTTTGCAGTTGAAGGTAGATAAGATAAAGTTAATCGAGCTTTGTGGTTCTTCAGAATCTGAGTTTTCAAGTGTAAGATGTGATATCCTGTGTTGATGTGCTTTTTTATGTAATGCATACCTTTTTCTGAAATATGGTGCCATGAAATTGCTATTTCAGGTATCTACATCCATGAAAGATCTATGCTTTGATGTGTTTGGCACATCTAAGGAGAAGAAAGATCCTAGGGAAGTGAAAGGAAACCGAGGTAATGTGTACTCCTCAGTGATCCGTCTGCTAAAATTATGATTTTTGCTTCTATTCTATATTTAGTCTTTGCAATCTATCTGATTGGCTTAGTAAAGCTGAATTCAAACATGAAATTGTTTCCTTCCACCCTTCACATATGCAGGGTTGCTAGATGCCTTGCCTGAGAAGAGGAGGTTTGAGGATGGTGGCTATATGTCTGATGATGGGGAGGAGGTAATTCCAAGCAGCATGACAGTATAAAGTGATTTCAATATGATCAGGAAAAAAGGATGAGTGTGTGCTGCATTGAGTAGTAGTAAGATTTAAAAAATATCCATTAACTAGCTGTAGTGCAGTAAAAGAATGTTTTCATTGATGTTAAGGAAGGTGATTAAAACATTAAGATGTGCTAGTCAAGCATGTAAATTGCCAACTAAAGATGCATAACAAGTTTCTTTCAATTCTTGTAGGCATTTTGTTATGTGTTTGCCATCTATAATGCGACCTTATCGTTCTCTATAGCTTTGCTGGTCCCTAATTAAATGTAAAAAATTCTGGAACATTTGCATAGCAACCTTTTCATGGTATATTTTCTTGATATCCTTACCTCATTTGCATGACCTAATTTACAGACTTCTGCATATTACAAGCGCAAGCGAAAGGAAAAGTGTGATTATGGAGGGTGGAAAGCTGCAGTTCTGAGTTCTAATGATCACAACAAGGCCAAAGGTAGTCAGACTTATCCACTAGTTGTCATGTTGTCAACTGTTCCTTAGAATATGCATTGCATTTGTTTTCAACCAATTGATCCAGTTTATGCTACATTCATTAGGTCCTGTTAAGAAAGCTAAACAAACCAAGCTTAACTTTTTGAAGAAATCTCCTGAGACCCAAATGGAAGCTACATGAGACAGCTTCTTGGTTGATATCCAACAAAATCCAACTGGAAAGGAAGATGTCAAAAAACTTAAAATTAGTAATTGTTATTCTTTTCAGTAATTAGCAATTCTTGTATCTCTTCTTATCAGGGAGACATATTGATGGCTGGTTCTTCTCCCCCCACCCTCCCTTCTTTCTTTCTTCTTTATACTGAATTGTAATTGCCTTGTGCTACAACAATGGCTCAACAGGGACCAGAAACATTGTATTAAGCTTTGTATGTACATGTTTATGTGCTTCAATACTAAAAAGTCATCTTCCTTTTAGCTGCACTCTATTCTAGATTTTCTTACTACGATACAATTGGGGGAATTTTTTGAACAATGAGACAATTTTTGACTCTTAAAAAAGTTTATTCTATATCTGAAATAATGAATCCACTATTGCTCAAATCAAAGAAACTTTTTCCCTACTCTCTTCTCTATTTTAAAGATTCTGGAACAAAATGAGAGATTCATTTTTTATTTTGGACCCTGTTGTATTGCACCTCAGAGAAACAAGGAGAATCATATGCTATTTTGTTTCCAATAGAAAAAGAAGGGAAGATTCTCCTTATTGTCCTAGTAAATCTGAAGCTCTTCAGAATTTTGGTATTCTGAAAGGGAATGGATTGGGGATTGCTTACCCCCCACCACCAAAAAAAAGGGGCCAGCTAATGATCCCATTAATCTGCTAGTGTTTGGCTTACAGTTAAACCATGACTTAGAATAAAGTTGGGAACCAGTCTGAGTTGGCCAGGCTGGGACATATGATCAATTAATTTAAATCATTTCCAAATCTGCTGCATGTCTCTTTCAGACATCATGTAATTGTCTTAACCTAGAATATTCAGCAATAAGGAGAGAAAAAAAAAACTAAAAAACTTTTGAAAGAGAATGATTCAGGTAAAAACCATTCTTATTAACTAAGAGGTCTTATATTTACTGTAAAATAAGACATTGTGATTGTATGATCACAGTTGATTGGTAAACCTTTAAATCATGCAGGTATATGCTTTTTTAATTGGAAAAACATTTAGGTAAATTTGAATATTACATTAAAAACTTATACCATATATATTATATAATATGTTTTTTTCAAATAATACGAATTTTTAATATACATAATTTATATATGAATATTAAACTTGTTTAAGTTTTTTAGTGAATTGACAATTCATCTAACACTTTTCTTTTTTCTTTTTTTTTTAAAGCCAACACATTATCATCCTTGGGAAAAGGATTGAGGGTTTGGCGAGATAATAACCCACAACTTTATTAAATGGAGAGATCACCAAATAATTATTATGAAAGTGCATTAAATTGTAAAAAAAAATTCATTCTTTTTATCTCTTTATTCGTAAAGATATATATTTTAATTAAAATATTATATTTTATGATGCAAAAATGTATATAATGAAAAAAAATGCAATTAATTATACAAATAGATACTATTTTTATTAAATCGGCAATCAATCTATCATATTATTTTTATTTAAATAAAATTTAATTCCACAATTAGTCCCTGAACTTTTTTCTACTGTCATGGTTGGTTTATAAACTTTATTTTTAGCTTTTTGGATCTTCAATTATTTTTCGTTTGACATATTTGGTCCTTCTATCATAATTAACGCTAAGTCAACATAATTAGTTTGACTTTTGCTAGTCATACAAGTATTTGTAGTATATAAAATTTTTCGACTGTCATAATTGGTCATTATTCTTTATTTTTAACTTTTTAAATCCTCTATCATTTTTCAACTACCATGTTTGGTTCCTATATTTTATTTTTTAACTCTTTAAATCCTTTGTCTTTTTTCGAACGACATATTTGATCATTCCATTCAATTTACAATAGTTTTGTATAACTAAAGTTTTAGAGAGAGATGGATAGCTTTTGATGAAAATGTAGATAGGGAAAGACTAAAAATGAAGGAAATATAAGATGTTGCACAGACATAGGGCGAATGAGTGGAGATTTTATTTGTTTGCTTCCAATTAGTTGATAGATGATTTGACAGTGTTTGGATTCAAAAATTCTGACGGATAAGTCCTATAGGGTGATTCGATTGCTATTATTTTTACATTAGATTGTACCAGAATTACTTTATTAGTATTAGTATATCATAATGGATATTTTTCTCCCTTTTTTCCCCTCTTATTTCTACCTCTGAGAAGATCTACTCACATATAGCCGTTTCTTAAGAATCTAGTAGTACAAATGAAAGATACTGCTAATTCTTAGTAAGACTTTTTTGTAGAAATAACTCCATCTACTCTTCAAGCAAAATTTAAATAATAAAAATACCTCACATAGATTTGGTGGTCAGAAATTATATAATTTAAAATTTTATTTTTTAAAACGTAGTAAGATGTAATATTTAGAGTGTAGTTTTAATGCAATGATTCATAAATATCATTTGTATAGAAATATTTATTTTTAAATAATAGATATTCACTATTCTTTGTGAAAGTTTTAATATAGTAAATTATAAATATCGCGAGATTTACTCTTTTGTGAGAAAATAATGCTAATAAATTACATTTTTATTCTTTAATACATGTTTTAACAAAGTAGACTTTTAAATACATTAGAAGAAAAAAATATATAAATAAAATTTATAACAACTCAATTAATGAAAATTATTTTTATCAACTAAAATAATACATATAAGATTTCCAAAAGGTGGAGGAAATGACCAAATAATTTTTTATTTCCTCATAATTCTGCTAATACCAATGACTATATAATTGTGACTGACGAGAAATTGAACGGAAGGACCAAGTATATCGCTTGAAAAATGATAAAGGATTTAAAAAGTTAAAAAATAAAATGTAAGGACCAAACATGATAGTCAAAAAATAATAAAGGATCTAAAAATTAAAAAGAAAATATAAAGACTAATTATGACAATCGAAAAATTTATATACCAAAAATACTATTATGAATATAATAAAAGTCAAATTAGTTATATTGACTTGGAGTTGATTAAAGAAAATTTTGATGGAAAAATAAAATATGTCAAACGAAAAATGATTAAAGATTTAAAAAGTTAAAAATAAAATTTAAAGATCAATCATAATGATAAAAAAATATTCGAAAATTAAATGTGGAATTAAATTTTTAAATAAATAGTAAAAAAATTATGATTAGAAGGTAAACTGACCCCTTATTGAACAGAGAGGTCACCAACCGGCAACCGATTATGGAGGCAAATTTAGAAGTTTCTGTGTGGCCGGCCAGCGACCACAGAAGCAACGGGCTGGCAAAAGGCTTATTCCTTGGCCTAGGTTTCGTCAAAGTAGTTTGACTGACGGCCGTACGTCGGAACCAACCTATTCCTACTATTATAATATTTTACTTGACTCGGTCTGACAAGGAATATCCGGTCAGAGACAACCGACTCAACCCCACCGCGTAGCCCACTGTATATCCTGTGCGCCGCCACCTCATTGACTCATATCTCAAGTCAACAAATGGATTTGTCCGCCCCTTGGAAACCCCAATTGAAAAATTAACTAGTGATATAATATGATGAAGTTTGATAATAATTATTCTATTTGTCTCATATAAGGAAGATAATTTTATATTTTTTCTTTCTGAAACACTTTTATTTAAATATCTTGAAAATAAGAAAAGAGAAGAGAGGAGAAAGAAAGAAAAAGAATGAAAGAAAATAATAAATAAATATAAAAATATAAAAATAATTTTAAAACTCTCCAACAATTTATAATTTAGAATAATAAAAATAATCTTTAACGACTTATATTTTAAACCTTATGATAAATCTTACATTAAATCTAATTTTTTTGTCTATATATACAAATGTAATTAAGAAATTTAAAATTTAAAAAATTATATAAAATAATATATTATAGAATAATATTATAAAATTTAAAAATATTTAAATATAACTATTGATATTATCTCATAGTTTTACTTGGTCCACGCCAATGTCATTCTTAGGTATTCAAGGTTTTTATTATTATTATTATTAAAATTTTGGACTTTGTTCCACGTTGTTTTCATTTCTTTAAAATATACATACGACCTTTCATTCTCAAACTTTTGTCCCTTGTCTCATTATGTCACAATTAATATAATTTTCTTTAGCAGCCACAATTGAAATAACTATTGAATATCCAACAAAAAAAAAAAGAATATCTTATATTCTCTCCTTTTTTATATTTTTTTAAATTCATAAAATATTGATAAAAGAAAGTCTCATTCATTATTTAAATTATCTAATAATAAGTAAATTTTATGATTGTAAAAAAAATTATTGGTGGCATAAAGTAAAATCAAGTAAATTATAAACTATTGCTTCATTCTTAAATAATTGTCATTCAATTTTTTTTTACAATTATTTATCATCTTAAGAAATAAAAAAATTTTAATTTTACATTTATAATTTATTATTTTATTAAACTAAAATATTAATTAGTTTTTAAATTTTAACAAACTTTATAATTTCTAATTAAGTGTAATTTTTTGTCTATAAGGTAGAGATTACAACTTCTTTGATGTGTATAATTCTTTAAAGTTGACAACTATTTGAAACTGGAGAGTAAATTATCAAGAATTAAAAATAATATAAAATATAAAAAAGGAAAAAGAGAAAAGAAAATAGCCAAAATCAAACGGTTATGTTGTGGTTATGAGAAAGTTCTGCACAATTGACTTTGCGTCTGCATGCTTGTAATTTGATTAAAATCCTATCAAGTCTACTCCTTTTTCTTTCCTGTTGATTTCAAGATTGAACTTTTAATTGAACCCACCTCACAAAATATCAGCAGCCTTGCTTTCAACGGCATCCTCTTGTTTTTAGCAGCAAAAACACAACTTTTCTAGGGTTCTTCAGTTTCAGTTTTACTATAGTTGAATTCAGTTTTTCAGCTTCTTTAATTGTTTTCTTGTAGCAGGCTTTGTAACATATAGAAATAGTTTTGTGGGGTTATGGAGTTTAGAGGGGTAGTGGTATCGGATGAATTATTGGGCACTCTTGTGCCTATATTAGTGTATTGGATATATTCTGGTATATATATAATGTTAGGAGGATTGGAAAATTATAGATTACACACTAAGAAAGATGAGGATGAAATGAATTTGGTGCCTAAAAAAGATGTTGTCAAAGGTGTGCTTCTTCAGCAAGCCGTTCAAGCAGTTGTTGCCACCCTACTCTTTGCTGTAAGTATGCTTGCTATGATGGTTTTGGTTTTCGCTTTATTTAATAAACTTTGTTTATCTTTAGTATTGGATAGTTCTTTCAGGTTTGCTTGATTTCTTTGGATCACGGGAATTTTATTATCAGGAAATAAAAGGCTGGGGGGGATTATCTTTATCTTCCCTTGTTTTAGTATATGAAACTTAATTATATTCATTTTTCCATCCTGATCGCGTTTGGAACACGGAATTATATTGTAGGAATGTCACTGCAGAAGTTCTGCTTTTCTCTTTTGTGCGCTTTTGTAGCCAAAAGGGGTGGTGGGAATTAAGCAAAATTTAGTTTACTTGCTTTACCAAATCAAATTTGCCGGGAGGTTAAGGTTTGGTCTGCTGATGATCCTGTTTGGGCGGTTGAGATTTGGTCTATTGGGTCCTGATACCATTGAGGAATTTGTAAACGCTAGTCAAATTTTCATTTTTTGAGCAAAGGAAAATGAAAAACTCTGTTCAGACATAAGACTATATCTTAGGCTGATGGAAAACATATAGTTGAGGATGCAGGGAAAAAATGATGTTTTCCTGGCTGTTATTACATTTCAGGAACTTGATGGCAAAAGTTACAGTGATTGCCTTTAGATTTGGTTAATTACATATTTTATCCGGATTACTTTTTCCTGGTTTTGTCTACTCCAACTATTATCTTGTACTTTGTGCATTTGATATCCATCAATTCTGTCTACTAATTTTGATTCTAAAATGGACTTCATTGGTACAATCAGAGATTTGATTGCCTCTCACTTTGGAAGTTAAAAACTTAATAACAGTTAGGCTTATTTACATTGAGTCAGATGGTATAGAATTCATATCCACAGATTATTGCTAATAAAGAATGGTGAGGAGTATGATGTGGAAGGTCCTCAACAAGGATACCATATTATGATTACAAAATAAAAATAAGATTAAAAAAAAAGGAAGAAGGAAAATTGGGTTTTAAGTAAAGGATAACTTTGGTATCCTGCTTCATTCTGTCATATAACCCCTCCCAGGTACTGGTCTTTGGGAAGGTCATCAACTAACATTGTACTTTCCTTCCACTGTGTGGACAGTTATGGCCAAGTTGCACTTTAACATGTTCCCGTTTGTATGCCACTGTAATTGTTTACGAATTTAGGATTTGAAGTGCTGACAAGTGGAAATACTGTTCCACTGCTCCCAGTAAAATATTTTGCACAAAGTGTGTTGAGTTAATCTCATTTCATGTATGTAGCTATGCCTGATGGTGAACCATAGCTTGTTTTAGTACTTGGTGAAACAAAGACAGAAGCTCCATGCAGGACTTTGAATTTGAAACATGTTGAGGCATGCTATGCTGAGAACATTATTTTAATGTCTTACCGAGTTGCATTTGACATGATCAGTAGTGAGATTTTGATCCTGCTGGAAGTACATTCTTTTTATGACCTGAGGTGATGCGTTGCGAAAGGTTCTTTTTGTAGGAAGATATGACTGAAATGTTTCTAGAAATGGTTTCTTTAGGAGTGTTATTATTAGGTCGAAAATAAGCATCTTCATCTGATTTGATGCAAACTTTTGAGTGACTTTGACTGTACTATATTTCCAATTTTGACTAATAAGGGTAAGTGGAAACATTGTTAACTAGCATGACATTACTGTATTGTAGCGTAGGTTTTTAGTGGTACTAGATTGCTCATGTGATTTAATCAATCAGGAGTACACATAGGGCTGTAGTGGTTTTGTTTATCTATTCTTCGTTCTTGGCAGCTTTTTGTTTTTTAAATTTTCCTTTGAAAAGCATCTCTTGATTTAGTGGTATGGATTCCATATGGACAAGGTAAATTTAAGAATCAATAGACTTGAAAGCAAAAGTTTAATCAATTTTCAAGCACATTGAAATGTCTTTTTCAGAAGCTTTGATGAAAATAGGTTGCTAAGCGGTTGGTTGACTCTCTTGTAATTATTCTAGAAATAATAATGATTTATTACAGTGTTAGGAATGCTATGTAGTTCTGGTACAATGTTTCACCGGTTGGGAAATGCTTCTATGATCGGTTGAGAATGGAAAAATAATGACTAGAGATAGACCCTACTCAATTAATTAGTCAGATAAGCTTCTTCTCAGATTTTTTCTTGGCTAACCACTGCAGAAAATTGAGATTTTTCTCGGCTAGTCCACTGCAGAAACTTGAGAAGTGTCAGTCCTGTGATATTTATTGATAGATTAGTTTTCTCCTGCATCATAGAAAAACTTTTTGTTGATTTTTACTTCGGAATCTCTAACTTACCTTTTATTATGTCAGTCTCGAAGCCTTTATTATTATCTATGTGCTTAAATATTAACTCTTTAAATGGACAGAAGGCTTGATGTCTGCGGATGTGTAATATCCTTTGTTTATGATGCAGATTACTGGAAATACTGGCGAGACTGAAATAGAACAACAAAATTCCCTTGCCATTGTAGCTAGGCAATTCTTTATTGCAATGGCTGTTTTAGATACATGGCAATATTTTGTTCACCGGTATATGCACCAAAACAAATTTCTTTATCGACATATCCATTCGCAACATCATCGGCTTGTTGTTCCATATGCTTATGGGGCTCTATACAACCACCCTTTGGAGGGACTGCTTCTTGATACAGTGGGTGGGGCAATGTCTTTCCTCTTTTCAGGCATGTCTCCTAGAACGTCCATCTTCTTTTTCTCCTTTGCTACCATAAAAACGGTTGATGACCATTGTGGCCTATGGCTGCCTGGAAACCTTTTCCATATTTTCTTCAGAAACAATTCTGCCTATCATGATATTCACCATCAACTTTATGGTAGTAAATATAACTTTTCACAGCCATTTTTTGTGACATGGGATAGAATTCTCGGCACTTACATGCCTTATTCACTCGAAAAAAGGGCTGAGGGTGGTTTTGAAGCTAGACCTACCAAAGATTGCAAGGATGACTGATCATTTGTCCAAATGATGTACCACTACAAATCGTTTGCTCCTTTTCCATTTTAACCTCTTCAAACGCTAGACTACTCCTGTGATGTGTATATATTTTTATGTTGAGATATATTGTTGTATATTTGCCTTTTTGTTCATACAAGTTTCTTGAGACAAATAACGAGAATGGATGCTCATTAGCTATGTCTACGATTTCTCTGTCCCTCCATCTTGGCATGGTCCAAAATTATGTTTTATAGAAACTTATTGTGTGCTTGCAATCTCAGCAGAGTAAAACGTCTGCATTAAGAACTGCATTTCCAGTAGTTCAACTAGAACCGCCTTTTCCATCATTTTTATTGCCTTCCAACATCATTTTCTTGGAGGTCGGCTTCAACCCGTTTCACTACTATTATTCGTTCACCTATCCCTTAATCATACTAGCCATTAATTCAATTGAAGGACCCCTACTCTTCCTTCTGCAGTGACCAACATGCTCTGATCCTAGTTGTTTGGCTGAGAAAATGATGGCTTACACATTCTCTGGACCCTCTTTATATGCATCTCATCTCTGCTAAATGCATTCTTTTCATCCTTCTGCTTCAAGCATTTGTGCTTTCTAACCCTACCTTAAAGTATTTAAAGCATAATCTGTTACTTCTAAGTGGTCCACGACAACCACACAACCTTATCCCAAGCTCCATTGCTGATGCAAATAGCCGACTGTCATATTTTAATAGGCCTTTTTGGAGACTTTTTGTCAAGACCAGTGGCTAATGTGGGGAGACAGATCCTATAGTCATTGTCATTTTTTTTGTATTTCTTTCGGCTATAACTTCAGCTTCTCAATCAGCTGCAGTAGTAGTCTTTATCTAGCATTTATGGGTCTTCTATCTCTGTTGTCATAGCAGCTGATGACCCCATCATCACATGGCTTCTTCCTCCCACCTTCATTCCCTAATTCTTCCTTGTGAAACATTCATGGTGTCCTGGAGGAGATTTTGCTCTTGATACACACCCTTCAAAACCGCTAAAGTAATAGCCCCATTGATTAAGATTTTTATTTCTTCATAGTCTACTGTTCAACTCCATTTGCAGTAGCAGTTAACGTAAATTAGATGCTCATGAAGGAGAGGCTTAATTGACTGTATTGTTATTATGACAGACTTATCTTTCTCAAGGTCAGGTATTTATGACTTAAAAGAAATCCCAAAATATGTTCTACTTAGAGATTTGACCTTAAACTAGCAATATTTGTAGCTGTGGGAGACGACACGATGCTTTGCAACAAATAATATCCTCCATAGGTGTTAACTTCTGCAACAGAATTCAATCACAAAATTTCTGATATCTCTAGTGTTATTTTCCTCCCCATTCTTTTCAAGTTGAGGAAATGTGGCCACTAAGTCATGCATTCAAGGGTCCCTGACACTAATTAGGTGGTTATAATGTATAGAAGGACTGCAAAATCCTATCTAGGACTCGTCAAAAATTGTATGGAGTGTGTCACGTTGGAGAAAAACATTGTCTCAAGGACATTTCCTTTTCAGTGCGAGCTGTGACTATGTCTAAAAGGGAACCACCATCTTCACTGCCAGAATTAATCAGGTGCTAGTGCTAAATGAATATGCTGTAGATTTGTCAATTATCCTTCGTAGTTCTTAGTTCTTGCAGGAGGAAGAATGTATAATTGGTTCTTTACATCTTTTCTAAACAATAGTGATGACAAGCAATTGATACATAAAGAGATGCTTTTTCTGCTCTGAAATGACAATGTCCAAGAAAGTACCGAGAAAAGCAGCAGAACAGAGGGATTATTATTCTTTTGAAATTCGTTATCACTTTTCTCGGGCAAAATGATGATTTGCTACTTAAAAATTGGTCCTTTTTTTGCGTTCCAAATTCAAGATATTGCATTGGCTTTCTGCAATTTTCCCAGTTTTTGGGATTTAGAAGCATCCACTCTTTGCCACACATTGGAAATAATAACTATGTTTGGAATTATCATTCCTTCTTCCTGGTTCCTGCTAGTGGTCCTAAGTAAATTGTGCAGTGGAAAGTTCATAAAACTCTTGCTGTGGTCCTCAGATTATCGATTAAGAAAACTTTAGAAAAGTTCCAACTTGTAGCATGCTTCAAGCAAAAAATTACAACCCTAATTCATAAGCTATTTTGGAAGATACAAAGTAAGTGCATCCAAAATATCCCTGTAGTTCTAGTTTTGATGTTCAACAGTGACACGGACGGAATATCCTGGGAAAACAGTGCTCTCTTCGCTTGGCAGCTTGCTTCAGCATCGAAATCTGCTTTGTGCCTGCCATATTTGGATAAGTGCTTCCCAATTGTTGATGCTCTTGAATGCTTGAAACTGGACCCTTTCAATCTACACACGTCGGGATCTAGGTTGAAAACAAGCTTGTTGTGTAGTTCAATTTATTGCATCAATGCTTATGCAAAACTTGTGAAGCCCACCCAGGCTGTGAGCAAGTGAGCAATCCTGCATCATAGCTAAAGTGGCCATTTCTTTTATCAAACCTGGAAATCTCAGTCTCGGCGTGGAACCTTGTCATTGGCATTGAGAACTCTGATCTCTGATGCCTTCCTGAGAGTGCTTTCTCATTTGTTTTATGTACATCTCCAACTACGTTGACAGCTTTGTGACTATTACAGCCTGAGAGAATACTTGGGCGTCTCCTTGGCATCTCTTTCCCAGGTGTTTTTTTCCCATTCGAAGCCGCATCAAGAGTTTCATTTCTCGTGGCAGTTGACCTTAGCTCTTCTGTGTCGGACATAGCTGAGAAATCAGCTATGCTAGCTGTTACAACGCTCCATTCTATGCTTGCTTCACTTGGAGCATAACCATGGGTGATGGAGCTGGACATGCCGTCTGATGCTTGCCTCACGAGATATTGGCTAGGATTGGTGGAGAAACTCTCTATCTCAAACAAGTCTGAACTTGCATCACTATCTGTATCGTTGTATCCTCTGCTAGAAATGGCAGAAACTCCATTTTCCTCCACCATGGGAACAATTGCATCCCAAGTTAACACGTTTAGGCTTCTGTCAAGGCTTATGGACTTCTTTCCTTTTCTGCGTATTGGGGAGCCAAACACCTCCAACGACCTTCTTCTAGTATCGTCTTCTAAAGCTACTACCTCAGTTTGCTGGATTCCAAGAACGTTTTGTCCAATCTTGCAATTAGAAGCTGGGAATCTGAAATTATCTTCTTTGCTTAACCCAAGTCCCAGATCATTCAATTTGCCGCAGTGCAAATGTTCCCTCATCCCTGGATTGGCGCGAGATTCGTTCTGGCTTACCAAATCTCCATCTTTTATTGATTTCCTTGCAGTGCTCTGAACTAACCTGGTGCCGGCACTCCTTTTGGGACTGTTTTTGCCAATATGGTCATCAATGTCAACAGAGTTTTTGTCACCACAGGAGCAACGACAACCAAGGGTGGCAAGGAAGCTCTTTAGATTAGGCTTGTTTGTTTTCTGGGGCTGATGATTTCTAGGAATATTGTTCAATAACGCAGTTCGGCTGTTCAAACTGGATTCAGAGCGAATGCTTGGAGTCCCAGACCGATGCTGTACTTCTGCTGGATATAATTCAACTGGAGTATCTTTCTTTTGAGTGAGAATTGGAGAACAATTATTGGCAATTCCTGGACTCCCATCGCCAGCTTCTTCATTGAAATACTTTTCGGCATTAAATACATCTATTTCATTATCCTCAGCCTTCTTGCTTACAAGGTAAAGATGCTGGTTTGAGGCGGAGATGTGGGGCTTCAGTCTTTGATTAGATTCTGCTAGTTGGAGTATGAAAGATTCTTCAGCACCATTCAAGTAGGAGGAAAAGGAGGCATCTCGGAGATTGCTGCTAGTTTTGTATGGCAATCTTTTCGAGGTGTGAGTATCTGATGTTGCATTTAGTGAAACCATAGCCATGGAGAATGTGTTTGGCTGAAGAAGAAGAAGAACAAAAAGATAGAAGTTGACACAACAATAGAAAGAATTATAAGATAAAAACTAGAAAACTTTCAAAGCACTAGACTACAAACGAAACTCGAAAAAGACTTCAGCAGTAGAAGTTACGGAACCAGAGTGGGGAGAAAAGGCCCTGAAAGGTATGTATGCTGGAAATTCTTCCCCTTATCAGACACGAGTTCTTTTTTTGTTCAAGATCAATAAGTTCCTCTTGAGATGATGTTGAGAAAATCTAAGGGAAAATTCAGGTTGTCGTGTAGCTCTGATGCATATGCCAATGGATTGCAGTGACCTACTGGGGAGGGAACCTGAGAAACAGAAGGGAGAGAAGAATGGATGTGTTGAGAGATTGGAAGCTGGACTACTTAGCCCACTGAGTACCATTTTAATATGATCCCTCTGGAGTAATATCAGAGAGGGTAAGAACTGTTGGTATCACAGAATGATTACTGTAACGTCAAAGACAGTTTGTCCATGGTTCTTTAACCAGAGAGCTGAGATAACCTTTTAACTTTATCTAGTGACTGGTATGATGTTGATGTTGCCTGACCATAAGTAACCTTGTTTCTTTTCTTTCTTCACTGCCTTTTCATCAAATCATTTCTGTATCAGGGAGTCTTCATATTTTTCTGACCCCTGTAAATACACGGTTCTTGTGGGATTTTGGGTTCAGAATGATGCAGAATTTGCCTAGTTGACATGACTAAATTGTCTTAAGTCTGTGATGGGAAATCTTAGCTTGACTCAGTATAAAGGCAGGAGAATATGGTCTGAACCATAAAAATGCACTTCAGCTTTTCTCAATTTCTGGGGAAAAAAAAATGGAAAAAGAAAAACAGAAGTTCTAAATAATTTGAGCAAACTATTTGTTCCATTTCAATTAGATGATCTTATTATTAGTTTAACCTTTTGTAGACTACCATCAAAATTTTTGCGAGATCATATTTTGACCGTCATTGAATACATGAGCATGGTTTTACTGATATACAAATTTTAAAATTTTAATATACTTCTAAATTAGCATTTTTACAATGAAAAAGCTTATCAAGACCATAGCAAACATTTGAACATGCAGTAGTAACCTACCCTTTGGACAGTTTTTTTCAATATCACCTTTTCAAGATCCTCCTTTTCCCCTACTTGGGATAGGAACTAGGTTACTTTTATAGCTTTTTGTCTTTAAAGAAGTCAAGAAGAACTGATTTTGCTTTACAAAAAATCCTTTCAACTTTATCCTGTATAGATTGCAAGCTAATGAAAAGGAACTTGTTTTTGAATCACTTAATGGCATGTTATCAAATCATGAATGCAAAGAGGGTAGGAATATGTCACAAATGCCATAGATGAATGCTCCTTTCCTCTACCCCACATTTACTTGACCCCTACCGCTCGCAACCCACAAGTGTAGAATGCAAAGCTACTCATTTTTTGTTGCCTACTGCATTTTGGTTGTGAAGAATCATGGCCACACAAGATTCACAAAATCCACTGCAGTACAACGAAGCGTGACCATATTTATGGCAAGTTTCAAATTCTTTTGGCAAATAATAGAGATAAAGAGATACATCTCATTTGTCGGAGAGTTACAAATTCACTTGCAGAAAAGAAAACATCATCCTTTCACGGTTCAGATGGGTTGGCCAGGCGGGTTTAGTCCCCTGGTTTGTCTTGGTCACATGAAGGATGAGGATGCAAAATAATTCAGGGCTGGAAGGCTTTCTTACAGAAATTTTAGTCCCCGTCCCAAATGTTGGCATTTGTCGAGATGAAAATGACACAAAATTTTGTTTCTTGTTTCGGTTGTACTGTTATCTGATATTAATGCTCATGAAAATGCAGAACAAAGCTTGTGGCATATGAACGATTAATTTGTAACGAGCATGACCAGGGGTTCCACTTTTATGTGTTTCATTACAACATTTTGGAACATTTAATTCCCTTGAGGTTTTTTTCCGGTGAACCAAACTATGTTTCAGGAAGTTTGTTGTTACCCGACTCATGTTACATAAGCAAACATTTGTTACCTAAAGTTGCATTCGGGCTAATATTGGTTATGGAAGTTGATCTTGAGGCCAGAGTTTTTGTTAAGCTAAAGAGCAGAGCAAGATAAAACTGGGATTCTGAAGCTATATGCAGACAAGCTCTTAGTTGTTGATATGCTACTTTCTTTCTTCTTATGAGCTTTTAGTATTGTCGGCAGAGGATTAATATGGCCACTGTGCTTTTTCCCTTGTTTAGCTTTTACTAGATCAGAATAGTTTTCTAACCGGAAACAAAATTTTCACTTCTTTTCCAGGTGAAGGATTGCAAGAATTTAATGGTTTAGCAGCCCAAATGAATTTGCTTGCTTTAGGATTTTGGCAAATTCATCTCAACAACACTGGAAAATCTGTGTTCTCAAGATCAGAAACTAGATGCATATGATGGAAAGCATACTTGAACTTTGCACAGTGGTGTGCGTCGTGGGAAACAAAGGATCTTGGGTTTTTCCAATCATGGACTCTATCAGTTGAACATCTTAACCACCACAACATTAGATTTGCCAACTGCCAGCTGGAAACGTGTTTTTGATGTATAGATAAGCCATGTTTGATCTCCAGACTCCAGTAAAGACGTTAATCTGGATCCAAGAAAGCACTTGTCTTTTCATTATCAGGCGTGTCGGCACAAAGTGGGAAGGTAAATTCTGACATTGAAAGCCGGGCTAGAATCAACCAGGTAGTGGAGTTCCTCCATGTTTTGTCATAGCTTTCGGCAAGAATCCATGCTGGTGTAAACACTAACTCCTTTGAAAGTTTATGGTGGCAGCATTTCTTGTTTTTCCTTTATTTTTTCCCCCATTTAGACTTCTAAGGGCAGGGCTCCACTAAGTAAATGCCAACCTTTATTATTATTATTATTTTTTTTTTCCTTCCTTCCAAGTGATCAGAAGCCTCTACAAATGTAGAGACCTCCCACAACCGCAGTTACAAAAAGTCTCAGCAAGCTTTCTGGGGGAAACCATTGCATCAGAGAGAGACTGAAGACTCCAGGATAGAGTTATTGACAAGCTCATCAACGCTGCAGGAGCCACATAAGTAGTTTCCTATACAAAAAGGAGCCAAAGATGCCTCCATTCATTAAAAATTTCTTTCATTTTTTGTCTTCATCCAAAACAGGTTTTTACAGGACAAGACAGAAAAATAAATAATAAGCAAAGAGGAAGAAAAGTAACATGATAACTTCATGCTAAAGCTGCAAGGCGAGAAATTGGTAACTTACAGATGAAGAATTGAAGAAGTTATCATTTTCATGAGTTTAGCTCTTACATATTGCAAAAAGGTAAACCCGTCCAATATGGCAGAAAGGAATCATAAATATAAAGAAATGTTACAAGTACAGCATAATCATCTATATTTTACTGACCGGCGCAACTGCTAGTTCAACATACAGAGAAGCCTCTAGCCAAGGTTTTAACCTCTGCCAGCAAAAATCTCCCGTGGCAAAATCAATTGCTGATCCTCGCAGCTCATAGAAAAAGAATTTGAAAAATTGCTGCTCAGAGAATTCAATTGTATATCAATCCTCCCAGTCCTTGGGGGATTTAATGTGCTGATGTGGAGTTATTATCTCCTACAACCCAGTATTTCTTTACTGCAATTAGTATTTTCTCTGGTACAAGGGGACCATCTTCATGATCCACCAATCTGAAGTCCCACCTAATGCCTGCTACTATCTTTGTCACCTTAGTAAGAACGTCAACTTCATCCCTGATTATGATGGAACCTTCTGGCCTCAGAATTCTATCCATCTCTAAAAGAATGTCTTCAAAGTCACACCTGCATCAATATGAAACAAAGTTTGGAGTAATACTGTTTTATTTATGTAATACTTCTTTCTTTTTACATTCATTTGATTGATGAATAAAGGAAGAGAATAACAAGCTGCAACACAGTTACAGTTGCAAGAACTGGCACACAAAGAAAATTTATTAGGGATGAATCATTTCCTGCAACTTTTCACAGAGTTTTAATCTCACTGCAGTTATCTTTTGTCTCAAGAATTCTCTTGAAGGCACATTTCCCATATATGTTAGTAATGAGAACTATATAGCTTGAATGGTTGTAACTAAACCAGATCCAAACTTCAAGTTGAAGAAAAGCCCGGAGTCACACAATTATTTGCTTTCAGTTGAAAAGAAGTATATATGTATAAAGAGAAACAATTATATGGCAGTGACAAAACAGAAACTTTAAAATAAAGTATCGAATTCTGAAAAATGCAAAGACCAAATAGCTTGTATAAATCTACATTATTGCAGAGGAGACAAAAGCAGCAGCATCCCTAGCCTCTTCCCCCCCCACCCCCTGCACCAACCCATAAAGTACAATGCTCACTTTCTCTGGGTGAGTTGCTGTCATACAGAGAATAGAACACTATCAGCCTAAAAGGAAAAATGCTATTATTATTTTTTTTTTTTACACATAAATTTTAAGGGGGTATTGGTCTTTTATTTTTGCCCTTTTTCTTTTCTATTGCAAGCTCCCATTTTCAAAGATTGATGAAATGACAGACAGATAAGGCATTTATGCCAGAAATGCATCCACCATTGAGAGCATGCAACTTACTAATCTTTGTACTCTATTCCCCTCTTAGTGCCTAGAAGTTTAACATTGTTGACAGCATTCAACTTGCAAATCTTTGTACTCTATTCCCTCCTTAGTGCCACGAATTTTAGCACTGTCTGACAAATTTTTATTTATTTATTATTTTGGGGTAAAAACCTGAGAATTGAGTTTTGAATACAAAAGTTTGGCAGTGAGTCGATAAATTGCAATCCAATCTTTTAGGACACAACCATAATCAGGTGATACCACTCTCTTTCAGGAATAGCTAAGCAGATGTATAATAGACAAAAAAAAAGGAACATTATCATCCACAAGCATCAACTGAGCATAAGTACTCACTTGTCCTTGTATAGGCTGAAAAGACCATTAGCATGAATAAGGTCATATGTCCTAGGGTATGTAGAGAAGCCTTCGCACCTGAATTAGAGAGATAACCATTAGCACAAACTTCAAGTTTCAAGAGTAAGAGAGGAGAAGTGACATAAATGACAAACAAAAGCATGTGAGAACATATAATTCCTAAAGCTGACAGACACATGGAAATACAACAAACTGATTCAATTAAATACTCCAGACATTAAATCTACAGAACTCTCTAACTTATAAGCTTTTTGTGAGACTTCAAAAACGAGTAGGACTACTAATAGGATTTGAAAGAGAGAAAAAAAAAAGAAGAGAGAAATAGAAATACATGTTATGTAATATTCTCTGAAGTTCATAAGGAGGTGGAATAGAACGTTATACCAATCATGATAGATTCCAATCAGCCCTCTTTCGTATATAACTCCCAGGGTACTTTTGTCAGCAATTGTAGGCACAACATTCATTACCCATAACTTGGGAGATTGAAGTGCAGCAGCAAAACTTCCCAGTCCAGCATTCATATCCATGATGTTACGGTACCTTCCTGAGTCAATGATTTTATTGATCCTTTTATAGGCATTTACATGCTTCTTCCACTTTTTGCTATCTTCCTCATATGATTCAATAGAGACTCCACTAATAGATCCACTCGCAATTCTTGGGGGAACAGCATAAAGTCTTTCAGGAAACGGCTTCAGACCTTCATTACTCTTAGAACTGGAAGACGGTGTTATGCATGCCTCCATTTTCATGTACCTGAATATCATTAAAGCATATTAATCACTATGTGCAATGTGGAATGTAAGTGGATAAGGAATTATTTGAGTTGAGTTTTGTAAAAAATTATTAAATATGTAGGATTAGGTGGGATCCAAAAGAGAGAGTATGATGTGTTGTAAGTAGATGACTATATAAAATAATAATATATTTGAATTAAAGTGAAATTTTGGTTTGGAATGAGAATGAGAATTGCTATCCAAATATGGCCTTGGTATTTTACATACATCATGAAACTCAAAAGTCAGAAAGAAAAAAAAAAAAGCTTAACAAGATAAACGGAAAAAAAAAGAGAGAGGGGGGGGGGGGTGTTGTGAAGAAAGGAGAGGACGGATTCCAAAAAGAGAACTCTGCCAAGGATAATATTGAGAGGTTTATGAAACATGGACACAGACCGGCTACAATGACAGACTAATGCAAAACAGTAACACGATGGTCTCCAAAAGAGTTTGTGGAAGCCTCATATACCCAGGTCCAAAGAGGTTTTAGATCGCTCACTATATATGAAAAGTTTGTGGAAGAATATTAAGAATGATTCTCAAGTAATTAAGTGTGTCTTTCAATGGATAGAAGCAAATATCAACTATAATAAGCTGATTCCCAAAGAGCTCATGCTCATAAGAAGATTTGGCACCTCAAGGCACCTTTTTACTACTTGAAGTTGCGTTTTTTCCAGAATCTGGATATTCACCTATTAAAGCACTAAATATCAAGGTTCAGAAGATCACCTCAGAGAGAGTACTATGTAAATAATGAACCAAGGAACAAGTGCAAATGATGAGCAAACTACAGTGCACATCATTCTGATATGAAAAGCATTAACATCCCTATGGTTGTTTACTTAGACTTTGCTTTATTCACAAATTTAAGAGTGAATAAAAGAAGCAAGACAGCATACCAAACGTCATCTGGATCTGCATATTTGCAGAATGTAGCACCAGAGTTTTCTTGCTCAGCACGACACGCATCAGCATCTACTCTTTTCCGCCATATTGCAATTTCAGCTTTCTCAGACACCTTCTCCCAGCATAGAAGCTTAGCAGTCTCTTCAATCTTTCTTTGTTCTTCTTCAAGTTCCCCTTCGGGGCGTTGCCATGCCTTATAGTTAGTCTTCCAATTGATAGGAGGGCCAGAAAGAACCCAGTAACCACCAGGTCTAAGAACACGATCAACTTCTTTCATGTACATTCCATCTGCAAAGAGAAAGGCCCACAGATAGAATTCATTAAGTTGCATTAAATAAAGTAATGTGGTAGAAGCATTTGATCCCAAAAGAAGATAAAAATCTCAGAAGGGGACAGGCAAATTCATAAAATAAATAAAAAGCTTAAACTGTGTCTAAAGCAAAAATAAGTAAGTTTCATTGAGTAGTTTGTCTGCACTCTACAGACTGCAGACTAAGAAACTAAATTCAGATATTATTCTCACCATTAGCAAACCATGGGATTAGACAACGTGAACAATGCGCCATGTCAAAAGCACTAGAAGGGTATGGCATCTTTATGGTTCCAAGAACACCAATAACAGCAGGAACACCCCTTTCAAGGGCAAACTGAACCTGGGCTTCATGAGAATCTCTTGGTGCAAATGACATAGTTATGACATTTCTCTTCCATAGATATGCTCCCCAGCTTGCAACCTAACACAATAATAGATTGTTAGATATAAGGATAAATATTCCCACAAATTTGTAAGTGAACATCACCAGATGGAATTCATAGGTGAATGCTACGTGGACAAATCGTTGAAGCATTAGAGAACTATAGAATCCATTTAACATACCCCACAACCAGTGTCTAGTGCAGTTCGTACAGTCCCATTTTCAATTGGTATCACAGAAGCAAGTTGGTCAATGTATTTATCTGCCCCTTGAGGGAATTGTGTACCCCCACCAGGGAACCTAAATACATTGCCCTCATACTGAATCCAGTTTTGAATAGCCTTTTCAACTGTCAAGCTCTTATAAGGTGCATTGGCATAGGGAACATAATCACGGCTTTTCGGCCATGGAAATGGAGTTACATATCCTTTAGGTGCTGGAATAAGGCAGTGCAACTTCTCTTGCTCAGGAGGGCAATGCCTTTCTCTGTAGTTCATATTTTCCCTTGGGAACCTCATTGCCCGGTTTTGATCCTGGCATGGAGTGTAGTCCGTGTAGCGAGCAGCACATGGTTTAAACACTTTGATATTTGACTTTGATTCGTCAATCATCCCCGCTTCACCAGCATGATGGGTTTCGAAGTTAAGATTTGGAAGCACATTGCAGGCCGCACCATTCTTGGTCATTTCCAAAGCTATGCTATCTCCCTTACCAAATCCACTTCTTTGCCATGCTCCAAGCAAATAAAAGAAACAACACAACCCAGCTACTATAAAAATTGATACAGAACTCCTAGTCCTACCATCCCCCACATATAGTTTGTTTGCCATGAGATTCCTGAAATAATTGCAACATCAATTAGTTGAAAATAGGGAAATGTGATGGTCACGTGCAATAACTTGGTATTTGCATACGGATTGTTAGAGCAGAAAGTATATTCCCAGGTACTATTTCTATGAATGTTTTGGAAGAACGTAGATCCAAACCTCCGAATGGTGAAATCTAATTGTTTATGTGTCTATGCTAGCAAATAAGAATTTGCAGATAAAACGACCGTCCCCCATTCCACATCAAGCTCCAAAAGTGAAAAGGGCAACAGGAAAAAGGAAGGGGACGGCAATCCTCCTTCATAAGTCTAAGAAGATGTTGGCAACATAAATCAAGAGTCTCAGATTTATCAAGTGTAAACAGAATTAGATTCTGACTGACTAACTAAAACTCAGATCAAGAGAAAAATAGCAAAAGCATAAAACAAGTTCAATAAATCGATCACATTATTCTAGCTTTATCCAAAGATAAATGGTAAAAGAGAGAAAACAATTAATCTCCTAAAATTGAATACTGCACATTCAACTACCATAAAAAGATATACCCAAAAAAAAAAACCAGCTAAACAATACAGAATCAAGTGCTATAACTAGATATCATCCAAATCAAAGGCCCAAAAACAAAACTTGCCAATTCAGAATCTAAAAAACAAAATAAAGAACTCGAATTCACATATGCCAAACAAAGAAAACATGCAAAACTATTGGCATAACAATAAGGGACCGCCAGATCAGCTAGAAGGGTCCAAAAATCTCATACCAATCACATCAAATCACAACTTTATTAACGATCTGAAGCCTCTCCCTTTGGTGGCCAAAATTCTCTCCAAGCCCACAGCTGAATATGCTAAAAAACCAATTACAGAAGCATTCTTGAAGCTGTAGTTGCTTCGATCTCGTGAAGATACTGATAAAAATCTTTTCTTGAGCAAATAACCAGAGTGTGTTTCCCAAAAGGAGTAAGGCAATAACTAATGAGAACACTAATAATACAATAACATAAGTACTCTTATTTATGGCGATAGATATAGAAGAATCCTACAGGCTACAGGAATAGATCAAGAAAACAAAAAAAAGACACACGTCTGTGCGTTCCTTTCTCTCTCACACAGACACGCACTAAAATATCGTACGACAAAGTGAATCTCGTTTTTTTTTTTTTTTCACCCCCTTAAATAATCATGAATAATTGGACTTCCGCGTTGTGCTATAGTGCCTTCAGAAAACCGATCCAATGAAATAGCGAGTAAACTTCACACCGCCAGTCAAAGATGACGTGGGGAGTTTTCATTGGAAGGGTCTAATAGACCGAATTGGATTCGGACAGCGTTTGACCGTGTTGATTGGGTTCAAATCAGACCCATGCCGATCGCACCGGATCACTGGAGGGAAAATGGACCCCACAAGAGAAGAAAGTTGTCCAGCACCACCACTACTTTTACGTAAATATAGGGATACGGGACCCACACTCATGTGTATTTCTTTTTTTTTTTTAAGTCACTCATGTATTTTTATAAGGGTGATAATTGTATCGTGTTCAAGTTAATAAGTCATATTAATTTAGAATACTTATATATGAGAGGTCAATCCAAGCACGATACGATTAATAAACATTTCATATTGTGTCAATCTATTTATTTTTATTTTGGGTCCATATTATAAAATAGGTTAATACGACATGACACGATTAGATACAAAAATTAAATAAATAATTATTAAACCCACTAATTCGAATACCTACTAAATCCGTCAATTTATCCACCTATTACATAAAAATTTTTAAAAAATCAAATCAAACTATATAAAATTAAAAAAAATAATAAAATAGCCCATAAAGTCTTAAATAACCATAAAATAACAAACTATCTAACTAAATATCTAGAGATTTCAATAAATTCATAAGATTTAAGCTTAAAAATCTAAACATGTGTAACTTTGTAATAAATTAGGATTGTTCAATAAATTATTTTCTCTAATTAAAAGTTATTGTAATATTATTATTATTATCATATACACTAAATAATAATTAATTAAGAATAATTTATTTACCATATATCAAGCAAATAGTCACATTAACATCATTTATTTTCCTTAAGAGGTCTCATATAATTAAATAAAATAGACACATAAATAATTTAATTAATTAATATAATAAAACTAAGTTCAATTAATTCATGTAAAAAATTAAATTATCTAATTTTTTATAATAAAATTTGTAAAGTATTACAAAAAGTATTTAATATAAATATTAAAAAGAATTAAACGAGTTCGCATATTAAAACGGGTTGTATCTATTTATAATTCGAACACGTTTAAAGTTAAAACGGGTCGATCCGAATATGCGAAACCTCAATCCTAATCCGCTATGATTGTGTTAATTTCGTGTAATATTGGCATATCGTGTTCAATATAACCACCCTTAATTTCCATTAAACCTTTATAGTATATAACAAGGTGATAATTGATTGGCACAATTTATTTGTTTAAGATCACAACTTTAATCCCAATTTATCATAGAAGTTTTCAAATTACATATGATCTTGTTATGGTTTTTCATTTAAAATTTTTGTTTTAATTCAATTTTGATCGTAAATTTTTTAAAAGACGCAAATTAAATAAATTATTTAAAAATCGAATCAGAATTGAAATAATTTTAATTCAATTCAATGTAGATTGGAATTAAAAATAAATTATTTTACATTGAGAATTTTTTTTATTAGATTATGATAATTTATGATGAACCAATTATCTATTCAACTTTAAATTTTCAAAATGCATTAGTATGAGTCACGAATTAATTACTTTATTATTGTAGATTCTAAACCAACGATAATATTTGGACAATCAATTATTTAATTTTCATTCAGTATTAAATATTGAAATCATCTGTAAATTAAAATAATTTTATAATTTAAAAAATAATAAATTCCGGTTCAATTTGAATCAAATAATATATATATATTTATATATAAATATATATATATATATAGAGAGAGAGAGAGAGAGAGAAACCGCGTGATCCGTCCATAACAAGAAGGGAAAGTCGGCAAAGCTGATGGCTGTAGGTACCGGGATTTAGTTTGATTGATCGGAGAAAAACCGTGAATTAGTGTGCATGACTTTGATTGGAATCCGGGGGTGGTCCAGTACTGATAGGTGGACCTTGGAGTAGGGAATTTTTTCTTTTGTGTTTATTTGTAAAATAATTGTTGCCCTGTCGGTGGTTGAGGTATGGAAATGAAATCTTGTACAAGTGCAGTGCAGAACTAAATGGTACCATGATGAATAAGAGTTTGGTGACATTAAGTCCATTGAATTTGGGGGGTTTTGCTTCATAGGCGGCTTTCGATTTTTTTTTCTTTTTTAAATATTTTTTTATATTTAGAGTTCGATTTTAATTTTTTGTTTAAATTATTACTCGAACAATGTCATTACCTGTTATTTATTCTTCTGGTGAACAAAAAAAATTCCTTTCTCTCTCCTTCATAAACTAAACAATATGATAAATGTTATGAATTATTGGAATCTCCATTAATTAGTGGATGCTCCACTAATTATGGATTTATATGAATTATTAGAAGATTTTTATGGATGTCCACCATTTAGTGGAGACACCATTAATTGAAAATGATGTATGCCATGATGTATTTCACTAATTAGAGCTCTATAAATAGAGCTATTCTCTAAGCTTGTAATACACCATCATTTTGTGAAAGAAAGATTAGTGAAAGAAAGATTAGAGAAAGAATTGTGAGAGAAAGAAAGAGAGAAGTTTGAAGAGAAATTCTTGTGCAAAGAATAGTTAGAATTTTCTTAGTGTGTAGTGTGTAGATTTTATTCTAACACTATCCTAATTTTATAACAATAAAGTAATTTTGTTTTCTTTTTAATATCCAAATAATTAAATTTTGGTCTTCCTAATTGGGGTACTTGATTGACGGGACAATATGAATATAACCGTGAATGTGATACGAATCGGTGGTATTAAAAAAAAAAAAAAAAAAGCTTAGTTGGTATCATTATCCATTTAACGGAAAAGGACAAGCCAAAGAACTTAACCCTTTGATCAATGCGCAAGGACAATTCTGTCAATTCAAATCCGTATATTGACCTTTTCAAACCACTTAAAAATTAGTAGTTTGGAACTACTACTTGAAAAACTAACAAAATTTATTTTTTTTAATAAATAATATTATTTTGAATTTGAACGATTTAAATATATTATATTATTTTTTGTGAATTTGAAAGTATTATTTTTATTTAGTATAAAAATTTTAAAAATTATTTAATTATAAATAAGTTATTATTTTATTTTTTGCACCTCGTTCTTATTAATTAGATATTGATAGGTCGGTGAAACTTTTATTTTTTAGATAAAAGATGTTAATTATAAAAGTTTAGTAAAAAAATATGTATTAATAAAATAAATATTCATTTTGTGATATTTTAAAATAAAAATATGAATATCTAAATTTCAATAGAGGAGGTAAAAAAAAAATCAACTAAGAAAAATCTCAAATTTATTGGGAAGAAAATAGTCATTATATTTACAGGTAGATATAGTTTAATGACAAGTACATATGTAAGCTTCGACATTTACAGGCCATAAGTGGAAAGCAATTTTTTGTTTTTATTTTAATTTAAATATATTATTATTTTATATAATTTTTGTTTTTCGATAACTATTATCTACATACCGTACATCATATTCTCTTTCTTTGAACTCCACCAAACTCGTATTTAATAATTTTTTACAAAATTCATTTTAAATTAATTCTCATTCACTTACACCGATAGTATAAAGCATTTTAATTATAAATAAAATAGTGACAAAAGTTTCAAGATCTTATCTATCCATCATAGTCTGAATTGTTGGAATGTATGCCCTCTTAGACTAGGTTTCTGATGTAAATATCGAATATTTTAATAAAAGAATTTATTTTCAAAAATCGTTTGTGAATTTATTTTCTTTATTTGTGCACAATTTCGTTTGGAAAATACCTATTGTGTTTAAATAAGTGGTCCATGTGAATTGAGGTCTTTCACAGTAAGGTATGGATCACGAATTACTTAACACATAAACATTTGTTCTTAACCGATTGATAAGAATGAGAATTTCATCATGTAAAAAAAAAACTCTCTCCCTCGAGTCTCTTGGTTTTCTATTTCTTGGTTTTGGTTGTTAGGTATCTGCATATGAAGCCAAGCCAACGAAGCCAACCAAGATGTGGAGTGAAAAAAACTGTGACTCTTCTCAACCCGTTTCTGCGATCACCAACTTGGATTAGGGAGGGTCATATTATGAGAACTGAAAAGCTTAGCATTCATTGCACCGGAGGTGAAGAAGGAGGGTGGTAGTTTTTGCACTGGAGACTTCATCAAACGGGTAGCAAGAAGCTGTTCTTGTGAATCAACCCATTTTCCTTCAATCTTCAAGGTTTAATGCACTGAGATGTATGATTTTAAAGCTTTCATGCTGCTGTTATGCTCTGTTCAGTTTTATTTCCTCTATTTTTTTCCTCTGTGCATGCTCTCTGTTTTTTTTCCAATTCCCACATGAATATTATTCAAGCTCCTAGCTCTCCTTCCCTCTAGAAATGAAGTCAATAATGTAACTTGATGGGCAAATAATAGGGTTTAAAAAATAAAAGAGGGTAATATTTTGAAATTTGAAATATTTTTATGTGGGCAAAAAGTAATATAGACTTTTTAAATAGAAAAAATCTTAGTTTTTAAAAATAAAAAAGATAATTTTCGAAAATTTTGGAGATAAATGCTAGCCATCCTTCGTCCCCTATTAATTTCGAAAAAGAAAAAGAAAAATATATGCTAGGTCAAGATATTAATAAAGGACTCTATCATACACCTAACTTATACTTGATATAGTATATTTGGTTATGTTGAAATAGGAAGGGAAAAAAAAAGAAAATATAAATTTAGAGATATATGGGTAATTTATTTCGTTTGTTTAAGAAGGAAAGATAGAAGAAAAATAAATTAGGATAGAGAGTTTTTCCTCCATGTAAAAAAAAAAAAAAAATAACACGTTTAAATTTTAATTGATTGAAATGTAAATTAATATAATATTTATTATTTACTTTCCACCCTCATTAGTATAAGTAAAACTTTCCCTCTTCCTCCCTTCCTACCTCCCCTCTTCCTTCTTCCTGAACCAAACATGTAGTTAAACATTTAATGTATATATATATATACATATAAAAGGAAATTCTTAGATGCACTCAGTGCACATATATCGGATACTTTGAATACTTGTACGATTTATTGATAATATTATATATAATTACTGTACAACTTCTGTTGATGGTAATATAAATATTTAACGTACCCAATACACATGTATCTAATGCACTTAAGAATATATATATATATATATATATATATATATATATATATATATATATATATGTGTGTGTGTGTGTTAGCAGGCCTTGCCAAATTCCCACGTACGTACGGCAAAATTTAATTAGGGTTGAGGCTTCACCTTCAAACAATCATCAAAATAGAAAGGGGTACACGCACTTTTCTTCTTCATTGTCGGGTCACAAAAATGGATCCTATGACCGTTTCTTCCCATCACTTTTTTATGGAACATTATTGTTAGAACATGTGACCAAGTTTAGTTGGTGAACATATGATGGTAATGGACATTATTATTGGTCATCAATATTTTTCTCATGTTTGGTCTTGCTTTTCTTTGTTTCCCACTTCTAAGGTGAGATGTGTTGTTTGGTATTTTCTTTTTTTTTTTTGTTTTTAGTATTATCACGATTCAGACTTTGTTCTCTTAAATTATAAGTTATTATTATTTTTTAACTTGTAGACTATTACTTATATAATCTTGAAAAATCTATCTTGTGGTTCTTATTTAAAAAAAAATATATAAGAAAAGATTTTTAAAAAGTATCTTTAAGATAGTTTGTTTCAAAAAAAAAGTAAAGACTTGTAATAAAATGATAATATAGTTTATTACAATGAGTATCTTGACATGCGGGGTTGTTATAATTATTGTTGGAAAAATAAAAATATTTTTTGGAGCTAAATAAGATACTTTATTAAGAAGAAATAAGTTATTAAGGAAATTACCTAATCTATAGTAATAGAGAAATATCTCATGTTAAATTTTAAGTGAGTAAAGTATAAGAAACAAAAAAATACAATAAACACATAATAATATTTCTCGTAACGTATTAACATTCACAAATAGTGTTGATATGAGAAGACCACAAAAAATAAAACCAAATTTATGACAAAACTATAATGTAATTCTTTTTTTTTTTTTGGAGGTAGATTTAATTCTCCATCTTATCATTTATAAATAAACAACAAGAAGGTTTCCAAGTATTTAAAAAGGAAAAAAAAAAAAGAAAAGAAAGTTTCCTAGTAATTTAATTTCAAATTGGAAAGTAAGAAGAGTTAAAGGGCTTGGGCTATCCATTTAATCTACAAAAGCCCAAGCCTCTGAAATTTCTAATTATTTTTCCTTTATTATTTCGGCCATATAGGATAATCTTCTGGAACTGAAGTTAAAGCACAGTGAAGCAGGTTGTGATTCTTGAAGCTCCTGCAATGGCGGGCACACTGTGTACATCTCTAGCCAATAATTCACCCTTCACTTTATCTCTTCCACTAAAACTCTTGAAGAATTCGTCCAAACCAGAAGCTGAATTACGTCTTCATCATCATAATTGTGGGATCTCTCAGGTGTACTCTATTGGCCAACCCCAACCATTTCCGAGTTTTGACAATCTTCCAAGGCCAAGTCCCGCTCTCAATAGAGGAAGCTATTGCGTCTGTTTTTACTCTGGTGAAGAATCCGAGCAAAAAGTAAGAAACTTGATCATGACAATAATCCCATTAAATTGTTGCCTTAGCTCTTTATTCTTGATTTTACTGTCATTAGCTTGACAACTTTAGCGATGTGAATGATGGGTCATGTATGTGACTTTTGCAAGGAAATGTCAGTAGTAATAATGACAGTTAAAGGGTTTGGTCTAGTTTATTTTTCATTTTCTTTGCTTTTGGTTGCACAAACAAATTGTTAATCGTCGCGGTACAGGGAATTCTACCCTGTGGACAATCCCCAGTACATTAAAAGATTAGATTTCTGTTGGGTGTGTAAGATGCAAGCTAAATTGTTTTTGAGCGCTGGAATGTCTTGGGTTTTAAATATGAACAGGGTTTTAAGCACTAGCAGTAAGATCAGATGTTAATAAATACAGTTGCTCTGAGATTTCTGATCATAATCTTCATGGTTTTTTTGTGAGTCATCCAGGATGTTGGATTAGACTGGTCAATATTGAAACGGTGGGATGTGCCGTGGAAGTGGCAGACAGTTTCCTTGACCTCCTTGGCTTGTGGATTGAGGTGACTTTTACATACGATGCAACGTTTGATATTGCGGAGATTGTTAGTAGCTACTTAAAATTTGCCACCTAAGTCAATGAGCATCTAGGATTTGAATGGGATCCCTAGTTTCATCATTTGATTTCTATTTTCCCATAGATATACTGGAGTTTGCAGAGGGATTATTTTAGTTTTAGTGTTTCTGTGCTTCCAAAGATGGCCTGCTTTACATGAATTGTGAAATTGTTTCTTGTGAAGTGAAATTGTTCAATTCTTTTGGTAAAAATGCTAATAAAGAGTCCATTTCTTCAGTTCTTTTTCCTGTTCCAGTCATCTTCTAGCTATCTATGATAAGTGACCAAGTAACGATGTTTAAGGCAAACCTAATTCTATTCCAGGCAGTTTTGTTTTGACAGGAGTAGTTGAGACGGCAGCAGTCCCATATTTAGGACTCCAATTTGGCGAATTAAGCTTAGATGAGAAGGCAGAAATACTGTTTGTGGACCAAGCGTATGGACATTTGTTCTAGTTGTTCGTGCATTCTTGAAATGTGAAATTTACATTCAGGTCTAATTTTGTTACTTTTGTCACTTTTGCAGTATCACGACTGCAGTTGTACTCGCAGTCTTATATGGGATTACCAATTCATTTGGACCATTACCAGACGATGTATTTCGCTATGGTAACATTTCTGCTCTGAATTCATATTTGTATTTTACAACAAGAGGACCATCATTATAAATTGGCTAATATTGCAGCTTGTTTTGTGTTGAAGTCTTTATAAGTAACTGTTTGGGGGAAAAAGAAAATGAGAAAGGAAAAATTATGAATCTTTGCGTGATAAGCTTGGTTCAATTGGTGATGAGCGGAGATCATTCTATATGAGTGCACAGTTACTTAAACTAATAATTCAGCTCTGTTCCTGGAAACTACTTGTTCTTCTAACTGATAATCAAAATCCATTTGTGAATATCCCAGATTTGAAAGAGCCATTCAATCTTCAAAAGGGCTGGCTCTTGTGGGCAGGGATTGGTCTTGTTGGAGCTCTTATTGCTATTGCAGCAACAGGTGCTGCAATTTCCTTCTTTAGCGGTGATGCCCCAGAAAGAGAGGTCAGATTTCAACTGACTCTACTAGTAATTTTTATATGCATTATCTTAGAGGAAGAAAAGAGGGATGGAGAGTTGTGACCTGAAACTATTTTTCATGGAAACTGACTGAACTTGGCTCATAACCTCCTCAATTATCTTTGTCTTCCTTGATAAGCTTAGTTTGAGTAAGAAATCAGCCATTAAGGAAGATATTAAGAATTTGCAAAATAAACCTTTTGAAATCTAAGGAATACGAGTTATAGAGTTCTTCAGGTATCTTGTCGGGAACTTTAGAGAGCTAATTATTAGTGGGCACCTTTGAAATGTTCATTCTAGCCAAATGGATGATGAGTGCAAGTAAGGCTTGTTTTTTCTTGTTACTGGATTCTAGTTTTATAAAAAATTATCTTACCTGGGGCTTTTTATAGCCATTGGTGAACCTAGAGCCTATTGTCTCTCGTTTTTGTACCATCTGCATAATCAATTATGTCAATAAAATGCAATCAAGTGCTTGTTTTATTTATTTATTTTTTCATTAAAGTATATTAATTCTCTCTGTTGACAGAGTCCAGCCTAACTGGTTAAGAAGATAATAGATATCATATTAAATTTCCAGTTCAACCAGACCTCAAATCTACCCGGACTCCATCCCCCCTTTACATGTGATTTTGGTTTTGCCGTATCCTCTTCTCTCTTTCTGGGTTTACAGGAGACAAAAAGGTTCTCAGGGATATTCTTTTTTTGTGCACCCCCCCCACCCCCCCCTTTCCAATGTTGTACAGACTGATGCACTTGTTCGTTTGCTTCCACTGATTGGATCCTCGAGTATCAGGTACTTATAGGGAAAAGGCTCGCCTTGTGCCACTTCTAGTGAAAGTTTCAAAAGGCTACTCTCTTATGTGATCTATTGTTGTAGCTGTGATTGAATTGGAGGACTTAAACTAAAAGAAGATAATAGTTTGTCGCTTTCCATGTAGCACTGCTTGCCTAGTGGGTATCACAGGCATCCTTGCTCCGCTTCTTGAGGAGACTGTCTTTAGAGGGTTTCTTATGGTGTCTCTAACCCAATGGTATGATTCTTTATGGAAATCTCATCTTCTCTAGTTTAATTTTTGGAAAATATTCATTTATTTGTATAATCCTGAGCTTTTGAAGTTCAAGCATGGACTCCAGAGTTTTGGATTTAGGATCATATCCCTTTTAAAGTAGGATGATACGAAGTATCTTCTTTTCTATGTTAATCATACAGATCCAAAATAAATATCAACTGCAATTGAAGCTAAACATCTTCTCACGCTTTTTTAATTTCTTTGCAGGCTGCCTACACCACTCTCTATTCCTCTTAGTGCTGCTGTTTTTGCTATTGCCCATCTTACTCCTGGAGAATTCCCTCAATTATTTGTACTTGGTAATGCTTATCCATATGAAACAAAGTGTATCTCAGATAACTAAAAATGTTCCCAACTTGAAAGAACAAGCTATGACATGTTGAGAGTTAAGTTTGGAATGTCTAAATAAGTAAAGTCTCTCTTGAATTCTGCTTTTCTTATGCTTTACTAAGGAAAAGGTGAATTCATTTATTTTGGCATGAAAAATCTTTCAGAGGATGATCTAATAATGAAATTTCCCTCATTGTTTTAGACTTCTTTAGTCATTCAGTTTGTCCTGGAATTGCTAAAAATTGAGGCAGTAGACGGTGTAGGTATTGATAGATATTAAAGAAAATGATGGCCAAGGCTTTTGTATTTTAATGAAGTAACTACTTCTTTAACTGAAGAAAAGGAAACTGATGAAATGGAAGAGATGACCTTTGTGCATTCAACAATTGTTGAATATCATATGCTTTCTTCTGAAGATGACATTTTGCTAACTCATGTGTACCAATTATTAGGGGTGGCTTTGGGATTGTCGTATGCTCAAACTCGCAACCTTCTAACACCTATAACCATTCATGCTCTTTGGAATTCTGGAGTGATCTTACTTCTTACATTCCTCCAGGTAACTGTTTCTAGGGATTTTCTAAAGCCTCTGGTGACCTAATTTATTTTATAACTTATTGCCTTATTCGTCTTTGCATTTATAACTAAAAGTATCAATACAATATAGAATCCTTTTCTGTTCATCTTATGCATCGTCTGATAGAATTTAAATGTATATGCTTTGTGCAACAAAGTTTTATGATTCACAGTATTGAAGCACTTGATATGCTGTAGTAGCTTGGTTTAAGTTGTAAGCGTAGATTCATATTTATTGTGGCTGCAAACTACCTTCCCCATCAAACGTAGTATTGTAGTGTCTTCTCTAATTTCATTTCTCCCTAACGATCTTTGAATCACTTTCATATTTTGTTTTGGCTATTAGTGCTGAAAGAACTTTCGTGGTTGTTTCTGTTTGTAGCTACAGGGATATGATATCAAAGAATTGATACAAGCATCCTGATTATAATGACAGACAGTCTACAACAATGTACCATGTGCACTTTGGCATCTGCAGCAAGTGTTGTTTTCAAAAAAGAAGTTTATCTGATTTGTTTATAAAATCAAAAAATAACCAAAGAAAAGTAGGCATATCTGTAATGTGGATTCTCATGTATTTTGATAAGAATATCTCTACTTCTTGAGCTTTTTCATCTACTTAACGATGTTAGGGAAGGTAAGTTATGATGGATTTTGATAAGATTGCAACTGCTGCCAAGGTCAGATGCGTCCTTAAGTTGTTGGAAGCTCCATATGTCTGGCCAGATTGCTTATTTTCTTACAGGAGAATGCTTTGAAAACTTGCAAGATTTTGTTGTGCTTGGAGAAGCTCAATTACCTTTGGCCGTTCATGTGTATCTATAAACAAAACCCGTTCATTGATTATGCATAACTTGGGGGCTTGTCATTCCCATTATATCATTGGCAAAAAAGACGGCAAATTTATTGGGGATTGATATACCACGGCAAACCCTGAATTGGAGTTCATGTTAGACTTGACTATCCCCATCCACACCAATTTGCCCAGTCTGTGAGTTGAACAAACTTGCATTTCCATTTTCGTGTAATGTATTATCATGAGTGTCTTTATTATTTTTATTTTGAGGTCTTACAGAAGAAGTAAATTGTGGGATATGTAATGTAAAGTTAAGAATCGAATATGTAATCTCATGAAAGTATCGTCATTTATAGGTATTTTGTCACTTGCATACTCATTCTTGATGCAGGAGATTTTGAATTCTTTGTGATCAAATTGAACTCAAGAAGTCAGAAAAAGCTTGCATTCCCATTCTCTGTGTTTAATGTCAAGTAGAAAGAATTCAAAAAGAGTGAATAGCTAGTGGATGATTGCTAAAAAGCCGGTGAGGAAATGAAACGCTTTTCTTTCCCCGCATACTACTACAAAATTTGCAAAATGCAGAAATTTAATATCACTATTTTCCTTCATATGCTTTCGTGCATTTTCCTTGTTTTGAGATTGAGGCATAGTTGTGTAGAAGATTCCTAAAGCATGGAGGAAAGTGCTTAATTTAAGAAAGAAGTGATGAATCTAATATGAACATCTAATTTGGGGTGGAGGCACCAAGCATTTTCACATTAAAACCGGTAATGCTTGTGTGGGATGCATTCCATTTCCCAGCGTAAATGATGAAATAAATGTAGACTTGTTGAATGGGCCTTGGATGCTTGAGTTTGAAGAGTTCGACACATTGTTTTTAAAATTGGTTGCACGTTTGGGAAGCAAACCCAAGGTCAAAGACAGAGACAAAAGGGGTTCCAAACGAGGGTTAGATTTGGGGCGTTTCACTAAATTTGAAGTCGCCCAAACCCCAACTCCAAGTTCACCATTTTGACTCTCACAACCATCTCCCCATTTAATAGTTTGGTACTGTGTTTGCCATCCACTTTCAAGACATGGGTAGCAAACTGTAGTACGAGAAATAGAATTTAATATCCCAATTATTGGAAACTTTGAGGAATTTTGCAAGAAATTCAAACTCTTATACAAGTCTAAGTCGTCCCATTATGCATACTTTGCATAATTGCTTTGCTAGAAGCAAGAAATTGTGGAAATCCATGCTTGGTTTTCCTTCCCCAATGCCCACAAAACCGAAGGCAATTGCCCCTTTCCCTTTAACCCAAAAACCAACCACTCCACTTCGCTTTTCCTTTTGCAAACCATTTCAAGGGCCACGTATTGACTATACACACAAGTAGCAATTACTTGTCCATAGGTGAAATTAATTCTTTTTTGTTTTCTCTTGATCTTCCTTTTTTATGTATTTATTGGAAAAATTAATCATTTTAATTCTTTAATTGTTTTTATTTTAGAGGATCAGATCATTCTTTTTTATTTTCAACTAGATTGGTCCCTTAACAAATAATTTTTAACTGAAAATATTTTTTTGACCGTTATCGTCACTATCCCATCAAAAGGCAACAGTAATTTTAGAACTTCACTTTTCAACTCATCACCCACCGATAGAAAAATTAGCCAATTTAGTCCATTATATTTTTTGTTTTGGGGGAGTTAGGTCCATTTTCTTTATTTTCACCTAATTAGGTCCCTTAACTAATTTATTTAACTGAAAATGTCATTTTGACTGTTACCGTAAACTTCACTCGGATTTTTTAACAGGATGACAGTTTCAATTGGATTTATCTCCAAATTGTTTCCCACTGTTCTTTAGAAAAAATTGGTTCTCTCTAATAATAATAATCGCATATTTAATTCACAATTTACAAATGTGTAATTTTTCTCTGATCAGAAGTCACTTTAGAAATAATCATCATAGTTATATATTACTCAATAAAATTTTCCCTTTTTTGAAGAAAAGTGAAGTGCCGAAAATACCTTTCCCATTTGACGATAGAACTTACAGTAACGGTCAAAAAGACCTTTTCAATTAAAAAAATTTAGTTAAGGGACCTAAATAGGTGAAAATAAAGAAAAGGAACATAACATTCTAAAATAAAAAATTTAAGAGACTAAATTGGCTAATTTTTTTATCTGTGGGTGGTGAGTTGAAAAGTGAAATTTCAAAATTGTTCTTGTCTTTTGATGGGGATAGTAACAGTAATAGTCAAAAGGACCTTTTTAATTAACAAATATTTGTTAAAAAACCTAAGTAATTGAAAATAAAAAAAATGACCTAATAACCTTTCAAGACAAAAATGTTAAAGGACTAAAATGACTAATTTTTCTATTTACTGAATCACATGAAGAAAAGTAAATGTTTACTGCAGAAGCTGCACTATGAACTAAGCCATCATCAATTCAATTGTTTATTTCAAAAAACTTCCCTTGGTCGATCTGCAACTTGATAAACGGGCGCATACTTATCATGGGAAAATGCAAATTAAGGTACACATTTAAGGTTTAGGTTGACTAAATTCTAATCCAAAAGGAAAAATGAGGTTGATAGAAAAAGCATATAAAAAAGGAGAGAAACTACAAATGAAAATGAAAAAGACTCCATCAACTTCGACTTCAGTCTTTTAGCGTTTGGAACCATTAATATTGGCCATTGTTTTGAACTTTCGTTTTGAGTTTGACATAAAACTTTTTCCTGGTTAGGAGCTCGATTTACTTAAGATTATGCAAAATAGGAACAAGCCACATGCCAAATCCACTTTTCCATTCAACTGCAGAAAAGGTTGTTAAAAGAAAACAGAAAAGAAAGAGAAGTGGTTGATGTATAAATGGTCAAAGCTGTTAGAATGTGGGGGTGAAAAGTAAAAACACTTTGGTCCTCAGACAGATTGTTTTGGGCAAAATTTGATCTCTGAAATATAGGCTGTGGACCCATGGAGGTCAAATGATAGTTTAACGATGTTTGAGTTCAAGAATAGATTCTTCCCTGAATACCCCTTTGGACTAATGCCTTTAAAAATACTCAAGTTAATAGCCACAGTATCTTTACAACTCAGTCTATTTAGAGAAAAGATTTTCAATCCTCTGACAAGTCAGTGGAATAGAAGCTCTGGGAATGGAATAGAAATGGGATTTTTGGATCTTGAGAAACTGATCAAAGACTGATTCTAATTTAAACTCTGAGAGTAGTCATAGGCATTTGGCAGAATGGATATATATAATTTTGAGCTGCTTCTGCTTTGGGAGTTGTTTAGGGTCCATGTACAAATAACAATTCAAACCAGAGTTAATAAACTAATAACATATTTGCAAGTTTGCTTTGTCTTCACACACAGCTAATTAATAAAAAATAGCCATAAACTAGATGTGAGATATATGAAATTCACAGGGAATTCTGATCCCCAGAACGGCTGATTTGGTAGTCTTGAGATTCCTCAATTTGGACTAAAGAAAAACACTGTTGTGTTCTACAAGGCATTAAGTGAGAAATAAGAGTCATTGCTGGGATTCCATTTTCTTGACTTAGGGTTTCTTGGTAGGTGTTATATGTTTGGAATTTGGCCAAAGTTTGCTTCTGTAAAATAACATAATAGATAATCCTCGTGAGAAAACAAGCCGCTTTAAAGTCACCAGAAAAGGCGGCTGATACAACGGAGGCAGACCCTTCATCAGGAAGCATATAATGACTTCAACTTGATTGAACACCATTACAAACTTGGTCTGGCTAGCCTCTTCTTTGTGCTTATCTGTTTGGATTCAATGCTTTTAGGGTTCTTCAAACCTTCTTCTGTTTAGGTATTTATTTTACTGTTAAGGCAGTTTATTTAAATACCTTTCGTGATTTCAGAACCCCTTTACTAAGACAAAGAATTAATACGAGTTCAAGTTAGGCTGTTTGAATTCATTGCTTCTCTTCTGAAAAGAAAAGAAAAGAAAATAAGATTTAGCCAGTGACCTTGGTGAGGAGAAATAGTATGGGAGAGAGAAATGATGGTGGTGATAAAATGGATGAAGTGATGCTGCCCGGCTTTAGGTTTCATCCAACTGATGAGGAACTAGTAGGGTTTTATTTGAGGAGGAAGATACAGCACCGACCTCTCTCCATTGAGCTCATAAAGCAACTTGATATCTATAAATATGATCCATGGGATCTCCCAAGTAAGAAAAATACATGCTTCTCTTTTGCATGTTCACGGATATTAGGTTCATTCGGACACATGCATGATCATGCTTCTCCCAGATCTAATCCTGAATGATGACTCATTCTTCATGTTCTCCTGTTCCTTTCAGCTGGATATGAGGCTTTCTTTGAGACAAAATGTTTCTTGAGCTTTTTCGCGTCTTCTTTGTTTGGTTTATTTAGTTTTCTTTTCCTTAATTACTCTTCAGTTCTCTCTTGTGTGGCTTTATCTTTATGGCAGTTTGTAGTTTATGAGATGCCATTTGACGAGCGTTTTAATCATGTTAAAAGTCCTGCTATTACCTGAAATAGTTTTCACAAATTCATGCATGCAGCATCTTCATTTGTTACAAAGGGAAAATTGACCATTTCTTTGTGATAATCATTTTGTTTCTTTTGGCAAGCAGAGTTGGCTACAACTGGAGAGAAAGAATGGTACTTCTACTGTCCAAGGGACAGAAAATATAGAAACAGTGCACGGCCTAATCGAGTAACCGGATCTGGTTTCTGGAAGGCCACAGGCACCGATAGACCAATCTACTCATCAGAGAGTTCCAAGTGCATTGGGTTAAAGAAATCCCTAGTTTTCTACAAGGGTAGGGCTGCAAAAGGGATAAAAACTGATTGGATGATGCATGAATTCCGGTTACCTTCGATTAACGAATCTGGACCTGCAAAGCGATACATGGACAAAGATATTCCTGCAAATGTAAGTGCAGATACAATTTAAAGTTGAAAAATACAGTTTTGAGGTTTGGTTACAATGAGAGAATTATTGACTTACTGCTTGAACTATATATTCTTCAGGATGCTTGGGCAATTTGCAGGATTTTCAAGAAAGCCAACTCCACAGCACAAAGAGCTCTTTCTCACTCTTGGGTGTCTCCAATACTACCTGAAACTACTACTACTACTAAATCATCAGACATGCTAACCGAACATGTTCACGGTACTAACAGTATTTTCAGTGCAGATAACATTTCCCTGACAACCAGAACTAGTTCAGTCATCCGGTTTGGTGACAGCTGTGAAGTGCAGCAATCATCAATAGCTAGTTTTTCACCATTAGATCCTATTTTCCCCTATAAATCTATCAATCAAATGACCTATGAGCCATCTCAAGTTTCAACCTCAAGGGGTGACCTCTCCACAATCTGCCCATTACCTACCATTCAAACAACTGAACCCTCAAAATGCAACATCGATGCTTCTTCCTTGCTACTAAACATGTCATCTTCCGTCTTTGGCAATTTTGGAAAATCAACCAAAGATCTGGACTATAGTGTATCCATATCTCCAGAACAGTGTAGCAATTTCCTAGTGACACTACCTCAGGATATGAGAAGAAACTTTGGTCATCAGCAAGATCAGATAGCTTTGGTAAGTGATGGGAATGTAACACAAAAAGATGAGCAGTGGGGTAGCATGCAATCTCTGGGAATTCCCACTAACTTTCCAGTGAACATGGCTGATGCATGGAAGTCAAACTTGCTCTGGGATTCTTCACCTTGTCCAAGTGATATTTCCACCACTTATTCTACTAACAAGTGCTATACTTGAGAAGGCAAACTATCCTTCTATTTTTATCCTAGTTTTGCTCACTCAAGTTTCTTCTTTGACATTTTTAATATAGTTATTCCTTTTCCTTTTTGTTAGAAGTTTAGTTTCAAAATGGGATGTAAAAAATTTTCACGTAGGGATTTGATGTATTCTTGACTAATCAAAACTATATATGTACTCCAAAATTCATGAACTTAAGAATTCATCTGGAAATTTGAAGCCAACAAGAAACTCTGCTAGTTCTTCTAGCATTCAAGAGACATTGAATGGCTTCATTGAACATTGTTAAGGTGTAGTAGATATGCACATTTTCCAATGATTAATTGTTGCTGTTTGATTAGCAATATCATTTCAAACTATTGCCTTTAGAGGAAGTATCAAATATTTAGAAAGACTCTTAAAGGAGTGCATAGGACACTTGGACAAAACACCACAGATTACATACTTGGATACTTATAGCTAGAGGCCAGCAGAGTGCGGAATGAACACGAACGCGTTACCCAGGGGCCTTTAAGAAACTGCAAACAGGAAGACATCAATTTTCACTCTGAAGTCTCTGAACTTAGCGGAGGAAATCCATGAAATGTTTTTTTTTCCCCGGCACAAATCCAACATCATATAATTAATGCCTTGGTAATGGATGTGATCAGATACAAGTGAGAAAAGAACAGAACAAAGATTCCGGTCATCTTGTATGGAAGCAAATCAAAATTTTTATAAAAAAAAAGTTCACAAACGAACCAAAAAACACATCTAATACAAGAAAAAGTCAAATTAGCGATGGCCAAAGGCCTTAGCAAAATGCGCCTCGCAACTAGTTTGTGATGGGTGGAATGGGACACTGCACGGTGATTGGCACTGGTTGCCAAATTTTAAATTTTAATTTGCCACTTGAAAATCGAACGGGCTAGTTTAAGCATTTTAATTTGTTTATGTCCTTATTATAAGGGAACACGTGTTCCTCTACTAAGCTATGAATTCTTGTTATTTTTTCATTTTATATTAATTATATAATATATGTATTGTATTTATAAAATATAAATAAATTATTTTAATTGATAAAAATGATAAAGTTATAAAATACAATAAATAGTTATATTATTTATAAAAATATCTCTTTTAAAAATTAATATATTATAACATATTTTATATTATAAGAGTATTATAAATCTAATTATCGTATGTTATAATTTATTGTATGTAATATATTATAAATGATATAGTTACTTAATGATAATATAAATATATATATATATATATATATATATATATATATATTAGTATTTATTACATTACAAGGAAAAAGTAATTTAGTGACAGATTTTGACCGTCGCCGCTAAAACTGGCATTGTAAATAGGGCTATTTAAGATTAAAATTCAGCTCGACAACTGACTCAACCCGCCAAATAATTTTATGAGATTATGTCGAACGTGGGGCTCGAACCTGCGTCCTTGTTGTGGGTAATATTTTTGTGATTTTTTGTTCTTTATATTAATTATATAGTTTTTTATTTGCAGATTAGTGACGGATTTGCAAGAGATTTGCGACGACCCATTTTGCCGTCGCTAATTACTGACGGATTAGAGATGACATTTTAATAATTATTTAATATTAATGAATAATCACAAATACTGTAGCTAATCCCTCGCTAATTAGCTACAACATTTGTGATTATTCACTCCATCAACAGCGATACATGATGAAAAAAGACTTTGTAAAACTTGCCAGCGTATACATTCTAGAGAATGCAGATTGACGACTAGGATTTGTTTCAGATATGGAAAGTTAGGACACTGTATTGAAGATTGTCCAATGATGACTCATGAAGTGCCAAGACCCCCAACTCAACTAGTCACGAAGCCAACAGAGCAAAAAAAGCTGAATGCGAGGGTTTTTGCAGTGACTGGACCGGAGGCTACAAATAATGTGGTAGCAGCTACCCTATTGATTACTTATGTGCTAACTCTTTTTAACTGTAGTACTAGTACCACCCATTCTTTTGTACCTCAATATTTTGCCAAAACCATTAAATTAGCCCCTACCCCTGTTGTGGATCCTTTTCATGTATCTTTTCTTTGTGGAAAGGTCTTGGCATCCAACCTTGTATTAAGAAGATGCTGGGTAGAAATTGAAAATAGAAGTAGGGGGAATCTTTAAAGGAATATTTGGTCACATTGACTCTATAATCAACCTTAGTGGCACGTATAAAGACTAATCCAATACATAGATGCTAATTTGGAGAAAAGTACAAAGGAAGTTCTAGATGACCAGCAAACAGATATCTAGATTCATAATGATGGGAATTGGAGGTTTAAAGATTATATGCACTTGATAATCTAGGTTTGAAAAATGAAATTTTGGAAGATTCGCATAATTTGAAGTTATTTGTACATTCTAATGGAACCAATATGTATAGAGATTTGGAAAAAAAAAAATTCTTGGTAGAGTAGAAAGATAGTGAAATGTAGTTCATGCTATTTAGTGTATCAATAAATGAGGGCTATACATCGACTTGAGGGAATTGGGTAGATACTAAAAAAAAAAAAAGCAACTGTTAAAGTTTAAGGTGGGAGAGAAGGTGTATATTTGGAATTTTTTTTTTCTTACTAAGAGGGGGGTAATGAGGTTAGGAAGGAGTGAAGAGTTAAGTCCATGATTTATAGATCTTTAGGAGATGTTAGAAAGAGTGGAGGAACATACTTATCGTTTTGTCCTTATTGCCAGCACTGTCAAGAGTGCAGCATGTTTTCCATGTTTCACAGTTGATGAGGTATATTATATGCTAGAGATTGAATCATTGAGAGTAACTAAAAACTTATCCTATGAGGAGGTTTTTTAGAGATTATAGATCATAAGGAGGTGTTCCAAAGACATTTCGTTACCCTACATCAAAGATTAATGAACAAGTTATACCCTTCGTGAAGCTACGTGAGAGTTGAAGGAGGACATGTGCAAGAATTATCCCTTTTTCGACGTAGAAGGCAAGTTTAAGTTTCGAGGATTAAACTTTTTCTTAAGGGGGTAGAATGTAAATGCCCAACCCAAATTAATTTGGGTTTTGTATTTTGACCAGCTCATTTGTGGCTTATTTTACGGCCTATGAGATAGTTTGTAAGTCTTATATCGTGGGAAATTAAGACAATTTAGAGGGGTGTGTTTGTTATTTTAGTCTTTGAGGTTTAACCTACATCTTTATCTAAACGATATTCTCTAATTTTTATTATCAGTCGTACATTACGATTATTCGCTGGTACCAGACACTAGGGGAGAAAGCTCTGAGATTTTCCAATCTTAAAGGTGAGTTCTACGAGTTTTGGTTGTTTATTCAGTTAGAGAATGATGATTAGATGCTAGGAGATCTCTTCCTCTCTATTTTTAGGATTTTGAAATATAGGTTTAATGGACTCATTAGGGTTAATCTTCTTAATTGATTTTGGGCACTGTTATCGTTTGATGTTAGGAAACGATTGTAGTGTGTAATTGGCCTTAATTGGAGATATTAGTTTGGCTATTGAGGTAGGTGGTTCCGACATCTTCTATTTTCAAGAAAGTTATGAATTTTATTTTATGTACAAATTTGGGATTGAGTTTGATTATTTTGTTTGGCTTTGAACAATATGATTGTTTGTGCTATGTATGATATGTGTGTAATAGCTCATGGATCTAAGAGAAGGGGAGGAAGAATACATTCTAAAATCTATGTGTGACTGAATCCTTCTCAATTAATAAGAAATCTCAATTTGACCTCCCTAACAAGATAAAGAGTCTGGATTGATATCTATGATCCTCTTTCTAATCTGAAATTCATAAGCTTTCGTTTGTTATGTAAAGAATTAATAAGTTTAGAATTTTTGTTATCCTGTGTATGTTTGTATTATGTATGAGGAAAAAAATTGATTCATGGATAGATGGAATTGAATTATTTGGAATTCTGATTTATTATATTCTTTTTATAATTAGTTATATTCTCCCTCCATCCCGTTAAAATTGATAGTGGTTGATTTAATACGAAATTTTATATAAAAGTAAAAGTTAAAATATAATAATAATATAGTATAATAAAAGTAAAAAATATATGGGGTCTTATAATATTGTATATCAAATTTAGGTATATAAAAGTAATATATGTGGGTATATTGATTATTTTATAATAAATTATATAGTAAAAATTTTCTTTTTAAGAAAAGTGTCAATTTTTTTAGGACATTCAAAACTAATAAGTCGGTCAATTTAGTTGAGACGGAGAAAGTAATTAATTTTATAAGGTGTTTTAGAAAAATAGTGTGGATAATTTCTAACCCGTTATTCTATTAAAAAAAAAAAAATCGTTTCCGACTTTCTACTTACCTCTGTCAATGGTGCCTGAGTATTGGGGGAAATGCTTGGATGGATCCGGTCTACCGTAAACCAATGAATCAAGTGTTATATAATATACATTGAAAATTATACACTTTCAAAAAAGTATAATATATTAATGCGTTTGGCCGCGGTGGACTGAGTCCACACAAATATTTCCCCTTAAGTTGTGGCTTCTTTTCTTCCTTTTGTTGTTTTGCCTTTAAAGCTATAGTGTAAATAAAAAATTTTTAAAAAAAAATCCTTTGCTTTATTGCGAGCTGCCACATCCGTACTCCCAGGACAGATTTTATTGTGAAGTTAAAAAATAAATAAACAAATAAAAGTGCTTCGATTTGGGTTTCTACTCTTGTAATGTGGAGACTATGATGTCCCCACAAGTTTTAAAAGAAAAGAAAAAAACAAAATGTTTTAAAAGAAAATGGGTTGTTTGTAGATGGGCTGATCTCGTGGCCCATGATTGTCAGTTTTTCGAGCTCAAATATTAATTTTTTTAGGTTGGGCTAAATTGTGTTATTTTAAAATTTGGGCTAATTTATGTTGTTGCAAGGCCCATAGTTCGCTTCCTGTCCCAAGGGCACAGAGCACGACACTAATAATCTTATCAACAAGAGTTGATACTTCTTCTCTACTCCCATCCCGCCCCCCCCCCTTTAACTCCTGATCCCGTGGGCATGTTCGGTATCTCGGGTCTATTTGGTAACTTAGGGCCTACTTGGTAATCCAATTAAGTAATTAAAATTGATTAATTAAACAATTATTTCATTGAATGTATTTGATAATGAATAATATTAAGTGTTTAATTAATAAAATATATTTGATAACAAATTTTTGTTATCGTTTACTTGATTAAGATGCACTGAAATCTTATTATAATTTTAAAATGGATTGTAAGTTATATAAGTATAAAGTCTGAATATGTTAAATACTCATCTGATTATTAATATTCTTTTGTGTTTAATCTAAATTGTAATAAAATATAGTATAAAAATAATTTAGATTTCAAATTCAAATTTAAGTCTTTATACTTTATTTTTTAGAATTTAATATTTAAACATTCAAATTTCAGTCTTAAACTTCAATTTTATCAGACGAACTATCAATTAAATATATAAAATTAATTTATTAAGTACTTATTTCATTAAATGTATTTGATAACAAATAATATTAAGTATTTAATTAATAATTTATTAACATATTTTTATTATCACTTAATTGATTAAAACATATTGAAATTCTATTATAAATTTTAAGTGAATTGAAAGTTACTTAAATTTGAAGTATGAATATGCTAAATACTAATCTAATTATTAATATTATTTTATATTTAATCTAAATTATTTTAAAAAATAATATAAAAATAAATTAAAATTAATTCATATTTCAAAATTCAATCTTCGAACTTCAATTTTAGAATCCAATATTTAAATAGTCAACTTTCAATATTCAAATTTCAATTTTATCAAACGCAACGAGTATTTATTTCATTAAATATGTTTGATAATAGACAATATTAAGTGATTAATTAATTAAATGTGTTTGATAATAGATTGTTGTTATCGCTTAATTGATTAAGATATATTGAAATTCTATTCTAAATTTAAATATTCTAAATATTTATTTAATTATTAATATTATTTTAATATTTAATATAAATTAAAATAAAATATAATTAATTCAAACTTCATATCTAAATTTTAATTTTATTAAATGAGTCCGTACAAAACTTTTGCTTCAGAGTTTCATTCCACGTCGCCATAAAATAGACTAATAATCTTATCTCTGTTCCTGCAAGTCCCACTATGAAGGCAAAGCAATGTAACAAGGCAAATAATAAATATTAGAATCATGGACGGAGACCCCCTCCAAAAAAAAAAAAAAAAAAGCATATTATAAATCAACTAATCTTACATTAAGAATCCCAAACCTACAAACTTTAACTTCCATTTCAAAATAATAAACACAAAATACTCGAAGAATTGACTTTTCCACAAAGTAAAGAAATGCAGGGAGTCTCCAACAGAGGGTGCCGAACAAAATACAAACTTAAAGCTTTAAAAAAAAAAAAAATGCATGGATTTTTCAACAATCTAACTTTCCTTTCCTTCATGATGCTTAAAGTAATCCACTATTGGTTAGATTACCGAAATTAATGTATTTATAAAATTAAAGATGCTTTCTCCCAATGCTTCTTATTCCGATTCTTCTTTTAATTTTTAAGAAAAATTAGTCGATTCAATCTCTTAACTTTTATATTTTGAAAGTTTAAATTCTTTTTTTTTTATTTTTTAAATCCTCTAACTATTATTTTTGTACGAGTTTAGTCCTTTTTTTAGTGTTCCGTTAGTCAAACCGTCATTTGACTAACAGAACCCTAAAAAAATGGTCAAAACTATACAAAAATAATAGTTAAAGAACCTACAAGGTTGAGAAAAAAGAAAAAGAACCTAAGCCTCCAAAACATAAAAGTTAAGGGATTAAATCGATTAATTTTTCAAGTATACTTATAAAGTATATTTGAGTTTTACAAATTAATAATATAATTGTTAATTTTTTATAAAAGTTAAAAAAGTAAATATAATAAATTTTAATCACATCGGATATAATTTGTTATTTTATGAAAGCGTTTAAATAATGTTACATTATGACGTTTGTTTAATTTTAAATATGTGACTATCAAATTAATGATATATCTATTCATTTAATTTCTATCATATCAAATACTAAAAAAAAGAAAAAGTGATAATAAAATAATCATACTAACCATTCTATCAGATCAATTTAAAGCAAAATTAAAACATCAACGATGCAAATTAATTAAATTTGGGAAGTATTCCTTCATTAATTATTTATTTTTTTTATTTTTCATTAAATAATAAAATTTTCTTAAGATTTTGTTCCAAATTTTTCTTAAATTTGAGATAGATTTACGTTGGATTCCTTTGTTAATTTTTTTCTTTTAATTTTTCATTAAATAATAAATTTTCCTAAGGAATCTATCCACAATTCCACTTAAAATTAGGAATAATTCATTTATTAAATTTGTATTGGATTTTTTATTAACTAATCGTCTTTAATTTAGAATGGATTCCTCTATAAGAATTTTGTACCCCAAATCTATCCCAAATTTGGGATGGAGTTGGAATAGATTTTTTTATTAATTTATTTTAAATTTTTATGAAATAACATATGTATTTTTAAGAATCTATTATGAATTTGTTTTAAATTTTAATTAAATTTGAAATAGATTTGCAAAGAATACTTGTATTAATTTATTATTTTTAAAAAATCATTTTAAATCCATCTAAAATCCTTCCAAATTTAGAAGCAATTTTTTAAATTACTTTATTATTTTAAAAAAATTAATCGACTCAATCCCTTAACTTTTATATTTTGAAAGTTAGGTTCTTTTTCTTTTAACTTTTTGGATCCCTTAATTATTATGTTCGATTTTTATCCTTTTTTAAGGCTCGTTAGCAGATGACCAAATCCACACAAAAATAATAATATAGGACCTAAAAAGTTGAAAAAAAAAGAAAGAAAAGCAATCTAAATTTTCAAAACATAAAAGTTAAAAGAATAAATCGACTAATTTTTTAATTTTTAAATATAATTTAAGAATTTTGAAAAAAAAATAAAATTAGGACACATTTTATAAATTCTTTGTCTTTTATCTTTTATGGTGAAAATTACCTTCGAAATTAGTAGAATAAAACAAAATAAAGTATGTATTTACTTAAAATTCCACAAAAGCATTTTGTAAAATTTAAACCTAAGAACGCACTAGACCAATGCCTTCTGACACGTTTGGGTCATGCTATTGCAATATTATATATATATCATTGTTAATTATTATTTATTTATTACTATTATTATAAAATTATTGTTATACTTTTGATTTATTATTGGGGATTCTTTTATTCCTAAGCCAAAAAAAAAAAAAAAAAAAACTCCTATCGATTGAAATTTTTCAGATTGAATTCATATGAACGTCTCATCTCATGTGTTTTTAGGTATATGACTTTTACTAACACATGAATCCTATTAAATCATAGAGATTAATTATAAGAGAATTTTTATGAAAAAGATATAATTATTAGAGACCGAACTAAGAATTGAGGGTCGGAAGATAAACAAAATGAAACAAATATATTAGAGACAACATTGTAAATTTTTTTTTAAAAAAATTGAGGACCAAAAGGTACAATTTTGAAAGCCCTTTCTTCAAAATTTTAATTTTTATAAAAAATAAAGAATGCATCTATAAAACGCACCCTTATTTATTTTTTTTTCAAAAATCTTGAATTATTTCAAAAAAAGTTGAAAAAATAATTAAAATAAAGCATATTAGAGAATCACGTCCTTATTTTGACAAGTTGTTTATATTTGTTATGAATGTTCAAGTTAGTTTCCATAATCTAACCAAAAACGGTTTACTCTAGCTAAGTCAGATTGGGAAACGAAGATACCCAAATATACATGCACGCCCCAACCCTCCCTCCAAGGGTGCTTCGAATCCTTGGTGACATTTCCTGTAATATCTTTTATAATATTTTTATTAAAAATAAATATATTTAGAATACGATCAAGTGTGTAATAATTTATATATATATTTGATCGTGTTTTAAATGTATTTAAAAAAAATTATAATAAAAATATTAGAGAAGATGTTATAAGAAATGTCACAGAGGATTCGAAGCGTCCTTGGTGGGTCGTAAGAGCGGAGGAGAAAAGAGCGAAGCACACTGTGTTGGGGGTAGCGTGGGAGATGACACAATGGAAACTGAATAGAACCTCCCTCTGTCATAAGAAATCCAAATTACTCCACATTTTTCTATTATTAGCTCAATATGTACTTTTTACTGTCCCTCTCATTCTACACTTCTAAACTCGAAACAAATGAATTCATCAATGCCATTTATCTTCCAACCATTAGTCTATGTATTTCTACTTATAACAGTCAAATTTATTTTCATTTTAACATGTAGTAAAATAAAGATATTACTATCAATAAGATTCAGATTTAGAATTCTATATAAAAAAAAAAAAAGACACGTGCAAAGTTTATTATCATATTGATTAAGCAAATAATTTGTACCAATATTGCCATGAGCAGTATAGGTCATTAACCTAAACCTCTAGAAGCAATTTCATTATACAGCAATTTAAAGAGGGCATTTGCCCCTACCCAAGCTCCTAATAAAAACCCCCTTCCCCCCAAAACACATGCATACAATCAACAGCACCAAAACGTTGGATAGAATTGTATATGTTCATATATATTCATCAAGAAGAGAATTACATTGGTGAAGTTTCAGGAAGAAATAGTTTGATTGTACCCATATTAAAAAGGATGTTTGCCCCTTCTCCAATCTCTTAATCTATGTAATGTGTATCAACTGTATTTGCCTAATAGATTCTTCCAAATGCTCCACAAGGAAGAACAAAACGTTGCCCACAGCAGCTGCCTTGATGTTCAGGGAATAGTTCATAAGACTTGTAAACCTGGGGATCATTGTAAGATTGAACCTGCATTGGAGTTGAGAATATTCCTTTACCGCAAATCCACGTCTTCCTCGGAAAGTTTTCATGAAGGAGATGTGTTCCGGCGCTTGGCAACTTTATATTTTTGACGATGAAGGGATGATCCAACAGCATCTCAGCGGTCCATCTCTTGTTATGATTTCTGTCTAGACATCTTTTCAAGAAATCTCTACCATCTTCTGATATATTTACAGGAATATTAGGTTTTTCATTTGCAATTTGATGGATTAAATCGTGCAAATCCCTGTAACTCCATAGCGGTTTTCCGGTGATCATCTCCACCACAATACAACCAAGAGCCCATATGTCACAAGCTTTCTCATTCAAACCGCACGACACTGATTCTGGAGATGCATACAGTGGTGTGCAGCGGCTCTCACCTGATCCATCTGCCTCCCATACCCTCTTCGACTGACCAAAGTCTGCAATTTTAAGCAGGCTAATCCCGCGTCGTGGGAAAACCAGGATATTGGCTGGTTTGAAATCGCAATGGACGATTTCTTTGTCGTGAATGCTAGACAGACCTTTCAGCAACATGTAAGTGTAAGCTGCTACGAGGGATTCCGACATATTGCCATTGTAAACCTTGATCATCTTGTCGAGGCTTCCTCCAGATGCATACTCCAAAAGAAGATTATAATACGCTCTTCCGTTCTCTACACTAACGTCAGTCCCGAACCCTTGAATAATATAAGGACAATCTCTGAGTTCTTGAAGCATACTCGCCTCCACTCCAAGAGAAGATGAGAAACGAAGCTCAGTACTCTTCACAGCCACTACCGCAGTCGTAAAGTAGGAGTCATCAACAGGCGCGGCCAAGAAAACAGAACCATAACTTCCTGCACCAAGGAGTTTGTACTTTTTCCACGCCATATGATCTTCTCCCCTGATATGCCTTGTGTTCCAGAGAAAAATAGTTTCTTGAGCTAAGAGAATGATGAAGTAATGAAAATACTGATGTGATCTAACTATGATAAGGAAACCATTATGGGAGCCCTAAACTTAATTCATTGTTACATATAGGATGAATTATCCCTTCCAGATTAGGGAATCCTTACGGGATTAGGGAAGGCTTCAGGTTTTTGTAAGCTATGGCGGGAAAACAATCGTCTTAAGAGAGGGGGGGGGAAAAAGGAAAAAAAAAAAAAACTTTTTTGATAAAGTGTTTTTTTTTATAATTAGGCAAAAAAAAATTCATAAAAACGATTTCTTTTTATCATTATGAAATAGAAATAAAATAAAATAAAATAAGAGATAAAATATAAATTAGTTTTTTTAAAAATATTAATAAAAAAAAAAGCGTTTCCCAAGCTTCTCTCGGGGGTGAAGGTTGGTTTGTTACAATGACTTGAATTACTGCGAAAAACAATATTAGAAGGCTTGAGTTTGAATGCCAAAAGGATGAAGATTTGCACACTATTTTTATTCTCTTTTAAACAATAACAGAAGCCTCTTCCCTGCTCTCACTCATCTTGACGCTCAAGTAAGCTCAAGTTTTAGATGGATGACCAACTATTGCTAATGTGAGACGAGAATTCATAAGTGAATAGTTAGTTTAGAAACGAATATTTAATATATAAAAAATTACCAAAGAGGTAGAGCATTGAACTAACTAAAATTTGTCTACCTTTTACGTAGAAATCATTAAGTTAAACCTTGCCAGTCGTTAATTCATGACCCGCTTACAAAAACCTCTTTGAAAGTTATGAATTTTACAACCTACTTAGAAAAAAAATTTCACTTCGATTAAGAGAAATAGAATTTCCCAGTTACCATATTCATTCATTGGCACGAAGGCAAGTTCCATATGGCAAGTTCCAAAAACAAAATAAAATTTCCCACTTAACAAATTCATTCATTGGCAAAGAGGCAAGACCCAAAAACAGACGATAGATTTTGGATTGAACTTACAGTTTACCTTCAGCTCTAAAAAACAAGAAGTAAAACTGAAGAAGCGCATTTACAGCCCATACATTGTTTGTCATTCAAATCAATCCCACATCCATCTTTCCAAAACAAGCATAGTTTAACCAGAGTGCAACAAGAATTCATATTCCCTTTTAAAAAGTAACAAATATCCTGCAAGTCCCACTATGAGGACAAAACTGTTTAACGAGGTAATAACACTAAAACCATGCACAAAGACCAAATAATTAGCCACAAAAATCAACTAAACTAGCATTAAGAATCCCAGACGTACTACTTTAACTTCCATTTCGAAATAATGAACACATAATCCTAGCAGAATTGACCTTTTGACAAAGTAAAGAAACACTGGGAGTCTCCGACAGAGGGAGCCGGACAAAATACAAACTTAAAGCTAAAAAAAAGACCTCATACATTTCGACAAATCCATGTTGGAAGCTGTATCTCAAAATTACTCTCAAAGCTAGACAAAAATTACTATAGATTTCATTTTAGCTCTTGGCAGCTAGCTTTTCCTTGGCCTTCTGAATCTTCAAAACCTTCTTCACAATCTTCTGTTCCTCCACCAGAAAAGCCCTAATGATCCTACAAAAGCAACAAAAAGGTCAACCACCTGAATGCAAAATACATACAAGGACTAAAATGCACTAATCTGTGCTACCCATCAAATATATGACCTCAAGTAGAAAAAGCTATCCCCAATATGTACCTTTCTCTCACAGCACTTCCAGACAATACTCCACCATAAGCACGGTTCACAGTCCTCCTGTTTCTAGATAGTCTAGACCTTTTGTATTCAGCAGGTCTCAAATGTGGAATCTGCATATAGAGAGAAGAGGCAGGGGGGGGGGGGGGGTCAAAGTCTAGCACCCTATACAGTTAACTGTACAAACTCAGTATACCATCCTTGGAACTAATACAAGTCTGTGGTATCCATCTAGTATAGCTGTCATTTCAGGGAGGAAAAATAAAAAATAAAAAGGATGTAAACTGAAGAACACGAATGCAATCAATTTAACAAGTTAACCAAAAGATAAGCTAGTGAACTCTCTATATGAAGTCAATCCTCAAAGTCTTTTCTTGAATGATATGGTGTGCTTGTGTAGAAGATCAGAAAGATTTCCTTGCATCCATACGATATATTGGGATGGAAGATGCAACTAATGAAAAGAATTGATGAAAGTGCAGCCACTCACACATGAATACTCACACCCAACCCACTCACCAAGGTCCAAGGGGAATACAAGGAAGGAGGAGAGAAGAAAGAAGCAATAGAAACCAGGGACCTCTATTTGATTATGATAATATCCTCATTAATTTTCTACCATACTGTATGAATCTTACTTTGTCACATCATGAAAAACCATTCTGAATGTTATATCTAAAATAAATAAATTCATCAATATCATTTCCTTTCTCATTGTTTTCTACTTCCTTCGTCCACTTATAATGCCCATGCACACCCCCCCCCCAAAAAAAAAAAAAAAGAAAAAACGTGGGCAAGACAAAGGTAATACATCAAAAGATTTTTAAAAAAAAGGGAAAAAGGAACACGAGGGTATAAACACACATCAACCTTGCACCCTCTATTCGTGGTGGGGCTGTGAAGCAAAAGAAGAGAGTGCACACTAGAAACTGGGTAGAACCTACCAATCAGAAAGCCAAAAATAATCAAAATACTCGAAAATTTTCTATTCTGAACTGCAGACATTTTACTGTCCCTCTCATGATCCATCATTCCACTCTTACACTTGAAACAAATGAATCCATCAATGTTATTTCCCTTCTCGCCATTCTCTATTACTAGTTATAATAGAGTCAAATTTATTTCAGTTAACATGACCAGCCCCTGTCATAGAGTAAGAGAATTACTTCTAATGGCCATCAAAGTTCAGAAGTGGAAAAGAATAAACAGTACCTCCCAGGGAAAACAAAAATCAATCAGAATGGGGACAAGTGCGACAGTTCTGTACCCTCATATCTCTAACCATAAAAACAAATCCCAAATTCCCTTTACTTTATTCATTTTTCACATATAAACCACAAAACAAAATACTAAATACAGTTACAACTCTCAACAGAATTCAGTAGAGAAAGAATTAGTGCCAATGTCATGAGTTGTATAGCTCATTAACCTAAACCTCCAGAAGCAATTTCATTACACGGTCATTTAAAGAGGACATTGTCCCTCCCAACCTCCTAATACATCCCCCAGCCACACAGCCATACAATCAACAGCACCAAAGAAATTGCTGTTAGAAACCATTTCAATTGTACCACATTACACCCAAACAACAACATAAATAAAACCCAAATATCTTCGCCAAATCAATCACTCTATATGTACTTATTATATTCGGATCAAAATTCCAGAAGTATCCACGGCACAAAAAAAGATTCAGAAAATGCATGGAAAACACAAGAAAGCTTACTCCTTGAATCCTCTTGCCAGTAACAGGGCATTTTGGTCCACTTGCCCTCTTCTTCGTGCTCTGGTACACTAGCTTCCCGCCTATTTTCCACACATAAGATCCAAAATCAATCAAAAACAAAGCCTCCAAAAATACAGAAATACAACCAAACGAATCCAAAGATACATGCAAAATTTGAACGGTGAGCACAGAAATGAACCGGCTTACCCGGAGTTTTGACGACACGGTGTTGGTTAGACTTGGTGGCATAGCTGTGCCTCTTACGATAAGTCAGCCGTTGAACCATTTTTGCACCCCGTCCTCTCTCTGTGTGCGCTCTGTGTGTGAGGGGCTGAAACAAGTAGGGTTTTGGGAAGAAGGAGAAGAAAGTTATATAAAGGGTAGCCAAGTTAGTGTCGCCCTAGATCCAACGCTTGGGATGGGATATTTTACCTCGCGAAGGACTTCTTAACGTTCAACCCCTCATTTTAACAAAAATCATCATTTAACCACAAAAAATTAGTACACAATAACTCACTTAGGCCCCTAGGCCTTTTTTTTTTATTTTAAATAATGCAACAAAAACATTATTTTTTTTAAAGAAAGAAATGGCTAAATGGATCCAGCGCATCTTGGGTTAAATCATTCAGCATATATATATATATATATATATATAATAAAATTTGTGAAAGACTCTCGTTTTAATACATGATAGCATACTTTATTGATATTTAGTGCGTTGAATTTAAATGTGAAAAGTTATTGATTCAAATGAAAATTATAAATAAATATAAACATTTAATATACTTTTAAAAAATTAAAAAATTATAATTAAAAATTATTTATTTGATAATTTTGTAATGCCACATAAATGTTATTTAATAAAAAATTAACAATGTAAATTAATTCAATTTAAAATAAAGTTACACCTTAAAAATTTTCACTTTGAGGTAATTTTTTTTATAGGAATAGTGAAACAAGTTACTACTTTATTCAAGCAATGATGATTGTAGGGATAGTGAGAAAAATACAGAAACTATAATTTTGAATGCTAGAGCCTTGGTTTTAATATCTATTGACTAACTATCCATCTTTCAAGTTGAAAAACCTTGCCGTCTCGGTAATTATTGCGTGCGCCTGTTTGATAATAAAATTAAATATTTAAAATTAATTAATTAAATAATTATTTTATTAAATATGTTTGATAATAAATAATATTAAGTAATTAATTAATTAAGTACTTTTAATAATAATTTTTTATTATCGCTTAATTGATTAAGACGTACTAAAATTTTATTATAAATTTTAAAGAATAGAAAAATTACTTAAATTTAAAATCTAAATATATTAAATAATGATATAATTATTAATATTTTTATATTTAATTTAAATTATAATAAAATACGGTGTAAAAATAAATTATAGTAATTTAAACTTCAGATTTAGATTTCAAATTTCAAAATTCAGTTTTTAGAGTTTAATTTTTCAGAATTTAATATTTAAATATTTAAATTTTAATCTTCAAATTTCAATTTTATCAAATAAGCAATATCTCATTTTATAAGTTGTGAAGATTAGGGTTCCATTTTATAAAGTGCGAAAAAAAAAGAAAAAATAAAAATGAGGCAAAATTAAGATGAACATGTCCTTATTTTCTCAATTATTTGCTATTCTATCTATTGATTCTTTAAGTAATACCTCATCACTCACTCTTCTCCTAAAGGATATAAATCACTAGATATATAATATATAATAGAAGTATACAACCATAGAGCCAGGAATAATCGCAAATGTATAATGCAAGTCAAGAATCAGATGAATTTGAATTTGAATTCAAACAGAATCAAATATTATTTTAGTCCGTTCGTTTATTAATCAAATTCGTATTCAATTATTATTTGATATTATTTGAATTCGAATTGTTTGAGTTTATTTATATTTAATATAATATAATATATTATAAAAATAAATAAATATTATAAAAGTGTTATAAATATAAATAAATATAATAAATTATAATATTATATAATATAAATTATATAATTATTTTTTAAAATATATAATATGTTTGGAAATAATTCGAATATATTAGCAAATACGTTTGAATTTGTTTATTAATTGAATTGAGTCTTATTTGAATATGCATAAGCTCGAACGAATAATTTTTCTGATCATTTGGTTCGCTAATAGATTTATCGGGAGAGTTTTTTTTTTTTTTTTGTTCCTGTTCTTTACCACTCATCGTTCTTTCTCCAAAAGAAAGATTGAAAAAAAAACATAAATAATACCATCCCTTTGCATATGCAAGACTAAACTCTTGGTTCAATTTTTCCACCACATGCTTTACTCCTTCCAAAACTGAAGCAAAGAGGGTGAAAATGTTGAGAGGGTGAAATTATTTCAACACAACACAGCACCAAAGTTGAAAACATCTTCTCTACTATTTCTCTACTTGGGCTATACAGATTAGTCCTTCCCAGTTCATTCCAGACAGGAAGTGGAAGCTTGAGGCTTTTAGCATGGAAAAAGCAAAAAAACTGGCTCTACATGAATTTTCCTGCTAACAATGTTGATGTTGTTTAGTTTCTTCTGGCACCATTGCAATTGATCTGTTGTCAATCTTGACATGTTTAGGACCCTTGATACCAGTTTCAATTCCACCTGTGAGATGAACACTGCAGAACTCGGCCGACCTGCTGCTTGATGTTTTTGGAATTTTTTCACTATGCAATTTGCACTTCTCTGTATGTCTTTGAGTTTCCTTTCCTTCTGTGTGGCAAGAAAATATGTGAGCTATACAGCAGAAGAAACATAAAAAACCAACTTGACACCTATGGGGGAAAATTTAACCTTTTCGAGGCATGTCTTGATATTCATAAGCAGCTGCAGATCAGCAGCGGTGAGATGATCAACCGGACTTCCCTGACCGCCCTTTAATGCACTGCTAGTTTCATGCTTATCAGCACGAATGAATTCCCAGAAAACCTGCATTGATTCCTTGATGGCCTCTGCTAACTGGGTAATTGGTATTACATCTTTTTCCCCTACCAATTTGTCCTTTAAACAATCATCTGAAGAGAAGGGAAGGGAAAGTCGTTATGTGATTTGTGTGGCATTTTAAGTTCAATAACTTGAGAGGTATATAATTCCAAAGATTAATTCACCTTTGATCATTGGAGCTTGAAGAAGGCTACGACAGAAACATCGGCTCTTGACATAATGTTGAATTCTAGGTCCCTTAAATGGTTCATCCTCCAGAAATCTTTGCATAAGCACTTGCAATTGTTGATATTCGCCAGCAACATGATTATAGGAGTGGTAACCTTGAGAATCATGGTCTAGCAACAGCTTTAGTTTCCCATATTGCCAACGCAAAATTTCCCACGAAAGGCAAACTTGTCCAATATAAACTAATTCAAGATCTCGTTGCATCTCAGTGATTGATTTCAGTGACGGATCAGCAAATATCCTCCTTTGTTTGCCTATCCAGAAGCTTGGTAATGAAAAATGCTTGATGGATGAAAATGAACCCTTTTTGCTCGAAACAAAAACTTGAGAATCCATCAATTGGACAATATCTGTGTAATCATTAAATCATGAGAAAACTTTTCCTTCCAGTGAAAAACATCAACTTTATTTGAACGCGGAGAGCTTTTTAGGTAATCTTTGGACTATGTATACTTTCCAAAGCATATGCAGCCTAGTTAGTCACAATAAAACTAATTGGAAACACGTTCTCCTTCAACACTAAAAACAATTTCTACAGTAGAATGTAGACTTTAAACCATTTGGTGGCCTAATTCTAGTGCTAGGGAGGTAGCCTTCCACATTGAGGTGAGATCTTTGTTGGTGTATGGCGGATGATGGCGACAGGAAATCAATACTTTCCTTTCAATGATCTCCTTAAAAAATCTTCAAACATAAATAATATGTCGGGTAGCATTTACTAATCTGCATCTATTCTGGAACCGAAGAACAAAGATCTATTTAACCACAATCGACAACGCATGACATAATCAACCACACTTGGTCATGATAAATCAGGCATGCCACAACAGAGTTTACTATTGATCTACTCTGAGAATGACAAGAATGAATTTTTAATCACACAACTATTGATCATGTAACCTTGTATTTTCAGACTTTTTATGTTGTTTAGACGATGAAAAAGTTCATAACATCAATTGTTTTACTGGTTTATTTTCGCTGTATGGAGATTTAATGAGCAACGCTGCAACCAAAGAAATGTTAACTAGATAAAACTGAAAGCAAAAATGGGGAAGACAGTGTAAACTTACTGATAGCATGCAAGCTTTGGTAATTCAAGATGTCCAATTTTCGCATTTTTTCTGCATAGCTCTTGTAGAACTTGTGAATTTCTTCCATGAGATCCTTGTAATCAAATTTTTCTTCTATTTTTAGAGGCTTCAAATCTTCAACCATCTTTGGAGTCTCACATTCTTCTTCTTCTGATATGGTCGGCAATGCTTTTATTTTGGAGTTTTTCATTTCCATTTTCATCTGTTGGACTAATTGCTGATGTTCCAATAAGATATCTAACTCGTCTTCATCATCAGAATCTGATTCCCAGAGTTCCTTTTCCGAGCTCGCTTCTTGAGATTTATGTGAACCATCATCCGTCAAATTCATTCCATTCCCTTGTGTAGATTCATCTTCGTGAAAGGTATCAATTTTCTGGGGCAAACTTTCTTCATCCACATCGATGGTTTTCTTGGAACTGGGCTCCAATTCTATGTACTCAGCATCATTGTCTTCTGCAGTATCTTCAATAACATTTGCTTCTCTGTTGATAAAACTGTTAATACATGGACTCCTTTCAATAGGCTCTGGCTTCCTCTCATGAGTAGTGATGAGAGTGCCAGAAGCCAAGATTTCATCAGGGAGTCCATCAGACTGAGCAACAAGATTCTTAGCATATAGATGATCGGTAGAGTTTTCTGATTTTGGCTTCTCTGAGAATTCAAGCAATTGCACTTCATAGGAGATATCATCATCGTCCAAATGATAGTCTTCCAGATCATTGATCTCTTCATCATTGGTAAGCTTATTTTCAGCTGAATTTGCTTCTTGTTTTACCTGAAAAGTCTCTCCCATACTAGGAAACTCTTCTGGCCGAATATGTTCTTCAGTACTGCCAATTGAAGGAACTTTTGAATCAAATTCTGCAATTTTTTCTTCTGCAATGCCTTTCTTCACGTGGTCATCCATGGAAGCCCCTATATCAAGATTTTGACCATTGCTAGCGATAACATCAGCTGAACCCACAAACATCTCTTGAACAGTACAGCTCATAGGTTCTGGCTTTTGCACGAATCTACTCACATTCTTGCCTGACACAAATTGATACTTACGCGTGCTTGCGCTGTAGCCACTCTGCTGAAAAGTCGATTCATCTGTTTCTGCAAAATTTTCAGGGGAATCTTCGGATTCCTGATAAAGAAAACTAAAGGAAAACTCTGAACTTCCTTTTTCTTCAGAAAAATCAGGCTCCAAATCCCTGGAAGTTAGAGAAACAACTTGATCGTCTTCTTGAGAATGATTTACACTAAAATTTGCACCATTCCCCTGAGGTTTTAAATCAGCCTTCAATCTGCAAAATGAAAAGCAATCACTGCTTTTAACCAATACAAATCATGAGACGTACAAGAAGCAAACCCCAGAAAAGAAAGAATATAAAAATCACACCTTCTAATGCATTTGGCTGTGAACCAAAAGATGTTGAGCATGAAGGCCCACAGAGCAACCCACAAATTTCTACCATACCTAAACATTGTTCTGTACAAAACCTCACTCAAAAGCCTTTCATCTACACAACTAAAGTACAGTAGATTTTAAGGGTAAAGAGGTTCTGGTTAGCCATGGTAACAATCCAGCTACATATACTTTCAGCATTTATCCAAGAAAAGATGCTAAACCAAAAGAAAAGAGGGTAGGTGGGGGAAGGAGGGTATGGAGCAATCTAAGATTTTTATGCAACAAAAGTGGACTGCTCACTGTTGGATGCCTAAATTTGTGGAGCAAAATCTAGCCTTTTGCCACCTGAAAAACACAGTAAAGATTTTGTTTTGGAGTACTAGCATGATAATGGCGAAGATTGTGGGGAAGGAATGAGAGAAAAGGAATGGAATGAAATGGAATACTATATTTTATTCACCATTTAAGAGAGAGAGTTTGATGGATAGCTTTGACACTTATATTTCTCAGAAGTTTTGTCGGTTAAAAATTTGGAGGTTAACTTTTTGTGTTTGTATTCTATGATCATTTGACAAGTCGGTAATGGTGGGACAGAATAGAGCAATAAGGGGGTCATGCCACACCTCAATGCCTAAACATTTTTATTTTATATATAAAATTTTATATTATAAAATAAAATTATTTTACTAAAAATTTTATTGACACACAATCACCTATTACATTATATTTCTTTTATTTTTTATCTTCATAGTTCAAATTGCAAGGCTTTACTTCTAAGTAAAGGACTTCTTGGAGACCTTCCCACTCCTTACCTCGCTTGGTAAAGTAACTGCTCAGTAAAGAAGAGTGACATTTAAATAGTAAAGTAAAATGATATTTGAATATTAAGTCAGAAATTTAAACTCAATTTTTTATAATTATATTTTTGAAAGTGACTTGTAATTTTCAAAAATAATCGAACAAAGTTTAAACTTCTGATTTATTAAAAAATAAAAAGTACTTCTTGGAGACAACAGAAATTGTAGTTGGCTAGTTGTATTTCGGAACAATACCTATTTTATTTTTAGTTTCCTTCAGGTTCCTTTCTTTATTGCCCTTGAAGGGGTCAATACTCAACAGTCAAGAAGAGTCTTCTCAATTTTATTCCTGTGGCCACTCGATAATAACAAAAACATAAAGAATTTAACTCACAAGAAAACGTCAAAGTATAAAAAATTATGAAAAACAAAAACAAAATCATGTTATTAGCATTAGTTTACTACCAGTGAAGGATTTGATGGTTTTGAAGATAGCTAGGAAAGGTAAAACTACCATACCTCATATTCTTTGCCTTGTTAGGAGGAGGGTGTGTATGATTTTTTTAAAAAAAATGCCTTCATAAATTCCACCATTTAATAGTCATGAAGGATATTTCTCCAACGGTCAAAACAAATAAATGCTAGTAAAATACTATTTAAGGATGGTTTCTGTTTTTTCATTCTTTGGTGAGGGGAATTAAAAGGGTTGGTCAAAATCCTCTTTGCATCCTCCTCCATCAATGATATTAAAGTCTTACTACTTACCAAAAGAAACACCACAAGTTACAGCCTTCAACTAAATGAATTTATTAATAATAATTAATTCAACAGTTAAATATTAAAATATCAGTATTTGATCGGTTAATTTTTTTTAAAATGAATTTATAGAATATGTTGTCCATTTGTAATTGGTAATATAGCGACCATTACTTGTGAGTCTTTGCCATCTAGCACTTTGGCTACAAACCATGAATTAAAATGGCATATTCTTGAAAGGAAAGTAGGCCAAATGGAAGGCTAACAAGCAATTCTTGTGGCCTGTTCTCATCCTCCTCCTCCTGCTGGGTCAGCTCTCATTGACTTATCAACAATAATATACTCGTTTTTCTCTTACTCCATCAAATCAAGAAATATTCTTCCTTCGTAGCTCTCCTTTTCTTTTATGGTGAAGAGATTGAGATTGAATAAAAATTTTATGATAAAAAGGGGGAAGAGTAGACAGCCATTCACAGCCATTCTTGTAGAGTTCTATGGGTTTTAATGACCTTTTCTTAATGCTTTTGTCAATAATTACAATCCTCAACTATGTCCAATATGTTAATTAACATTAATGGAATTAGTGGATTGAGTCGAACCATTAGATTATTACATATGGTGACCCTCATGGGTTCTTCTCTTCCTGCTGCTCTATTATATAATTAGCCAGTTGACTGGGTAATTTTTCTTTTGTGTGGTTTTTTTTTTAAGTCAATGAAAGTGGAAAGAGATAGAGATGGATATAGACGTTTGAAAATTATCAAATTTGAGAATTTTTAATTTGATAAAAAAGTTTTGCTAACAAAATATTTGTTTTAGTTCGATTAAATAATGATATAATATCTTAATTGATAAAAAAAATTAACAAGTAATAAATTTTATACTCAATTCATATTTTTGTAACTTATTTGATTTAAGAATCAGAAGGAGAGGGAAGAATTGTGACCATTATTTTCAATAATAGGAAATTAAAGAATTTTTAAGAGGGAATTAAACTAATTTAACCGAAAAGTTTGAATAATAGATGAAAATGAAACCCAAACTAAATTAATATTACTCAAAATAGTATTTTGTTTAACTAATTAGGACAAGTAGCCGTGGCCGTAACGTCTCTTACAATGTACCTTTCAAGACATGGATATATGAAAAAAACGATGCCAATACAATTATAGAATCTTTCTCCTAAAGCTTATCTTTATTATTTCCTTGTTCATTTGAAATTGTGGGGGATAAAAAAATCCAAGAATTTCTTGTTAGCTAGGGGACCATGCCCAATAATTTGATTAAAACCTTAGGTAAAGTTAACTTTAAATTGTTTGATATTTAGTCTCTATTATTTGGACGAAAAAACTTTATATCGGTTAATATGAGGATTGATGAATGGTCATAGATGGCAAGAATTTGTGTTGGGGCTTCTAGTCGAAAATAATTTGTCCTAATAATAAAAATATTGTTGCTTGAGTTGTAAGTCATAGAACTCTATTCTATCCTTTCCTTTATTCCATTCCCCCGCCTTGTTTTCCCCTCCTCCTCACCCCTTTTTTAAAAAACAAAAAATGTTGGCAGCTTTTATGGTAGATTGGATGGATTATAACCTTGCAAATGACGAAAAGGATGTGGAAGACTGGACATTGTTATTTAGGGACAGATGGTATAGTATTTAGTTTTAACACACTAGGAAATTTCATGGAAAGGAGGTGGAAGTACGTCTGGTTTAATGAATTTTTAATGAAGTCTCATTTATTTTATATACATAGGAATAATAATTTATATATTTAAATTAAAGACCCGACTTAACTTTGTTGAATAAGGAATTCTTCAATTTAAATAAGAATGAGATTGAAGATAGGCTTTGTCCGATGACTCGTTAATGGAAAGTACGGATTAAATCATCTTTAATTTAGTCTTTGTCTAATACATATATACATACATATATATAATATTTGTATTTTTATATTATATGTATTACATAAATGTTCATACAAATTTTATTAAAAATTTTCTAGAAATATTTTTAAAATTTTAGGCCTCATGAGATCTCATATCACCATTGGGTTGGGTGGAGATCCTTTCCTTGTTCCATAGTGCGGACGGGCAGGGGCGGGGAATGGAGGAAGCTGGGACTGGCCGGAGATTTCTTAGGTCCGGACCAGCCCGTCCACCCTAAATAGCCATCCCTCGTAATGCATTTTCTCTAGAAAAAGACCACCCAGCCCATTATAATACATGCAAGGAGAAGTTTCCATAAAAGGGCCTGTATGTTTTGATCAAGTTCATTGGCTGGTGCAAGTTTATGGTGTTAGAAAATGAGAGCCCATACTAACAATGGATGCATTCTTCCCGATCCTGAATTATTGAACTGAGCCAGATCTTGGGTCCAACAGATTTTCTTACCCCAAGCCCAAGGTCATTCACTGCCCGTGCTTATTTAATCCCCACTAAAATCAACTCCAGATGATTACCAAAAAGATAGTAGCATATAGACAAGGTCAAGTTCATCCAGTGATGATTTGATCAATGGAAAGAGAATTCATTTCTCTGTTTCTTTAATTAGAAAGAAAATCATTAATCATAGCTCACCGCCAGGGAAGACCAACCAAAAATGGAAATGTGTCAAGGACGGCTTTCTTTTATCTTTTCTTTAAGATCCCAGAAAAGCCAGCTTCTGCTTGCCTTTAAAGTTCAGATTGCAGGATAACTTTAAATAATTATTTAAATATTTTGGAAATCAGACCATGTTTAGCTGGCCTGTCCTGGTTTCATTTCAGACATCTCACCTTTGCCAATGAAAGTACAAGAATTTTGAAAAATATTGACACAATTATTAGGGGGAGAAGTAGGATTATATTTCTTTCTTTTTTTATTTTTATAAAAATATAGTATATAACTCGAGAACACACCACAATAGATAAATATAATGCGAGAACAACTCTCTGCGACAACATCACATTAGAATAAAAGGAAAAAGGTAGAGGAAGAAGGATATTTCAACTTAATATTTAAAGGGTTTTGGAGGTGGTTTCAATCCAATTCAAACTTCAAAGGTACACCAACCATCCCAAAGGCAAAAGTGCCATTATCATATACCCCCATTAAGACAAGTGTACAAAATGCCTGTGAAAAGTAGAGAGTAGGAATGCAATATAAATGGTAGAAGACAAATTTGCATACAACATTTGCTTCAAGAAGTTCTTCAAATTTGTGTCCAAATTCAATGAGTACAATCTTGTCTCGGACAATCAAGTATGGGCATATAAAATAAGCCAAAAGAAAACCAATCATCTTTCCACAAATTAACATTACTAAATATCCTATTTATCCTTAAACACACTCAAACTATAAACAAGAATATCGCCAACTTAAGTCATACCACCACCGTCTCCAACCGCATACCACCGCCTACCTTTTGTGTCCACTAGTGCAAGAAAAGGAAAGTTTGAACTGTGATAATCTTGATTAAAGGGTATTTAATGTAATTTGCAAAGCAAAAACAGGATGAGAATAGAAAAGGGGAGAAAGTACAGTAAAAGGTGAAGTTTTTGGAACTGACTATGCTTTGAACAATTGATGATCTTTATTTACTAATGTCACAATTGAGTAAAGTAAGTTAAATAATCATAATCAGCAAGACTAGTGAAAGAAGCTAATCTTTCTACATGGCTTTCTCTCCCTGTGCGTCTCTTTCTTCTGTGTTCAATCAGATCAAGATGAAGAAGAAGATCCATTGGTGGAAGCATGAGGATCAACAGCATCCCTAGTCTCATTTTCATAATGACTGGCATTAGTGTTGTTCTCCTCATTGTTGTTGCTGCTGTTGATGTTGTATGATTCATTGTCAAAGCTAACTCTACCACTGCTAATATTGTTGTTGTCGTCGTTGTTGTTGTTGATGTTTGGTGCGGTGCCATTGTTGTTGCTGGTCGTATCTTTCTTGCCCAGAGTGTTTTTGTTGTTGTGCATCCAGACCTTGAGGACTCCACGAGCGACCCCTATTTCATGGCAGAAGTTTTCAATCATGGCGTCATCACATTTCTGCATTTTCCAGCCCAACTTTTCTGAAAAAGAATGCATCTTTTCTCTCTGCTCCTGGGTGAATTTTGTCCTGAACCGCTTCCTACCGCTCAGATTCTCCGCCTTGACAGCTGTTGGTGTCACTGGTGTTGCAACCTGGTGCTGGTTCGGGCCATGTTGGTCCTCTTGTGCGGCGCTGCTGAGGGCTAGCAGCATCTGTGGGGCATAAGATGGGGGAGGTGGCGGAGAGGGAGAAGGAGAGGACCTTCCGTGTTGGCGGAAATCAAGAAAATGTGGGATCATGGTGTTGGGAGGGGAATACTCATCAGGCTCCCGGCGGTGGAAGTTGCGGTGGCAGCCACAAGCGGCGCATTTGAGCGAGGTGGGATCCGAAGGATTGGCGGTGGGAGAAGGCATGAACTCTCCACACCCATCCAAAGCATGGCCACCCAAGGTGGCTGCATGGTTTTTCAAGCATTCTTTGTAAACCGACACTGCACCAAATGGTGGCTGCTGGAGGAGGTGGTGCTGGTGCTGGTGCTGGTGGTGGTAGAAGGAATAATGGTGCTTCTTGAGAGTGCCATTGGCGTAGGATAAGGGCTTAACTTGTTGAATATGAGGTGGGGTATCATTGTCAGTATCAGGGGTTGTGGTGGGGGTAGGGGTAGTGGTCAAGTCCATTCCTGGAGTAGAGTATGGCTCAATTCAAAAACCCCCAAAATCTAAGGTCAGTAATAGGATTCTCCTTTTGTTTTCTTAACTTGAGAGGACAAGAAGCAAAAGCAAAACCATTCTTTGGAGGTGGGTTTTGGTTTCACAGAGAAGAAGAGAAATGAAGATATTGATAATTCAGAAAAAGGGTTCTGATATTTATGGTGATTAGGATTGAATCGGAGGTTTAGGAAAATGGGATTTGGCTTTGAGGTGGGGATTGTTTGATAGTGATGAAAGAGAATGCAAGTAGACAAAAAGTCCTTCCCAAGAATATCAACCACTTGTTTAAGGAAAATAAAATCCAGGATTTGGGATTGTTTTCTTCTTCTTTTATCAAAGAGGGCTGAGGTTAGCAATTGCAGATCACATTGAGACCACAGCAGAGGTTAGCTGTGGACAATAAATATCATCCCTCTCTCTCTCTCTCTCTCTGGGGTGCTCTTTTTTCTGCTAGCTCTTGTTAGTGTGAACAGTGAAGAGAGAAGGATGAGGAGGTCGGAGATCACATTCAGACACAAACTTTGGTTGGATGTGAGCAATAAATATTTTGTGTAATGGCTAATGTCACTGCAATTAATTTAGGTTGGGAAAGACAGAGTCGGGTCTCCAACTTTCAAAGATACGTACACTTGGCACAAGAGTACCATGGGAGGAAACTTGACCCCCACTACTTAGTACAGTGTTTCTTGCAGATTTGGCTTCCCCACTTTGCTATAAATTTTGACCTGGGTTAATTCAAGCTGTTTGGTGATCATTTTGTTGTCGGTAGATGAAATTGGTTCGTGGGATGAATAGTTGAGTTATTATAGATGAAATTTCACAACAAAACTAGTTAAAATACATTAGCCAATAACATTTACACTGATATGGAGTATCTATATTACACATATTTTATGGCATTTGAATATCTGAATAAGTCATAATAATAATGTTAAAATAAACAAATAATAAAGGTACACTTATAAAAATAATAAATATATTTTTATTTTTTAAAATGCTCTCCTTGTTTCAAAATATTTATTTATAATTTTTTTATTTTATTTTAAAATATTTATTCATGTACATATTTCTAAAATTAATTAGTATTAATTTCTTTTCATGTTATCCACATTTATTTTAAGTCAATTATATAATTTTTCAAAACTTTTTTTTCTTCTTACTTTTTAAAAATTTTCATTAACTAATAGCTACTCCATTCATCCTTTTTTATTTGTCTATTTTAATCTAAATTTTTGTCACAATTTATCTGTCTCATTAGTAAATTATGATATATTAATTACTATTTTTCTACACATAACCCTCTTTAATACAATGAGTACTTTGCATTTATAGTAAAAAATTGAAGTAAATTAAATATATTTACAACACATAAAATTTTAAAATTTAATTACTCTTTAATAAAGAAATAGATTCTTTTAAAGTATAATAGAAAATGTTGATTAATTGACGAAAATTTCTTATTTTTTTTAACATTTGTGAGTTGATTAAAATGGATAAAAGAAACAGAGGGAGTAGTATTATTTTTAATATTCTTAATCTGTGTATAAAAAAATTATAAATAAATATTTTAAGACAAAAAAAGTATTAAATAATTCAAAAAGAAATGTTCAGGGGGGTACATCTCAGAAACAAAATTTTTACCATTCGCTCTCTTAAAATTTATAACAATATCTTTTAATATATATTTTTATATAATTTATTTTTAAATTTCAAATTCTTAATTCCGTGGTGCAAAAAATTCTTCCTATTATACATTTATTTATTTTCCAAAATATATGATGATGTAGTACAATGTTGTCTTAATAGAGGCTTACTTCAATGAATCATAAAAAATGACCTGTTGATGAGAAAGAATAAAGAGAAAGTACAATAAGACAATTGATGTTACATCAGCTCAGAAGCGTTACAGGTACACCGACTATGTATTTGAACAAAGAGGCATTTATGTCCCGAACTGTGGGCGAGTTAGGACTTCAACCTGATTTAAATTCCTAACTTCTCTAGGTCATTGGTTCGATTTCGCCTGTAGATATATTGGGGGATTTACATGGTGACTCTCCAAGCCCCTGGGGAATAATCGGGTTGAAGGTCTGGACATCTCATGTAAAAAAAAAAAAAGGCATTTATGGTTGAGCAATTGATACCTCTCAGATAATGTTGGGATGACAAACAAAATTTGTATATCCACTATATGTAAAATTAATTAATTTTTAAATTTCCAATTAATCTTATAATTTTTAATAAAAATAATTTATTTTTTCTCTTAAACTCTATAATATTTGGAGCTTTATTAATATGGATGATTTTTTCAAAAGTAACAATTATTTAAAAATAGACAATAATATTCGTTTACTAATTAATAGAAATAAATCCAAGAATGCATTCAATCTTCAGTTCAAACTATAATTTTGAAACAATCTAATAACTTATTTAATTAGAAATTATGAGTTCAATTCATATTCTGGATTATTAAAAAATAAAAATAAATAAAGAATAAAAAATTATAAATTCAATCTTGTGATCCAATAGCAGATGATTGATTTTCTATAATTTTTTTAAAAAATTAATAATGTATTTTTAATTATATCCCTTATTATTTATTACTTCATTGTATCATAATATTAATTGATTTTCAAATTTTAACCTAATTTCACAATTTCTAATATGGATAATTCAGTTTTTGTTCTCTTTTAAAACTAACTCTCTCTCTCTCTCTCTCTCTCTCTATATATATATATATATATTAAAACTTCTGAATATATGTAAATTCTCTTAAAGTGATCGTTATTTGATAATAGAATATATATATATATATATATATATATATATATATATATATATATAATATGACAAACAATCGGTATATTATTGTTGATAATTATATTTGTTTATCCTAGTCATAATGCCGCCTACAAATGTCACAATTCCCATTTATAGAAAAGGGGGCATTATGCTTGGAATCCTCAAACTTTCCCGATTCGCTAACCCCCCAATAAACAAAAACTTAAGATAATCAATTTGAGTGTGCTATGCATCCCCTTTAGGCACTTTGACTAATTATTTCTCTAACATGCTTCTTTAAGTGCACGTTCTGCTTCAAATAGCCATCAAAGTTATCTTTGTTTAATGTTTAATACTACTATAGTTTAAGGACTCTACCTTAATATCTACAATTAAGATATATATAGTAGTTACTTTTAATCAAACATTGTACAAGGTGTCTAATTACAGCTGATATTTAGCTTTGTATGCAAATGGGAGAGGATCTTATATAAGTGTAATACAGGTTTGTATTTTATCGTGTTAATTTGAAGTTACAATTATATAAAGAAATTTAATAAAGTAATAACTCGTTGGATTATAATTTCTCTTTCTCTCACACACACATATATATAAATATAATTTCATCCAATTTTTTACATTAGAATTCAAAATAAATCGCCAATTGTGGTTCAAAAAGCATCATTTTCACCTCCAAATTTAAGTTGCATCACTTCTTATATTTTCAATTAGGAAATTAGTTTATTTGGTTCATAAAGTTTGGAGCTCATAATGTTTTTGTCTTTAATTTTTTCTTTGTCGTTATGATTCTTAATAATTTTGTTTACCATTATGGTCCCTGATTTTATTTTCCTGTTTAAAATATTAGTCATTATGATCCCTAAAAATAAAAAATTAGAAACTATAATGACAAAAAAAAAAAAAAGAAAATCATTAGAGATCATAAGAATAGAAAAAAAAGATTAAAGACGAGAGCATTACAAACACTAAACTTTAAAGATCAAATAGACTATTTTTTTTTTTGTTTTGAATTAACCATCGTGACCATGTTCTTGATTATTTAAAATAATTGATTCCAACTAATTTTAAGATAAAAAGTATCTTGAGTTACTTTCAATTACTTTTTCACTTATAATTTTAGCCTTAATCATCCATGTTATCTCCAATCTAGAATCATCATCTTTTACCTACATTACTAATAAATCTTCCTATCAACCCATCTTGTCTATAAAACTTATATAAAATAATAATAATTTAACGATAAAATATTAAATAATATAAAAAAAAATGATTCAAATTATTTATATAAAATATAATTCGTATAGGAAAACATTTTACCCTAATCAAATTCCAATTCAAATAATAGACTCGTGAGAATTCAAGATACTGAATCCTTTGAAAAGACAACATTAGAGAAAAAACTAAGATTAGATCAGATTTTGTGGCATTTCATGAATTAGAAATTGATAGCTTAGCTTTAAAGCCGAAAATTTTGCTGCAGAGAACGGATAAAAGATTGACAGGTTGTAAGAGAGAAAAACTGACATGCATGATCACGCTTTAGACTTCGTTAGTCAATATCCCGCTTTAATGGATACAAACAATGCCCTGACAATTGTGTCACTGTCAATTGCACGCGCAGCATCATATTTTCTATGGCCGAAGAAGAATCCTCGAATTAGATTTGGTTCATTTGAAAATAACACTCACCCCCGAATTCAAAAGAGTGCAATTAAAAGAAAAAATAACACACTCTATTCAAAATTACTCTTTCAATCTCAAATTATCTATTTTAGTTAATTAATAATTAATTACATCTTTTTTTTCTATTTATACTTCTTTCTCGTGTTATTTAAATAAGAGCAAACTATTTAATATGTATGAGAAATAAAATGTTATTAAATAAGAATAAATTTAGAATATTAAATCTTAATATCTTAAAAAGAGAAATAATTTAAGACAAAAATTAAATTAAAAATGAGAGAAATAATTTAGAATAGAGTGAGTAATACATTTGAATCAAGCACAATCTTAATTCTTACTCTTAACTCTCTTTGATCGGAATATTTTAATAGCTTTTTTATCATACCGATAAAAGTAATGTTTGTTTCTAAAATTTTAAAGTTTACATCGGCTAATTTGTGAATGATTATTGATAAAGTTTGGTCAAAGATTACCTTTAGACATAACTTAATTCCCCATAACTTTTTGATACTCGTGTTATGAGTTGATGATCGTAAAATTAAATCCTACTAGATTATTTTTTTAAAATTGGACAATAACCACAATTGAAATATCATATCGAAATTATATTGTTAAGACATATTCTGTAATTTATTTGATTCGAATAAACTAAAAAGTTAGTTGATAGATTCGTCAAAATTAACAAGGTAAATATCGTTAAAGTGCACAAAATTGATAAAGAGAGGCTATGACTACATAGTCTGCATTTGGTCAGTGATGCTAAAGCAAATTGATATGAGGCATGGCTTTTTATCCAATGATCTATTGGCTTGGGATAACTTTTTGTATTCGTCATAATTAGGACCCAGAAAAACCAGCACCGACGATCCAAAACATTAATACGGTTACCAGTAATCGTAGAGAATTGGTCACATCCCATGTAACCAGAAGTCACAAAAAGCATGCTCAAACTTTCACTTCATAGATAATCCCTTTAACTTGTTGCGTGGAGATATTTGTTAGAGTTTCGTTAACAAAAACTTCTTCTGAAAGAACAATTAATAATCACGTATAATTTTTATTTACATGTAATTATTGAGATTTGTAACTTTTCAATCATGAAATTAAGCAAGAAAATAATTTTACAAAATGATAAGTAATTATAAATACAAATTTATTCTAAAAAATTATAGTTAAAGAAAATACTTTTGGTAATATATGTATCCTTTAAGATATGGCTTTTAAAATTGAAATGTTTTGGAAAACTTCATTACCATTATGCTTTGTCAAGAGACTGATAATGCATATTCTTAGTCAGGCCGGGAGGGGGGGGGTTTAAAAAAGACATATGCAAATGGTTGATTATTCCAAAAAATAAATTAAAAAATATATTAGAAAATTATTGCTCTTAAGAAGAACTTATTAATCCTCAGTGTACCTGTTTAGTAATTTTTTTAACTACTGTGTTTATGATAAAAATTATTCATTAATTATTAATAAATTTATTATTCATACTGATCAGATTCATAAATTATTTTTTTTTAAAAAAAACCTTAGTATAATCCCATACTAACAGGGAAGAAGAAAGCCCGAGAACATCAAGTTGAGCGCTTTCAACCGTGGAAATAATAATAAATCAATGGCGGGCGCCGGGGGGGGAGAGGCGGGGGGATATCAGAGGAACATAAATGGACAAGTTGCAGCTAAATATCTTTTCACTCTTATCTTGGGGGGAAATTTTTTTTTTTTTAGGTTAAATTTTCTACCCCCTCCATATTATCATATTTTTGCAATCAACCCTTCCATTTAACAGTTGTTCCAATTTCACTCCTCCCAACCTAAAAGGTATGACGTCACCCCCTCATCAATTATCATGGTAAGTGGGATTATAAGTTGGGTTAGGAATGAGTTTTTATCAAGATACCATAGTACAATCATAATTTTTTTTGGGTTAAAAAGTACTGATAATATTAAATTTTATTTCTAAAATGTCTTATATATTATAATTAGCCACACTAATAACTCATTTTTTTAAATAATAAGTTACTGAATACAATATAATAATTCACTTATTCTTTGTTTTTTTTAATAGTTGTATCTTTGATAACTTTTGACATCACTAGTGAACAAAGTTGAGGAGAAGGGTCAAATTGATATTGTGCTTTCATATATAGAGGGCTAAGTCAAGACAATTGACAAATGAAGACTTACTTGAGATGAAGTGACAATTAGGAGGACCAAATTGAAAGTAACCCTTTTGGGAAAGGTTTCATATGGAAATAATTAAATTAATTAATTAAAGTAAGAGAAGCTTCCAATTAAAGTAGTATAGTATCTTAATAAAGATTATCCAGGACTGCCATTTCATAGTCAACCCAACAGCTAACCAGACCACTGTGCAATAATTGAGGTTCTTCTTGGGAATGGAATATGATTTCAATCCATATCTCTAACTTATCAAAAGTTGCATAGATAGGAGTTAAGGTTTTAAATTCTCCTACTATAACAGTCATTGATAATTGATGAGTTAGTTGGGTTTTTTACTGCTTTTATACATAAAATATTAATTTAATTAATTAAATATATATATTAATTATGTAGTATTTGATATTTTTATAATAAATTAAATTATATTATCCTAACATTTGACATTGAAAGAATTTTCCTGTGAATTACAAATATCTTTCCAAAATTGTACTTTTTAGAAAAAAAATAATATTTTTACTAAAAAATAATTTTATAATGGCATATTATAGATATATCTAGAGAAAAAAAAAAGAAAGAAAAATTCTTATATTACACAGTTGTAAGTCTATAATTGGTTTATTTTTCAACTCTTTTTTTTTTCCCCTCAATTTTATTCTATTTCTCATCATCTCTTATGACCGAACCCATTTTCTTAAAATACAATTCAAATACTCAATTGCCAACTATTGACTTAACAACTCACATTCTAAATTTAACTTTGTGAGTTTGACGTTTTGATAAAAGTCAAGAATTATCTCAGACAAAACTAAGAAAAAAAAAATTACACAAATTTGATTTTTATAAATTATTATATCAAAATTTTTTATTATATATTTTAAAATAATATAAAATTTTAACGTACGTAATTAATAATAATAAATTAAATGTGTATAAATATTCTCGAAGTCGTAGGCATTGTCGTAGACAAGAGATGTGGGCACCCATGCAATTTGCATCCGGAGATTATTGGGAAGAGGTCTTTGGGATAATGATCATTCAATATGCTGCATTGCATGGAGACTAAGAAATGATGGATCAGCATCCACCCAAAGACAAAAGGGGATTTGCATCCCTTCAAAATGTTTTGTAAGAAGATAAGATTAATGTGTGAACAAAACAAAATATCTCCAATCCTTTCAAAACTACATGGGATTGGGACACAAAACAGCTTAGCAGATAAGAATTTAGAATTTATCCCATGATTATTACATAGTATAGAATTTTTTTTTGTTTTCTTGAGATATATATATTAGATGTTCTTTTAATTACTTGGACTTGTGAATAATCCAATCCAAGTGTTGGCTCACACATAATGTGACATTTCAAGAATTCGATTCTTTAATTTGTGCCCTAGAAACTTACACAAAGGTTCCTTGTTGATGATTCCCAAACAACCCTTTTTTTCCTTCCTTCACTCCTAGATAGATTTGCTTGCTTTGGTCCCCGATATATAGATTCTTCTTTTAATCTAAATTCATATTGTTATTAGGTTTGTAGTTCATATTTAATTGTGATCTATTATTTGTCTTGCATTAATATCATATATATATATATATATATATATATATATATATAGAGGTCTATTTGGTAATTCAACTAAACATTTAAAGTTGATTAATTAAGTACTTATTTATTAAGTGTGTATGTATTCGATAACGGATAATATTAAGTAATTAATTAATTAAGTATATTTGATAATAATTTTTTATTATCACTTAATTAATTAAAACGTATTGAAATCTTATTATATATTTTAAATGAATTGAAAATTATTTAAATTTGAAGTCTGAATATGTTAAATACTTATCTAATTATTAATATTTCTTTATATTTAATCTAAATTATAATAAAATATAGAGTAAAAATGAATTATACTTAATTCAAATTTCAGATTTAGATTTCAAATTTTGAAAGTCAATTTTTAAACTTTAATTTTCATAATTCAATACTTAAATATTCAAAATTTAATTTTATTACACGATCACTTAGATAGAGACTAATTGTGAGATTGCTATTTTTTGTGTTTGATTTTTTTTTTCATTATAGTAAAATCTTTTCCTTGTCTTTTCTATATGAACTAGACTAATAGTATGAATCATGTAAGTTTTTATATTTATTATTGATTTTATGTGTATTTTTACGTGATTATTTTTGAATAGTTATAACACATATATTAAAAAAATTAATGACAGTTGTATTCAAAATTTCTTATTTGATAATAGATACGGTTTACGTTATCTTATCAATAGATATAAAGAAACATGAATTAATATCGTTTCTTTTAATCAAGGGAGAGTGAATGCATATAGAATCTAATTTTTTTTTTTTTCAAAGAAGAATTTGTCAAAATAGTTACAACTTGATAATGAATATTTCTATAGTTACAACTTGATAATGAATATTTCTAATTCAAACACAAATGAGGACGTATCTAATACTAATAGTTATACAAGCATTAGGGTATGATGATGACCCACTAGTGGCCGCAATTGGAATAATGTGAGAAGAGAAATTGGATTGCTTAGTGCATGGCTCGACTTTTGCAAGGTTGGTCCACAAGAATAGCTTGTTTGTTTGCCTATTTTTAGTAGTCAATTTTTGACAACTAAATATGGTTTGGGTTTCATTAGTATTGACTTATTCACACCAATGTGGTGGCTTTTCATATTGAATTTAGAGTCAAAATGTTTTAGAATTCCATTTGTTTCTTTCAAATTTGATAGCATGCAATTCTTCTTCCTTCTATATTATTAGTGAAAATTATACAAATTTTGAAATATCAACATACTAAATATTTTTCTTATTAATGAAGAGAATAAAGTCTATATATGATAGGATTTGAGTTCTTAAAGTATTGGTTAGAAAAACAATGCTTTATTAGTAAAGAAAGTAACTAACTGCCCACTTTTGTGTCTAATACTTTAAGGTTTGAATTCTGATTTATTAAATTATGAATCAGGTTCACAACAAGTTAATAAACTAATCGAACATTTCAAAACAGTTAGATTCTTAAAAAGGATAGTCATAATCAAATATTTTGTAACGTTTAAATTTTCATAAAAAGATGGTCATATTAGGTTTAAAATCTGATATAATCTTTTGTGTAGAAAAAAAAAAATCAGGTATTCTATCTCTAAATTATTACTCTTATTCATTTGGTCAACTATCATACAACTCAGTGTTGGTTCAACTAGTCAAAAATTGATCAAATAGGAGGAGAAAACACCATAATGGATGGAAAAAAAAAAAAATGCACCCATCAAACTAAATTGACCATTTAAGTGTGGTTTGCAACCATCCTTATTCGATTATTTATTTATTAATGGTTAAAATGTTGGGAGCTTTGATTCCAAGATTGGTTTTAGGCATTGGGCCAAGTTCTTCTCAATATCAAACCAGGCCTGGAGAATTAGTCGGACTAAGGAAAACAAGCCTTGGACTACAAAACTGGGCTAAAAATAGACTTGATCCAAATAAAATCAGGTGCATTACACGTGCGGTATATCTTATAGCAGAATTGGATACAATAGCTATTGTTGTTTGGGGGGGGGGGGGGGGGTGTGGGGGAGATGAAGAATAGGGGGTATGGGCACAATAGTTATGCGATTAGATGTATTGAGATAATATTTGATTATAAATATGTATTTATTCGGGTTGAATTTTTATCAAGCTTTTTGCGTTTAGTTTAATTTAAATTGATATAATTTTGAATTCAAGTATTATTATTTAGAGTAAAAGTTTTTATTACGTTGAATTTAAATATTTAATTCAAAAATTTTATGAGTATATTAAGTTATATATATGTTAATTAATTAACTAATATAATAAAATATTTTAATAAAATTTAAAACTATTTAACTTCGAATTTTTAAACTTGTTAATTAATCGAATATCGAATCAAGTAGTACTTGAATTAAATTTAAATTAAAGTTTAATTCTTATTTGAAAACAACGAGCTCAATCTAATTATCTCAAATTGTCGACACATAATATTCATTTTGAATTCGTGAAAATTCAAAGAGTGTATTGAATTTATTTGAATTAAAAAATTAAATTAAGAAAAATATTGATTTTAAGAAAAAAAGATTATGATATTTTGTGAAAAATAAAAATTATTTAAATTAAACTTTTTTTTAAAAATTGAATTAGGTTGTTATGATATTCCTTAGTAGTGGGAATGTGGCCCCACATCAATGAAAACGACACCGTCGACTTTATATTGCATCCAGAACTGCAACATGTGCGAGGGAATCGTCTTCCTACGGGCATTGCTAGTATTAACAGAGTACCATCTTCAAGACTGTAATTTGATGTTTTTAAACTTTTCACCAATCGAGGTAAAAGACAAATTCCAAATCTTTTTATTCGTATTCTTCTGCTGCACATTGATATGGGATGATCACAGCAATCTTATAGCTATACATATATTCTCTGTTTTCTTCATTAGTTTCATTACATTGGCATATCCTGTTTTCTAGTATTCCTTGTTTGTTCTTCTTTTATGGTTCAGTGAGATGCCTCTTGCTATGTACATTTGTCATTTTACACTGCATCTTTTGTGGCAAAATGAATAGTTAGTTTGATTGGACATGAATATTAGGAAGAGTTAAAAAAAAAAAAGTGTTGGTTAATAGCCTAGTGAATCGAATAGTAGACTTGTAATTTAGAAAGATTAGGTTCGACTTGTAAAATATAAACAAAAAAAAGGTTAAAGTATGAAATGGAGCCTGGGTTTGTTAATTTGAATTGAGAAAGCAAGTGGGGCATGACAATTTCTCTTTCCTTTTGATGCATAGGTGATATCCAAAGAATGATAACTTAAAGTTGAAAGCTTTTTATTTAACTAAAATGGACATTATATTTGAAGCAAAATGAAAAAGAAAAGTAAGATATTCATTTTGAATTGGGAATGTGTGTAATCTTTGGGAAGTACTTTGTTGGCTGTATTTATTCTGCATTACTTTTATAGAGAATCTATTCAAATCAAAGTTTTGTTGCCATGGTCAAAAGATTCTCTAATTTTCACCTTTAAGTGAACATTGAACATTTTTTGCTATAATTATTAGGTTGAATAATTCCATATCAGAAGCAATGCCAATCTTTTGGAAGTGGTAGAGATTTTTGTGTTGATGCAAACCAAGGAAGACTAGCTTAGTGTTAAAAGTTGTTGAATTTTGCCCTATAAGGGGTAGCCGAGTTGGTCGGCAATGAGTGAGCGTGGAGACTATAAGGTCACAAATTCAGTCGTGCCGGTCAGTTAGGATTTACTTAGGTTAGTTTACATTTTCGTGGTTCTTTACCGGTTAGGACCACGATGTAGACTTCACCTAGTGTGTATCCAAATAGTAGAGGCTGCGAGCTTCTCCCGTCCTACGAAAAGCTGTTGAATTTTAAGAAATGCTGGCAAAAAAGTTAATCACCTCAGTACTTCATTGAGGTAGCTCCAATATTGATTTTTCAAATAAGAGCATTATCATGAGACACTGCAAGTTTTTGAGTTTTGAGCAGCATAGAATATACAGCAAAGAGTAAAACAAATACAGGTTTTCATGTCAAACAGATTTCATTGGAGAGTACGCATTTTTTGTGTAAACAATTAAGCCCTCATCTTCGGAAGTCAGGATACTGTTTCATTGGAGCAGGTACTATGGAAGTGTCCATTGGCATTCTTGAGAAATTCTCTGAATGATAAGCTAAAATTCTTGATCTCATTATGGATAATGTCATACTTTGGGGCAGATAACAATTACCGCACTTACAAATTTACAAATCTGCAAATAGGTTTATGTGCAACAAATGGTGTCATTGAACTCCTTTATCATTTCTAGCTTCTTTTACTTTTCATAAGGCCAACATCCTTTTTGTTTACAATCCCAAAATATCGTTTTATTCTTGTCACACAAGAATCTTTCAAATATTCAATGTGGTCAAGCAGTTGTTTTTCGCCATTTATACTTCCCTTGTTGTTCTGCTTCAAATGTCATGCTTGTTCTTAGGATTATTTGTGGAAGGAAAAAAAAAATGCTTATTCACAAAGGAAATATTTTTCAGATATTATATGATTTTCCTTACTTGGTTGTGCTGAACTTCTCTGACTTCAGAATTGATGTATTTGTTTAAATTATTTTGCAGTTATACCCAGCCATTTTTCATCTTATCTATTGCATCATGGACATGTACGGATCCCTTGATTCCAACAAATATGCATCAAGCATGTAGATTTGCAGAACATTTCGTGATTCATCTGTTTTTATGTACGATTTTATTGAAATGAAAAACTTCTTTCTGCCATTCCTTTCCTTAAATGAATAATACTGAGAAGAGAAGTGTATGTATTTTACAGTGAATTGAGGATGACGGGCACGAGGGTTCCTCATTGCTCTTGGCCCAAATGTCAAATGGATACCACATCAACTACATTTCAAAACACCATTATATCTGAAAATACTACAGAAATAAATTCCTCTTTGGTGGGGGAATGTTGGTTTCCATAAAGAACATCAGGTGAGGTCCGGCTCCAGACTACGCTTGTAGATTCTAGAAATATAAGACAGTTAAAAATTTAAATTAAATGAAAGTAATGAAACTTGTTGATAGAGAAAGATGGGGAGGGATAGACCTACTTCATTTGATGGTTGAATACCTCCTCTCTTGTATGAACATGAACTCCTCTGAAACAACGTATAATAGAAATATGATCTTCCTGAGAAAGCAAAGGAGAAAAGCAAACAACGTATTTCTCCTGCCCCCAGATGAAGTATGCATACCTTAGTACAACCATTCGTGTGTTTCTGCAATCAATTTAGAGTGGCCTTCACAAAAACACATTCATTTTATGGGGGAGAGGGGGCTTAGTATTTGTGTTTGTGCATTTATGTGGAATGGATAAATTAGTTGTTGGTAGTTGCTGTCTAGGAAAAACAATTGTATAAGATTCTAGGAAATATAAAATAAATAATCATCATTCTACATTCAAATATTCTTCTGAGTATAAAATACTAGTAAATATATCCACTTCTGCAAGAAATTGAGAAATAATGAATCCAAGCTGATTGGATTTGCAAAAGGAAACAAATATAAGTATTTTGGATTTTCTAAAGCCAGTACTGTTTTTAGTGTAATTTTCTCTGATCTTCATTTGTTGATGCAGACAATGCTGGCTCATCAAACGCTTTAAAATGTAACACCCTTAAAATCTGGTATATGCACCAATCTTGTTCCGAAACCTTCAAAACTAAACCGATAAATCATCAAGCAAGATGCAAAAAACTCTTGGGAGGTGAGTGCAGTCGACCACCTTGAGTTTCTTTTGCATATAAGCTTTGTCTCTCACTCAGTTTTTAATACCTTGCTGCTTCCTCTGCTTTGAAGAAATACTTGATTTGTCAAGACCTGTTATGGATGGGATCTGATCCTTTTCGAACTTTTCTTTTGCTTGATTGGAATGGTTCAGAGTTTCTGCTGGCAGGAGCTGGCCTCATCTTTGTGTTCAGACCCTTCATGTCAGCTGCTTTGAGCTTCTGCTGATTCTTTTCCATTAGCCAACGATCTTCTCTGCTCCATCTTAAGGCAATGTCCATACTTCTCAAGCCAGAAACCTTATCTAGATGAGATACTAATAATCCCATGCAGATAAGAATCACCAAAGCCCTATGAGCGCTAATAACCATGGTTTCTAATGAAATAAGGGGACTGGTTTATTTCACTTCTTTGACACTGGTAAGAGGTTGAGCAAGTCTAAGGCTGTAAACCGTCTCCTCCTATGATCCATTCCTGTAGATATAAGCTGATGATTATTTGTAATGAGATTTGGAGGGCCATTTAAAGCAAGCATCGAGGGCCCAGAATCCATAGATGAGTTTTAGATTCACCCCAATCATAGCTCTACAATCCATGCAAAACTAAGGCTGCTGTAAAAGAATCTGACTAGGATGAATAAAGGCATTGGAACAACACCTTTGAGAAGCTAAGCATCTTTTTCCTTGTTTGCCTGTGTGTCTATCATTTTGCTGCTTTTGTCTTCTAAGCAAAGACCAAACCAGTCAGTTAAGACTTCCAGCCATCCTTCTAAATCAGCAAGACATATTAGATTTTCATTTTCTATGTAGCTTATACTTTATCAGCCGAACCGAACCAAAAGCTTCTATCATGGCTTATATGGCAGACCAAACTTAGATCAGTCATAGAAAATTGGTTCAATTCACTTCCCAATTCACTGCAAAAGATCTTGACAGTGTTCGTATTATTGTCTCATTTTAAGTAACATAAGCACAACCCTTTATGTCATGAACTAAAAGATTAGTATATCGAGAGCAGGTCGAAAGATTTGTAGTCCATTTAGAAGTCCAGAACTAGTTTCTTGCCTCAGCTGTTAAATTTCAGTCTACAGATTTGATCAAGGGCTATGGTAAATTAGCTTTTCTTAGTTGTTAAGAAATGAAAGCTAATAGGGAGAGGCTGAGCTGCTAAAAGCCTAAAACTAGAAGATTGCCACAGGATTGAACTAGTCATAAAGCAAAAATGGGATGGAAAAGGATTAGGGAATATAGAACATCCCCTCCCTAAAAAAAAAAAACCAAACATTAGCTTTATGCCATTTGGAGATCTCACTTTTGAATTCCAAGCTCTCTTCCCTATGCAACTAAAACTAAAATACCAGTCTTGGTTTCTTGTGCTAAATGTTTTTCTTTATGCTGCTTTCTTTCTTTTTTTCTTTTTTTTTCTTGGTTGCCAACCTCCCAAGCCCTCTATCCAATGTTCCAAAGAAGACCCACTTCAAGTTTCTCTTAGTTCTTGAAATTTCTGATTTCTATGTTTTCTCGTTTATCCAAGTAAGACCATCTTTTTCTTTATTTACTTCTTTTAGTTATTAAATATGAAAACAACATGCTTGTAGGAACATTCTAAAGTAGAAATTCCGATGCTTTAGCAAAACTGCGTGGTGAGATATTGATGGTGCCTTAAGTGAGGGACAACGGTCGTGGTCTAAGCAGTACAAATTCATCTTGAATCTATTCTACCGGACTAATTCTTTACCTTCCATTTTTCGAAGTAAAGTGAAAAGAATAATTGAGCTGTTGCTGTCTAGTTCTCACCTCTTGTGTTACTTCAAGGATATGCCTCTATACTTTCCTAAATATGGGGTTGTTTTACTCGTGTACGAATATAAAATCTTACTTATTATTAATCTATTAAAAGTTTACACGAGTACTACCTGCTTATCAAGTAAACTTTAACATCAAATCTAGAAATTTTTAGAAGCATGGATTTTGCAACAAAAATTTACATTGTTGAATTGACCTCATCTATTATTTCATCAAGTTAGGTTCTCATCCATTCGTGTAGAATACATATAGCAATGTTGGCAGTAAATGATATGTACTTTAACATGGTCACTATACGTGCAACAACACACATTGCACAACAACTTTCCAGCTAGCGCTGTTACACCAAGACCCGTGGGCAAAAGCCCCAGAACACCACCCCATCCACGGGATTGTTGAGTGAGCAAATGATCTCTGGTGGGGGTTTGTGCTTTGCTTCCGGTAGGGATACTTACCATTTTCAGCTTGATGTACTAGTATGCTTTCACTGCCTCCTAAAGCTTTCTTCCACATATTCCCTAGCAATTTTGTACTAAGTGAAAATAAAATACTCTATCAAAGATCGAAAGACTGTTCAAATGGTGGCGATTATATTTCTCCATTTATTGACATAGTCTAACGTAATAGCTTTCTAAAACTTTATCTCAAACATATGGGCTCCAATGGGGTCTCAAAACTCTGCTTCGATTCTTGCATGAAATTACACATTCTTAGCCAGACAGGCTGAGACTCTGAATATTTTTCCAACAGTCTGCACCTACTAGTTTAGAGTGCGATTCTAATTTTCATGCTTATGAGTAGGATAACAAATTTAGAACAATCATTCCAAGACATTACTTTAAATTTTGCTTGGCCGGCCTAATTTGTAGTTTCTATGTTCTCATTTATTTGCAAAACGTGGAGGACCCAAGACAAAGAGCAAAGGATGATCTTTGATGCTAAAATTTGGAGAGTAAGTACTTTACTTTTGATATTGTTTAGTTGTAAAAATGATTGCTAAATGAGAAAGACAGAGTGGGACACTGCAAAGAGAATGTTTACCAGAAAATGAGATTAAAGAAGATGCTTGTTCTACTTTAAGATCATTCTAAGGGGGGGGGGGGAGGATTATATTCAATTTTGTCTGTAGAATATGTGCTTACAACTTTGCTTAAACAATTATTCTAACTATGTTAGAAAATGATGGGAAAAAAAGTAATCTAATGCTGTTATTTTTCTTTTTTAATTTAAAAAATAAGCAATCTTGACCATGGGAAATGAGAGAGAAGGAAGATATTATTCAAATGCACGATTTATTACTAAGTGAACCACTTAGGGGGAAAAAATAGTAAGAAAAAAGATTGAACCGTCCATACTTTTTGATCAAGTTACTTTCATTCAGGAATAGAACTAAAAACTTGGGGATGAAAGAACAAACTAAATAAAAGGATAATATTTTAATTTAAAAAAAAAATTAGAGGGCAAAAATGAAATTTAAAAAAATCATTCTGAAAATTTTTAATATTTTAAAAAGAAGTATAACATTTTAAAAAATTTGAGAGTGGCGCCACTCCTCAACCCTAGTTCCATCATTGCTTCCATCTCATAATGATGGATTTTTTTTTCTTTTTCTTTTTTTTAGAGAGAATTGATATGGTGAAATAAGGAATTTCTCATTTGAATCCTCTAATGTTGCATGAGTTGCACTTTGCAAATTATTGGGAAATTCCATGTGGATACTGTAAACCTTAACATATGTCATGCTTCCCCAATGATTATAATTTGGCCGGTGCCCTGAGATTAGGACCAATAGGGATGGAAGTAGGGTAGGCCAGATCAAACTTTGCTTAAATAAGTCTGAGTCTACAATTAGGTTTAAAGTCTGAATCTGGTTTGGTAACTTATATATGGTCTTTTTTTAAACTTGAGTATAAAAACTTAATCTATTTAAAAACTTATTTAAAAGCCTATTAACATATAATCTTTTCTTTTTCTATCTCAATTTAGTTTACGCCAATGTTAATATATATATATATATATATATATATATATATATATATATAAACTAATAATATGAAATTAAATTTTATATATACAAGATGAGTATTATATAAGATATATATAATATTATTATTACAAATTTTTTTGTAAATTTTATATTTTTTAATATAACATTTTTAAAATTTACCTTTCACCCTTCAAAATTTTTGAAAAATTATATCATTATTTTTTAATATATATAATATTTTATGTAATTTGTCCCTTTAATTCCTAACTTATAATTTTTATTTAATTTGTCCCTTTATGAGCACATGGAGTATAAGGGCCCGTTTAATAAAATAAACGTCTGAAAATTGAAGTCTATATTTAAATACTAAATCATGAGAGTAGAAGTGTGTAAAATGTGAATTTTGAAATTTAGAGCTCGAATTTGAAATCTAAATTAATTATAATTTATTTATTTATTATATTATATTTTATAATTAAATAGATATTTAGTATATTCAGATTTTATATTTAAATCATTTCTATTTTATTTAAAATTTATAATTAGATTTCAAAATTAAAGTTTAGATTTCAATATGTCTTAATTAATTAAGTGATAGTAAGAATTTATTATCAAACACACGCAATTAAATAAATATTTAATTAATTTTAAACATTAAATTAAATTATCAAACTGACTTAAAAACTAATGCTTAGCTTATGTTTGGTTCGCGGAGGGAGTGAAGAAGGGGAAGGGTACTTTTATTTCCACTAAGATAAGTAATAGTATTTACTTTTATTTTATTTGGTATGAAGAGAAGAAGAGGTGGAATAAGAGAGAAAATAATTAATTTAGTTTACTATTTTATCCTTCATTATCTATTTTGTTAAAAATTGGGTCAATATTGTCATTAATTACTTTTACTTTATTTCTCTCCCAATCTCTCTAAGGCTAAGTTTGGTTCATGAAGGGAAAGGGAAAGGGAAAGGGGAGGAGGAGTGGAACATTTTACTTCCTTCAGGGGAAGTAAATGTAATTACTTCCATCCTATTTGGTTAGAGTGTAAGGGAAGTAAATATGATTTACCTCTCATTGTTTGGTTGTAAGGTATATAGGGAGGAAATAATTATTGAATTACTATTATACCCATAAGACTAATTCATAAAAAATTTACAAAGTAGGCCTTTTTCTTTTTTTTTAAATGTATATATATATATATATATATATATATATATATATATATATATATTATGCATCATCATCACTGAGAATGAATAATACCATGTCAAACTTTCATAAATTATGAACAAGAATATTCTTCTACTATTATCAATTTTTTGAGAATAAAATAAATAAAATAAATTTCATAAATTAGAAATCCAATTATCTAAAATAATCACCTTTAACTACAAGTCTAATCGTGATAAATTATTTTACTGATATATTTAATTAAAAAAAATATGAGTATGATTTGAAGGCAACTACCATAACATACTCTTAGGAGGAGAGAAAAAAAAATCGACAATTTCAGAAGAGTAGAATTGTAATAATAGAAATGCCCTAAGATAGGAGAGTCTTTTAAATCTCATTTACTTCCCAAATCATCCAAAATGGAGAGTAAGAAAAAGTTGACGTGGAAGGGATCAAATTTCTTTCCACATATACTTCCCCCCTCTAATCACTCCAATCAAACTAAGTAAATTACTCATTTACCTTCTATTTTACTTCCCCTCCTATTTTCCTTCCCACTTTCACTCGAATCAAACTCACCCTAAATTAGGAGGAGAGGAAATGCTGATGTAGAAGGGAAGTGTTACCCCTTCTTGATTTACTTTCTCTCCACATTTACATCCAACCAAACAAAATGAATACACTATTTACCTTCACATCTACTTTCACAAAAAAATCCAATCAAACATAACCTTCCTCCCAAAGCATGCAACTGAAGTCAAGATAAGTATTCGAATAGGTTTCTATTATGCATGTATTGAAGGGGGCTCAGTTGATGGTCCTACGGGATAGAAATAGGCTAGGCTCTTAACAGGAAAGAAGCTCTGTGTTCCACCTTAAAGGATTTTTCAAACACTTTACTTTTGTTACTAATATGTCTATCACCTTCATTTCATGGCTATTGGACTGACTTACTATCGCTAGAAAGCCCACCGCCATATGGCATCAGAGCAAGATCCGCACAATCGGCTCAAGCAAGAGCAGCAAAGGCAGGAAAGTATTCATCGGAATTCACAAAAGGTAATTACCGATTCTACTTTCGAATGCATACTTGGTTTAGTTACTTTTCCTTGACTATAAGATAAGGGTCGAAAAAACCGTGGCCTAGCTTGGTTTAGGCCTAACTTGACCTCATATTTAGTAAATGAATCAAGTTTAAGCCTTAAATTAGGGGAAATTCTTGGGTGGACCCGGTCCACGGCCCCATAGGTGGACCGGGTGGGCCCAAATCCATATTTTATTCCCAAAATTACATTTTGCTCATTTTTTTAATTTTTCAATTTTTCCCTCAATCGTGGTTAACCACGGTTGAGGGATTTTGGAGACAAATCCCACCATGACCCTCACAAAAAATTAAGAGGGGAAAACTCCAACTCACTCTCTCTACCTCTGAAACTTGCCAAAACAAAACCAGAGAGAAACCGTCGGGATATGTGATGTCGTTTGCGGCGGCATTATGCTTCTGATGGAGATCTAACACTCAAACTTCAGTCTCTTTTTTAGATCGGCTGAATTCAGATTCTGATTGCGACATCTAATCATGTGTATATAGCCTTCGAAAAATTTTTTTCTCACCCACACTCCCAGATCAATCGACAATTTAGGATAGAAGACTTCTGTCTCTCTCTTATTCCCGTGGGTCTGAAGAAAGAACAACGAAAGGGAGAATGGGTCTGGCCTTCTGCTACTCATTTCGATTCCAGCTCGCTGCCATTTTACTTCTCGTTATTCAGCTCAGCTGGCATTCTGTTTCGTTTCGGTCTGGCTTTCAAAAAGTCAGTATATTCTTTTCTCCATCTGCTACCATTTTCATCTCCTTTCCTGTTATTTTACTGAATAGAATGCGTTTATTTGCTTCTAAAATGTCAATATGTTCTCTGCCTCTGAAGGTTCTGGTTCAGAATGTAGATGAGTGTACATTTTCCAAAGCGAATATGCAACTGTTGAAACTTCACATGCTATTGTACGTTCTATCATTGTTTGTTTAATAATCTAAAATCTTATCAACAATCCTCTGTGTGTTTTATGGTCGGTGGATATGAACTGAAAATGCCTAAAAATGCCTGGAAGAAAATTTTCTGTGTTGCTAAAAATCCATAAATACATAAAAGAATAGAGCAAAGTTTGAGTCGTCCCGTATAGTTAAGTGATTCCATAAACAATCACATCAAGCATTTATCTACTTTTCCTTTCACATTACATTTTGTCGAAGATGAAGGAATTGTTGTAACTTTTAAGATTGAATGTATCTCTTTAGAGAATATTTATTATTTATTTGTGTCTAGCATAGTGCCTTTTGGAATATGAAATAGCATAAACCTTCTACACATTGGATGTTTATCAATGGAGTTGTTATCTTTATTAATTAGGATGTGCATCATAATCTTTAACACCCGTAAATTCAAGTATTTCACTGCATTTTACTGTTGGAAAAGCTGAAAATTGAGGTATTTAATTGTCTTGTTTAGTTGTGAGACATTAAAATAATAATAATAATAATAATAACTTCCTCTCATCATTTCAACTGGTTACCATAGGGTTGAACTAGCGTGTGCTGTAATATACTTCGAATATCTTGATGTTGACTGAATTGAATTTGTACCACATATATAATTTTTTGGCTTGTAGGATGGCAAGTTGTGGAGATACAATTTTTATTGATGATTTAGAAGAAGACGAGGATGAAGAAGTTCAGTTCTTGCACCAAACTAGTGGGGAAATTCAGTCATTGCAAAGCAACGGTAACAATGATGTTGAGATTGTGTTTGACAAAAGAGCAGAGGGAAAAAATGATGAGGATGATAATAATGAAGTGTCAATAATTCAGAATTTGGAAAAAAAAAAATTATTGAATACTACTGTAGATTGTCAAGAGAAAGCGTATAACTTATACTGTGAATATGCACATGTCTGTGGCTTTAGTGTGAGGAAGGGAAAACAATACTACATGCAAGGGACAAAAGATATTAGGTCAAAAATCTTCTTTTGTTCAAAACAAGGAGTTAAAAAATTTGAAAGTGATACTAGTTCATATGAAAGGTTGGATACAAGAACTGATTGTAAGGCAATGATGCAGTTTGAAGTTGATAAGGATAGCATTTGGAAGGTTAGCAAGCTACATAAGGAGCATAATCATAAGATGGCAAAGACATATGAGAAGCATTTGTTAAAATCACCCCGTCGGGTATCACAGGCTCAAGGAGACACTTTGGAGCTAATGGTTGGTTCCGGAATAAAGACCTCTCAAGCATTTTCTTATATGACAAAAGAAGGTGGTAGTGTTGCAAGTGTTGGGTTCTTGAAGAAAGATGCTTACAATGAACTTACTAGTAGAAGAAACTCATTGATTGAAAAGGGAGATGCTCAAAATTTAGTCAACCATTTCAAGCATAGAGCTAGCACTGAAGGTATGTTTTTTTAGGATGTTGAGTTGGATGATGAAGGGCGAATTCATAATTTCTTTTGGAGATATGGTAGATGCCAGATTGATTATGATTTCTTTGGTGTTGTTGTAGTTTTTTATGCTACATATAGAACCAATAAATATAACCTAGTCTGTGCACTGTTCATTGGGGTAAATCATCATTGGCAGACAATTATTTTTGCTTGTGCATTTTTATCCGATGAGTCTGCTGCATCATTTGAGTGGGCGTTTAGGTCTTTTCTAGAGTCTATGAATAATAAGCAACCTGTGACATTCATGACTGATCAAGATGCAGCGATCATAAAAGCTGCCGATATAGTGTTTTCTGGGAGTCAACACAGATTATGTTTGTGGCACATCTGTAAAAATGCCCCATCATACCTAGGAGGTCTTAATAATGATGTAAAGTTTCAACAATTATTTTATAAGTGCTTGACTGGTTGTGAGACGAAGAGGAATTTGAAGAGACATGGACTGAAATGATCAATGGGTATAATTTAAGTGGGCATAAATGGCTAGAAAGATTGTACAATATTCGAGAAAGATGGTGTACAGCTCTCAATAACGAATCCTTTAGTGCCGGATTTAAGAGCACTTCAAGAAGTGAGGGTACAAACAGTGTTTTAAATAGTATTGGCAGTAAGACCACTTCTCTTACGAAATTTGTAGTTGAGTTTAAGCGTAAGCTTGGGGAATGATGCCAAAATGAAGCCGAGGCTGATTTTGTTTGTAAACATGGGAAACCACCTATTGCAGTGAAAACTAGCCTAGTTTTGCAGCAAGCTGCCCGCTTTTATACTCATAAATTGTACAAGGCGTTCGAGAAAGAGTTTAAGGGCATCTTGGTCTCATCTCACGAAGAAGCTTGTGATGATTCCACCATCAAGTTTAGTGTCACTTTGGAGACCAAATGGGGACCCAAGATAAGCAAAGTATACTTGAATACAACTACAAATATTATCAATTGTAGCTGCAAAAAATTTGAATCATATGGGATATTGTGCACACATGCATTAGCAGGTTTGAAAGCAAAAAAAGTTCCCACTATTCTAGAAAGATATTTATTGAAAAGGTGGAGCAAAGATGCACGAAAAAGGGTAAGCGACATTGATCAAGCCAAGATATTCGACATGGATGGCCCAAGTTCGGATATTATCTATACAAATCGAGCTATGAGATTTTCTTATGATCTAGTTTCTAGAAGCCAATCCCACGAGGCATGCAGGCTTATCATGTGGCGAGGTCTTGATAGTATAGCCAATCAAGTCGAAGAATACTTCAAGAAAAATTCTATGTTTGATTCACAGTCGGGGATTAAAGATCCAACTGCGAATATGATCCATGAGGGAAATGTTGTGGCGGATGATGAGGTTGCTGTTCATGATCTAAAAAAAATAAGGACAAAGGGAAGAGAAAGAGGTGAAAGGATAAAGGGTCATTTTGAGAAAATGAAGAGGAGTAATTCAAGTCAAAAGGATGCCTCTTCTCATGGTTGCAATGAAAATTTGTTTTCAATGTTAATCAGCAGTTTATATGTTTTCCATTTTTGTTAACGTAATTTAATTGGTTTATGATATAGGAAAAAGGAAGCAATCTGCCACAACAGAAAGCCAATTGTCGCAGCCAGGGAATGCAGCAAGTAGTGAGGCTTGCCCACTTGTGGAATTGTCCAATCCAACTTGGAACAACGAGGTTAGTTTGCAGTTGTTTCATGCATTGTGAGTTGTGTATAATTTTTCATATCTGCGAGTCTTGGACAGTTTTACATGTTATTTATCGGTTTCATTACAGGTGCTAAGCACAGGTGGTTCTTTTCAATCTTTTACAAGTATTTTGCAAGGGTTCATTGCATTGAATAGTATTACTGTTATAAGGCTTCTTTCTGCATTTTTCATACTTCTTGGTAAATGTTTTATTAAACAATAAGGATATTGATTTATTCTGTATTTTATAATGCTAGGGTGATCGAGGTGATGTCCAAGGTCTTCAAAGTCATATTGAACAGTGAGCTGCTTGCCGTTCCTTTTGGAGGTATGTGTGTGTGACTATTTTCTGGTATATCTGCTTTTATGGTGAATATTGTTAATCGAATTTTCTGGAATCAGATTTGTTGTAAAAGTAGATTTGTTGCACAGAGATTTTTTCTGGAATTTCTGCGTTTATACTGTTTAAGCCAAAATGCATCATCTTTAATCTTAGTTTTTTCATGCAGTAACTTTGAGAGGACACATTTATGTTAAATGGTGATTCTTTTGCTGTTTGGATATGATGAGTTTGGCAACAAGAGATTTCTTTATCATCCCAAAATACACATTTAGTTTTTTTTTTTACTGAGCACTTTGATTTCCTTTTCCTTTCCTGCTGTATTGTTGATATGCCTAAAGCATTTGTTGGTTGATTCTGGAATGGATGGGGTAATTGGGGTGTATTGTTGATTCATCATTTTGATTGGACTGAAATTTCTGGAGTGTATTGTTGATATGCCTAAAGCATTTGTTAGTTTGTTGGTTGATTCTTGAGTGGATGGGGTAATTGGGGTGTATTGTTGATTCATCATTTTGATTGGACTAAAATTTTTGGAGTATATTGTTGATATGCCTAAAGCATTTGTTGGTTGATTCTTGAGTGGATGGGGTAATTGAGCTGTTTGCAGTGAACATTTTTGCACTCTCATAAAGAATTCCATATAGAATTCTTTTCCAGCACCTATTGTAAGATTCCATTGCAGGGGGAAGTACTTCCAAAACACTGTTCAACAGTTCCAGAAAGTGACGAAAAGGAAGACAGAATTAGCGAGCTTCCAGAAAGTCTTTTGTGCAATATGAAGCTTAAAGCATGAATTACTGTATTCATCATCTTTTGTTGATTTTGGATCAAGGATTGTTGGCAAAAGCAGCATTGCATATCCTTTAGATATTTAAGTTAAGAGACATTGAAAGTTGTTCATTTGTTATATCTCTGTATTAGTGTATGCTTGGGATAGACGATGCTTTAGCACGCACCTTCCATATTCTTTTAAGGTTGCGTTATTCAGCCTCTTTTGACAATGGAGCTTTGGCAAGATCTACATTTGGTACTGTTGAATGGAAATTATTGGCAAAGTTCTTTGCCCTAGGTACAAGGAAATTACAATATTTGTGATTGCTTGACAGCAAAATGCTGTGCTTTATTGTTGGTTTTTTGCCATTGGAGTGAGGCAAGAAATGCCCTTGTGGAACCATAAACTCTCACATTGCTAGTATTTTCTTTAACATCTTTCAGAGCTTTGCTACGTTAGACCAGTGGCTATCTGTATGCCCGTTTGTTTTGGAGTTGCTATTAGGCAGTGTCACTTCTCTGACTAAGAACTCTCATTGTTAAAATTCTTATTTCTTGGAGAAGGAAATTTGTTTCATATGAAGGCTCCAAGAAAATGAACGAACACGTTCATATTGTAGCTAGTATTCACAAACTGAATAAAAGAGAAATATAAGGGTGAAATGATTAATTACTTTTCATGGGCAAAGTCTGTGTCTATGCTGCCAGGTGTATAGCTGCAAGCATTATTCTACATATGGAATTCTGGGAATTTGATGCCAACACCATTTACGGTTGAATGTCAGTTTCTTGAACATGCAACTTTTTTCACAGTAATCAGGTAATTTTATCTCAGAAGAAAAGCCAAACTCCTTCCTTTAACATCAAATACCATGTGGAAATTATTTTCCGAAAAAGCAAAAAAGAAAAAAAAACTGAAGGACAGGAAATTAAATCCAACAACACTTTCATTCCATCAAGGAAACAACACTTTACAAATACAAAGTTCTACTTCATCCTGCTTACAATGAAGCTATAAATCTATAACACAGAATTCTGAAAAATAGGATTGTTACAATGTAAGCCAATATCAAATCCGAAAAAAGTCAACAACAGGCATAGGGAAAGATCTACAAGTGTTTTCCTTGGTTTTATTGACTTCTTTTTCGAATCAGCCATTTCACAGGAGGTTGTGGAGGTGGTGGTGGATCAAAATCCGTCACAGTCAATGAGGATGTAATATGCAATGTCCAAGCCCTTTCCGCTTCTTCAAAAGATGGAAATGATTTGAAAACATTCCCATGATAGCCATTTACTAATTTATGACAATCCACCCAGTTGACAAAAATTCCACACTGTCTTCCTTGAAACACAACATAATACTTTCTCGATGTCATTCGCTGCTGCATTGCAAAATATGTACATTGTACTTCAGTTTTTACAGTTTAAGTATCACATCAGAAATCGACTATAAGAAATGTACTAAATGTATCACAGTTTTCCACATTCCAACAAATCCAATTGCACAAGTTCAACACAATAAAAAAAAAAAAAACACTTCTACAATTCTGTATTTACTCCACCAATTAAACAACAATCTCCACATAATTCTGCAGTCATTTAGCATTAATCAACTCTTTTACACCAACTCACAACCTAAACACCTCTAAACCAATCAACAATACACAATGTCACATTTTTCAACATTCCAACAAAAATGGCAGAACTTCAACAAAAAAAAAAAAAAAACTGTTCAACAGTTCAATTTTACTCCACCAATTAAACAACAATCTCCACAAAATTCTGCAGTCATTTAGCATTAATCAACTCTTTTACACCAACTCACAACCCAAATACCTCTAAATCAATCAACAATACACAATGTCACATTTTTCAACATTCCAACAAGAATGGCAGAACTTCAACACAATAATAATAATAAAAAAAAAAATAGTTCAACAGTTCTGCATTATACAATGCACAATGTCACAGTTCTGAAATTGAATTACACAAGTTCAAAAAATAAAAAAAATAAAAGGAAGGACTACCTAGGTGTGCAAGCCACTAGACGAAGATACCAGTGAAGATGCCTAACCCACCGCGAGAAGTTGCCTAACCCATAATGTCACAGATTTGTCCAAAATGCAAAAAGAAGAAAAGGAGATCAGAGGGGTGCGTGGGACGAGATGGGGGGGGGGGCTTTTTGGAGATCAAAGGGGTGTGTGGGATAGGGGAGCGGCATAGACCGAAGGCGATGTAGGGCTACATCGGAGGGGTGCGAGGTGGCGATGACAGAAAAGGGAAGAGACCGGAGGGGTGCGAGGTGGAGGGAGAGACCGGAGGGGTGCCTTGGAAGGGAGGAAGAGGGCTCGAGAACGGCGATGTAGGGCAGGGGGAAGGCGGGGGGAGAAAGACGTAAAGAGGATACCGGAAGGGTGCGTGTGCAGAGAGGGAGAGAGAGAAAGACCTCGGAGGGGAAAAGGGGAAGGCGACCTCGGAGGGGAAATGGGGAAAAGACAGTGGCAACCTCGGAGGGGAAAAGGGCGGGGAACAGGGCAAAAGACAATGTGGCGACCTCAGAGAGGTGCGAAGTGGAGGATACCGGAGGAGTGCCTTGGAGGGAGGAGACTGGAAAGGAGTTGTGGAGGGAGGAGAGACCTCGCCACCAGCGATGACAGATAGGCCGGTGGTCCAAGACAGGCGTGGAGGTCGAGGAGATTTGTGGGCTGCGTGGGAGTTGGGGGGTAGGAGGAAGCCGGGGTGAGAAAGAGGTAGATAGAATGAGCGGGATTTGTCTCCAAAATCCCTCAACCATGGTTAACATGGTTGAGGGGAAAATTGAAAAATTAAAAAAATTAGTAAAATGAATTTTTGGAAATAAAATAATCGTTTGGACAGGTGTTGAATTCTGTATGGATTTGGACCTACTCGGTCCACCTGTGGGGCCGTGGACCGGGTCCACCCAAGTTTTTTCCTTAAATTAGGCCTATTTAGTCAAAAAGGCTGAATTTCTTTGATACAAGTCTGGCTTAAAATTTATGAGGCTTGATCTATTTATATATTGTTATAAAATTAGGGTAGTGTTAAAATAAAATCTACACACTACACACTAAGAAAATTCTAACTATTCTTTGTACAAGAATTTCTCTTCAAACTTCTCTCTTTCTTTCTCTCACAATTCTTTCTCTAATCTTTCTTTCACAAAATGATGGTGTATTACAAGCTTAGAGAATAGCTCTATTTATAGAGCTCTAATTAGTGGAATACATCATGGCATACATCATCTTCAACTAATCTCAATTAATGATGTCTCCACTAAATGGTGGACATCCATAAAAATCTTCTAATAATTCACATAAATCCATAATTAGTGGAGCCTCCACTAATTAATGGAGATTCCAATAATTCATAACACTCTCCCTTGGATGTCCATCCATACATAAAGAATATGCCTCGTTAAAACCTTACTAGATAAAAAACCCAGTGGGAAAAAAAATCTAGTGAAGGAAAAAGAGTACACTATTCTATATGTCTGTTTATTACTCCTCATAATGAGATGATTCCTTTAAATCTTTAAACCGACGCATACCGATTTTATATCTCAACTTCTCAAATGTTGTAATCGGTAAAGTCTTCGTGAAAATATCTGCGAGGTTGTCACATGACCGAATTTGTAGCACATCAATTTCACATTTCTTCTGGAGTTCATGAGTAAAGAAGAATTTTGGTGAAATATGTTTTGTCCGATCTCCTTTAATATATCCTCCTCGTAATTGAGCTATGCAAGCTGCATTGTCTTCATAAAGAGGAGTTGGAATATCTTTGATTGATGATAATCCACAACTTTCTCGAATATAATGAATCATGGATCTTAGCCATACACATTCTCGACTTGCTTCATGAATGGCTATAATTTCAGCATGATTTGAAGAAGTAGCTGCTTGGAGATATCGAATGACTTGTTTAATTCCATTCCAATGTCGTCGTGTTGGTGAAGAACTAAATCTTGCTAATAAATTGACAGCAAAAGCAATATCAGGTCGTGTATTATTAGTAAGATACATCAATGCACCAATTGCACTGAGATATGGTACTTCAGGACTAAGGAGTTCTTCATCATTTTCTTGAGGTCGGAAAGGATCTTTATCCACATTTAATGATCGGACGATCATTGGAATACTCAATGGATGTGCTTTGTCCATGTAAAATCTTTTTAGCACTTTTGCTGTATATGTTGATTGATAAATAAATGTTCCACTCTCCAGATGTTCAATTTGTAAACCAAGGTAAAATTTGGTTTTACCAAAATCCTTGATTTCGAATTCTCTTTTTAAATAATCAATTATTTCTTGGAGCTCTTCAGGAGTTCCAATAAGATTAATATCATCAACATATATAGCTAATATCACAAATTTAGAACCAGATTTCTTAATAAAAACACATGGACATACCTAGTCATTTTTAAATCCCGCTTTCAATAAATATTCACTAAGACGTGTGAACCACATGTGCCCAGATTGTTTCAGGCCATATAATGATTTCTGTAACTTGATGGAGTAATTTTCACGAGGATAATGTTTATATGCTTCAGGCATATGAAATCCTTCGGGGGATTTTCATGTAAACATCATTTTCTAAATTTCCATACAAGTAAGCAGTGACAACATCTAATAGGCGCATATCTATCTTTTCATGTACTACCAAACTGATAAGATATCGAAGTGTAATAGCATCAACAATAGGAGAATAAGTTTCATCATTATCAATACCTGGTCTTTGTGAAAAACCTTGGGCTACTTATCGCGCTTTATATCGAACGATTTCACTCTTTTCATTGCGCTTTCGCACAAATATCCATTTGTAACCAACAGGTTTTACACCTTCTGGTATTCGGACTGCAGGTTCGAAGACTTCACGTTTTGTCAGTGCATTTAACTTCGATTGAATCGCATCTTTCCATTGCAGCCAATCTTTTCTATGCCGACATTCATCAACTGATATTGATTCAAGATCATCATTATCCTGTGTAACATCAAGAGATATATTGTATGCAAATATATTATCAATAACAGTTTCTATCCGATTCCAATTTCTACCGGAAGTGGTATAATTGATAGAAATTTCAGTGTCACTTTCATCAACTTCTGGTTCTTTGTCATCAGTTCTCTCTTGGTTTTTATCATTATTCTCTTCAATATGATCTTCTGGATCATTTAATCCTCTTTTCTTTCGAGGATTTTTATCTTTAGAACCAAGAGGTCGGCCATGCTTCTGGCATGCTTTTGGCTCAGCAGCTATATGTAAAATCTTTTGTTCTGTTGAAACTTCAATTAGAATATGAGCATTTATAGCTGGCATATGCGATTTTGTTACTCTTCTAGAGTCAACAAAAGTATCTGGCATTTGATTTGCAATGCTTTACAAATGAATTATCTTTTGAACTTCAAGTTCACACGCGCTTGTATGCGGATCAAGATAATTTAATGATGTTGTCCAATCACGATCTTTCTTGTACTGTTTCTGTTCTCCCCCTAATTTAGGGAATAATGATTTCACAAGAGAATAAGAAAAGAAATATAAGAAAATGATGACAAGCAGAAAATGCCAAGAAAAATATATCTTTTTTTTTCACTATTCCCGGTACCGACTTTTCCTCTTCCTCTCTTGTCTTTTCTTCTCCTTCGACCCTCTACCTACCATCTACCTCTTCTTCTTCCTCATACAGATATATATATATATATATATATATATATGTATCGATATATATCTCGGTTATCGATCATTAGTAAACATCAAAAACAAAAATCACAAAGCAAGATATGAAGACTCGTAATTCATTTGAGACATGGTCAAATTTTGACTCGGTTTCTGCAGCAGATGTTGATGTATTTTTCTTTCGAAACCAACCGCTTCTGCCTAATTCGAACGCAGAAGATTTTGATATGTTTTCCTTTCCAAACCAACCGCTTCTGCCTAATTCGAACGCAGAAGATTTTGATATGTTTTCCTTTCCAAACCAACCGCTTCCTCCTAATTTCAGGTGAGATACCTTTGAGGGCTTCCATTTGTTTTTAGTATGCTTGATAATGAAATTAAACTCTCTTTTGGTTTATTTTTTATGTAAATCAGTGAAAGTTTTGAACATACTGCTTTGGACCAAGTTGATCTGCCCCTACGAGAGACTGTTTTTGATACTGTTCCTCTTGATGCTATTCCTTTGAATGAGGATATGCTTGTGCATGATCCATTATACTCTCTAATGGATTTTGAACAAAGCCAGAATATGATTCCAGGTTATTATCCATTTAAACATGGATTTTGAATGGTATTACCTTTACTGATATTATTTTATTTTTCTAGGAGAAATAATGAGTGGTCTTGACAACGAAGTCGGAGTAAGTACTCATGAAATGCATAATATCGAAATTCAAGATATTATTGCAGACAAAATTCTTGGGGAGAAGAAGATGATTAAGAGGCAGAGAGAGAAGAAGGGCAATAACTCCCAGACACTATCAAGAGAAACAATTTCGCAATACTTTTACCTACCAATCAAGAGCGCAGCCAAAGAATTGAATATTGGCATAACCTGTCTCAAGAAAAGATGTAGGGAGTTAGGAATTCGTCGATGGCCTCACAGGAAGTTGGTGAGCTTGGAGACCATAATTAAGAATGTTCAGGTTCTCTCTCATACATACTTATAATTTGCAAGTATGAAACTATGAAAGATTTATAAATAAATAACCGATGATATCACTTCGATTTACAGGAGATGCAAAATAAAGAAAAAGGAGGACATATGGCTGAGAAGAAGTTGAAAGAAGCCATTGCGATACTCGGAATGTGAAAAACAAGTTGGTGGAAGAAAGTCCTAATACGCAGTTAGAGGACCAAACACAGAAATTGAGACAAGCATGCTTCAAGGCCAAATATAATAAGAAATTTAATTATAATAAACTTAAGGAGATCATAAAATCTCAAGACTCATTTCGCAGTAATTTTACGGCTAATTCTGCTGCTAGTCTCGATGCTGGCTCAAAGGGGAAAGAAAAGGAGGAGGATGCCGAAAAAGAGGAGCTGAAGTCCATAATTACTAATTGTTTGTCTTCCTCTAATGTAAATATTGAAAAAGAACAATTACAAACCTTCATCTTAAATTTGTCAGCTCAATTACAAAAGAGCAACTATAAGCATGTATCATCAAGTTCATATGAACACTAGTGATATGAATAAAAGATGTGATGCTTATTATTAATGGAAATATCTTTTTCCCTTATTATCTTTTCTGTTTCACTTCAGGTGGCCAGTATTTCTCTGTGATAAGGGAAATATCGAGTGTGTCCATGACCATAACCACGGCCACTGCCACAACTACGACTATAACGATAGCTTCTGCTGGAGCCAACATCATTCACTTCTGGGAGTGCTGTTGAGCCCGTTCATCTGGCTTCATGATTTCTCAATAATAACTCATGTTAAAGCTGTCAATTTTGGATACCATTTGTCTCGATATTGTTACTGTAGAACATGAAAAGTGGAGAATGTCTTCTCCAATATAACTTCATTAGTAACTTTTTCTCCGTAAAATTTTTTAACTAAGATGTAGTTTTATACATCACGGAGTTCACGGTTTTACAATCTTGCAACTTCAGGTGCAACCATTCATACCGTGCAGTGGGTAGTACGACCATTTTCAGGTGGTCAAATCTTTCTTTTTATCCACATGACATATGGATCTCATTTTTTTTAGCATTTAGATGCATTTCTGTATGACATATAAATTTTTTTTTTTAGAAATATCAAGGGTTACAAATTCGAATTTAGCGAGATCAATAAATGCGTACCTGTCTTCTGGTTTTAATAACGACAGAGACTCGTGCTGATAACGTGTTATAAAATTAGGGTAGTGTTAGAATAAAATCTACACACTACACACTAAGAAAATTCTAACTATTCTTTGCACAAGATTTCTCTTCAAACTTCTCTCTTTCTTTCTCTAACAATTCTTTCTCTAATTTTTCTTTCACTAATCTTTCTTTCACAAAATGATGGTGTATTACAAGTTTAGAGAATAGCTCTATTTATAGAGCTCTAATTAGTGGAATACATCATGACATACATCATCTTCAACTAATCTCAATTAATGATGTCTCCACTAAATGGTGGACATCCATAAAAATCTTCTAATAATTCACATAAATCCATAATTAGTGGAGCCTCCACTAATTAATGGAGATTCCAATAATTCATAACATATATTATATATTATATAATTATTATATGTTATATAATTATTATATATTATATACAATTAAAAAAAATAAATTTATTTTTAATTTTATAAAATGAGAGATAATTATTAAAAAATTTAAAAATAACAGTTACTGAGATAAAAAAAAAATGGAAAGAGGATTGTAAAGGTGAACTTAATGGCTATGACAAAGTACCAAATGGCCCAGAATTCAATAGTAGGCAGCCCAAAAGCCCTTTGCCAGGTTTGCAGGCCGCACAAAAATGCCTTCCACAGGCAAGTTTTGGCATGCCACCTGTGGCAGATTTTAATATATTTTCTCACCTCCGCGCGTTGCTTCTCATGCCCCCAACCCTCCCCTCGGCTCCTCAGCCCAAAACAGTCTTCCCACGCCTTCTGGGTGGCCTATGTCATCCGTGTTAACAAGCCCCCCGCCCCAAACGGCTATGAAATGGTAAGACCAGAAACAGACCCCAACAAAAAAAAAAAACCATGACAACCGATTGAAAACTCCAATATGATTTTCTTCCTTTTCTTTTGTGGGGAGAAAGTGAGGGGGGGGGGAGGTGGAGGTTTGCTACCATTGCACACAGAAAAAATAATATTCATAGAATTAAGCAAAAGAATTAGAAATACAAACAAGAGGAGGGTCAAAGATGCCGAGTTTCTAGATCAGCAGAATTTTCCAGGCAGCTGAGTTAGAGAAGCATCGGTGTTACATATATACAGAAATGAAAGAAATAGAAAAAATGGAAAACATTAAAGCATAATGGGTTAGGATAGTTGCGATCTTTTCTTTAGTAATGCGAAAAATACAAGCCGATTACGCCCGCAAGAAGCGTTGGGGTTCTGCAAGAATTCCCTTCAAACGCGATCCTCCTGTGGAGTCACGGCCGGCACGGGTGCTGGTGCAGGGGTAGGTGCTGCTATGGCAAAATGTACACCAGTGTTCTCCCCAGTTTGATACACAAATGCAAAATGTGGTGCTGCCAAAGCAGCAGCAGTCTCCTGTTGCTCCAAATTAAGAAAACTTGTGTAAGTAATGCCTATACAAGATCTGAAGTTCATGCACTGTAATAATATTACAAGTGACGGTATGCAACTTGCATGGGGGATGCGGCTAAGGCAGCAGGAACACAACAGATTTCGTAGAGAAAACAATATTAGATTCAACGATCAGTGATGCTAGATTCAACTATCATTCTCAGAGGGTAGACAATAACCTGTCTTTGTCTTCGGCTCTGCAAGATACTGATGGCCCAAACCATGATGTAGCAGGGCAAAAGGAAGCCAGCAGCCCGAAGCAAGAAAAGCTGCATACCACTAATCAGTGAGCTACAATTCAACCAAAATGAGCATAACATAAAAAACAATGTTCATGCTCAAAAACCCAACTCACAGAGAAGAAAGTGGAAGGGTCATCATCAGCATCACCATCTGTCACAGTCAATGCATGCCTCAACAACAGAAGAGCCATTAACTGCAGATCCACACAAGAAAGAATTTAGAACCAGATTTGATCATTAAAAAGAATATGCAATCACAGCCATGCCAATAGATCAACAAGATAAAAGGTGTACTAGTTAACAAATCAAGGACCATTCATCCATCCAGATGAAAAAGAGAGTCCAGAATCTTGTGCAGTTGCCAAATTCAGTTAATGAAAGGGGGAAAATGGAAGAAACACAGAAGAGACAATTTTCCTCACGTTTCATCTCTAACTATAATAGAACTGTAATATATTCCAAGGAGTTGGACATAAGAAATTCAAAATAATGTGTCACATTCCCTCATAATTCTCTTTTCTTCTCCTTTACTGTATCGCAATGTGAAACTGAAGCTAAAATTGCGTTTTCTAACACTGAAAACAGGAATCCATAGCCACAAAAATGAAGTGATATATTGAGAGGTTGTTTTTCTTTTCTTATGAAAGATGCACAATGGCTCCAATATAACCCAGCAAAGGATGAATTAAAATAAAAAATTGTTCTTTGTATGGGCTTACAATTAAAGCAGCTGAACGGCAGAATGCAGCACCGCTAGCATTCGTAGAATTGTAGTCATCGTACTCAGCTTCCAAGAGCTGACGTTCAGCTTCAGCAATGGCCAAGACGCGAGGATCATGTAAGTCCAAAGGTGTGCCAGAAATTTGCCAACCTCCACTGCAAGACATACCAAACAATTAAAATATATAATATAGATGAAAGTCATTATTTTTTCATCTATTACCATTGACACTGTTGGATAGGACGAGGGATATAAGCAGGAGGTTTGTGTCTCTTCTGCTCTTTCTTTAGGGTATCAATTTGTAAATAAAAAGGATTATGAACTTACCCAATATCTATAGTAGTCTCTTCAAGATTAGGTCGAGGAGCAGTATAACCAGGCTGGTAAGGCTGCATATCAAACATAAAATTGTGGCATAATACTAGAGTCTCTGTCCAGAAACTTGGAATCATGAAAACTGAAAACAACATGCTACATGCAAAATAATTCCTCTTACAAGAAAAAAAAAAGGTTTTCAAATTTGTATAAGAAATCTTCATCCCTGACATAAATGCACCAACCCTACCTCCAAGCAAGGAGGAAACTAATACTGTATTGGTGTAAGACTAAGCAGATCATTGTTAATTATCCTTATATAAATGAAGGAACCCAATTTCCAAGAGCAGGAACTGTTATATCTATGGCAATTTGGCATCTGACAAATGGTTATCTTATAAACACTGTTTGTTCCTGTCCAAACAGGGTAAGGCACATAGTAGTTAAACATTCAAAATAGAGCAAACCTTGTGATTTGTATATTCTCACCCATGATAATAGCCCCTTCAAAGTCCATATTTTACAGAGAAAGCCAAAAGCACAAGGAAGAAAAAGCCATAAGACATCTATTTTGTCAAATTTTGACCATTAATTCTGTTGTTTGCACAACCTAAATGACAAAATTCATGGAACAAATATGATATAGAGAAGCTAATCCCTCCATTTTTTTTTTCTTCTCCTGGGACAAAAGTTGTGGCTTTGCTTCAACAATGAGAACTTCAAATGCACTTTGTGCTTCGAACTACCATGCTTCATGTCTTCACAAGAGATAAGACATTCGGATATAAAAGGCTCCTCAACTTTAAAAGCAAGAAAAGATTATTGCTCAAAACAATTTTTGATAAACCAACAAATTGCGTATAAGTATTTTCGGAATTTAATATAGAATTGACATCACATGATACAGTACAAATTGAAGTAGAACAAAGACAGATAATATACCTGATGGCAGATTTCACAAGTAGTATCCCCTTTCTCGTTGCACCAGTATTGAACGCATTTTCTGTGGGCATACTGCATCAATATTATGGCAAAAGAAATCATTTAAAGTGGACAACCACAAGGGAGTTGGGGGGTGGGTTTGCAAATGCCAAAAAATATAAAGTAGCTGGTCATAGCAGAAAGGGAAAAGCATTTAGCATTTTAGCACTGTGCAGAAAATAGGAAACATGTATTCAAGCATAAAATTGCATCATTGAAGGTTGACTACAAGAGAATATACAATGTTCAATCTTTGACTGGAAAAATAAGAATGATTCTATTTCTAGCCAGTAAATTTGACAAAATTTCAGGAATCAATGAACCACTCTTTAAAATATTAAATATATCATATGCTTGGAAACAAAATTGCTACACTAATTTGCCAACCTGCAATAGCACATTTTTATTCAATTTATTTGTAACAGATATGCTTTTCCATAATTATAGCCCACAAAATCGAAGGCTTCAATTTAGCATCCGACATAACTCGGAATTTCCATGAAATGGTGCTATTTTCATTGGAAATTCCGGCAGAGGGGCTGCCTCAGCCGGAATTCCAAAAGTAGTAAGGTCGCATATTAAAATGTGGTTGCATTCCGTGAATGCGCCCTTAGCAAATTTTTTTTTTATTTTTTATTATGCAACCTTGAGGTCGCATTCATGACATGCGACCTTACTGGCCTTGCGGAGCGATGCCCTGCTGATAAGGCATGTACTGTGTCTGTTGGTGGGGAAATGGATAAGTCTGGGAAATTCCCCACTGGGCCACCTTGGTACATTTGATTTTGTTGGTCCAGTTGTTGTGGCATTGACTGCATTGTCTGTTGCGGACCCTGTGTTCCAGCCTGCAGTGGCACTTGTCTTAGCTGGGAAGGCATTTGTTGGCCAAGGTACTGCATCATTTGTGGTCTAAGAGTCTGTGGTGTCATCAGCCCCTGCTGTTGCATAGCAGGCCCAAACATTGAACTCTGCTGCTGACCACTTGGTGCTATCTGTGAACTAGGCTGTTGAGCAACCTGCAGAGTTGTCTGCGGTTGATGCTGCAAGGGATTCGATTGTTGCACATTTTGTTGCTGGCTCTGCATCATTTACTGGCTTTGTTGGCTTTGAACGTCAGTTGTTTGTGTAGTTCTAGCTCCTGGAATTGGAGCCAGGGTAGGGGTTGAAGCTGCAGGGGGTGGACCAGGAGGCAACGGAGGTGGCAAAGCAGTTGGCTTTTCATACCGGGTAACATTGAGGTTGCATTTCATGAATGCGACCTCAAGGTTGCATAATAAAAAAAAATAAAATAAAATTTGCTGAAGTCACATTCCGTGAATGCGACCACATTTTAATAGGTCGCATTAATGTGACCTCACTACTTTTGGAATTCCGGCAGCCCCTCTGCCGGAATTTCCAATGAAAATAGCACCATTTCACGGAAATTCCGGACATAACTATTCCCATATTTCGACATTCAGCAAATTTTTATGACAAAATATTTTCAGGAGCTGCTACTTAAACTCTTAATTCAGCCCCAACTCATTCTTCCCTCTTCCCCATTTTCACATGTCAAGGTGATAGCCATTTCACTGCTGCTTCCAACTAGAACTTCAGAATAACCAACCTCCAAAAGCAACACCCTTAGTCCTTAATGTAAAAAATCATCACAGAGTTTACATCTTTCTATATCACGAACACCTTAACTGGCCCAACACCAGATAAAATAAACGGGAAGGTAGTATAAGATTGAAAGAATAGGAAAAAAGAGGTGCAAAGGCCAACCCTTTCTATTTTATCAGCTTATTGCACCCCCCGAAATCAATACATTCTATTATTCATTAGAACAATTCATACCCCAGAAATGCACAAATGTTCCTAACAATTTAAGCCGGACAATAATGATGAGTCTGAATATTTTTTACCTTGAGACTGCCGCTGCAAGCACAGGGAGTCTCCAAATTATTCACCGAATCTTCCTCCTGACAAATGCGGCATTCCGCCATAGCAATTAGAGGAGCCTTCTCATTCTGTTCGTCATCCTCCCCCACCAGCACAACCTCCTCCTCGTCGAGCAGCGTTGATGAAGATGAGGGTCCCGCCAATTCAGGTCGAGGCTTTCCGATGGGGCCACATGCCTCAGCCTCCTGAACAACAGCCGGCTTAACAAGCCTGTCCACGTGCACCACCGAATGCTCACCCATTCACAGCCCACAAACCCTCAACAACAACAATCACAGCAATTCCTACACAAAATCACCCAAAATGAAATCAAGAATGAAAACCCATTTCCACATTACTCAAAAGAAAAAAAATTAAAAAAAAAAATACATTCCCTATTCAAACAAGAAAAAGACCAAAAAATTACCCTTTCCTCCAAGAAAACAAGCCAAAAGAAAAAAAAAAAAAAACCCCCCTGATCAGGCTGGTGAAACATAGGAATACTAATCAAATGAAAACGAAAAATGGAAATGAGAAATGAAAGAAACGTACCTGGAACAAGATTGGAGAGGGTATGGAGATGAAAATAGGAACGGAAACTCAGAGAAATCGCGTTGCACAACCAGGGAAGAGAGAAACAATGGTCAGTGAACAAGAAAATAAATAGCGAGGCGTCTGTACATTTACACATGCCGCAGAGAGAGAGAGAGATTTCACGCGTTTTTATTTAATTATTATTATTAATTTTTGCTGTCGCCTCTGAAATTGCAAGGGAAATTTTAACCTAAATTCTATCTATATAAACCACATATATCCGAGAACTTTCAAAAATTATTAATTTATTCAGACTCGGTCTATCTAAAAATATCCATATCTTTTTGTTTGGGTCAAAAATTAAAAATCCAAATAATTTTTTGAATCTTTTCCAAAATGGAAAAAATTAAAATAATCTGCTTTGTGAACTAGAAAAAAAAAAACCAATTAATAGCTATAAGAATGAAAAAAGCACAATTAAATTATTTTAAATAATACTTATATGTGAATAATGAAAAATAATATACTTCCTCCGTCCGATTTTATCGATCCCTTTTAACCTATTCACAAGTTTTAAAAAAAAATTTTTTGATTAATTAATTATAAACATATTTAATTTATTTCTATTTTCACTACAAATACACAATACTCATTGTATTAAAGAGGGATATTTATGAAAAATAATAATTAATATAATTTTAATTTACTAATGAGATAGATAAATTAGGACAAAAATCTTAATTAAAATAGATAGATAAAAGGAGATAGAGGGAGTACAAAATACTCACTCCGTCCATAAATAACTAGTCTAATTATAAAAATTATGCATATTAAGGAATTGTAGAATTTTATAGTAAAAATAATTAGAATGTCTAATATACCATTTGAAGTGTTTTTGTTGTTTTTCTTACCTTATTAATTTGAATCCCATCATTCCTTTAATTATATCACTCCAATAATTACATATACCTCTCTCTTCTCACTCTAGAGTTTCTTTTCACCCATATCACTTAATTAAATTATACTTTTTACTATTTTTATAGGATAAAGTGATTTTATTATTGGTTAAAATAAATTCAGTATGTGTAATTGTAATACTAATTAATTGATAGAAAATTATGTTAAAGATAAAATTAAAAAAATTAAATACAACTTATATTTAAAAAAATGAACAATTATTTTTTGATAAATTAAAAAAATTAAATTATTTATTTATGGACGAAAAGAATAACAAATAATTAGATGAGATGAAAAGTGAAAAGCATGCCAGTGAGCATGGACTTTCTACTAATGGAATTCTTTGAATAATTATGGATTTAGTGGGGTATGGTAATGACCTAATTGATGACATCTGTGGAGGTACTTTTTGTCAAAGATTTAGAAAAAAATTGAATGTTGCTTTTTTTTTTTTTTTGTTATAGTACTTATTTTGTCACAATAACTACGTGTTTTCATTTTAATTTATTTATGAATTATATAATGAAATATTATTAATAATGATTATTAAAATATGCGCCATTATAATAGGTAATAATAAGCTAGAAGTATCTTTTATTGTTCGTAATACATAAAAAATGAATATATGTAAAGCTTAATATTTATTTGGGGTGAATTTGATTTTGAGGAAAAAAAAATCAAGACAAATTATTATTTTGTACTAACTATTTCTAGAATTGCATATATATATATATATATATATATATATATATATATATATTAAAAATAAATATATTATTCTTGAAAATTTTTAGAATTAACTTTTTGAACATATGTTTTATTAACTTATATATCTTACTATTAATATTTTTAATCAATAAAAATAATTTAATAATTTATTTATATTAAATATTTTTTAAATATTTGAAGGACTATTTACCAAGCCCCATTCTGCTGAATTTCCGCAAATCTCACATTAAAGAGGGCCATACTGATGTCATAAATGCATGTATCATGTATGACTCAAAATTGGGCAAACATCCACCCTCCTGTTTCTGTCAGGTCAGGATTTAGAGACTTTTCTGATGATAATTACAAAATTCTATATAGCCGTTGCCCACTTCCCAAATCCCAATCGAAGACTTTGTTTGAGGAGGGGCCACAACAATTTAATTTCTTATGTGAACAGGAAAAAAGCCACAATATTATTACATTAAATAAAATTCGTCTCGTAATTTTAATTAATAAAAAATTATAAAAATATAAATTAATTTAAATAAATTTTAATTGATCGATTCAACTAAATAGATTAATAGGCGTAAGAATGATCGACCCATTCTTTACCCACCATAACAACTACTTGATTTGATATTTGATGGACAACATGGTAGACGAGGCCTGTGAAATTTTCTGAAAAGGTTCCCGAACCTAAATCCCATTAGAACCATTAATGGATTCCGGTGAATAAGCTCTATGATGTATCCCAAATCCTGCTAAAACAGATCCAAAACCTTACAAGTCTGGGACCATACCCAACCCATTCATAGCCTAATTGGCATGGTGGTACAGAGATGGGTTTCCACATGACAGGTAGTGAAACACAAGACTCCGTGCTCCCCTCGCGTATAACAAGATTCAAGCAGGGACATTTGAAATTGTTAATGCACTAACAAATAACAATATCCTGTAATGGGTACAGTGTATCTTGAAGACAACATACACAGCCCTCTTTCTTTCCATACTACATTAATCCTAACCGTGTACAATTATCAACAAAGTACAAAGAGGGCTTAACATGCTGGTGGCTGAGGCACTACCGGCTGTAATGATCCTGGACCTTCTGCAAACACAGCAACTGGCTCCCAGTTTGCTGCTTGTTCTTCATCTGTCACTATAACATAAGGGCTAGGGAACATGGTCTTCTTGTAAAAGAAGCTATGAATATCTATTGACACGTGTAACTATATACTTTCCTTTCTCTAGATCATAGATCGTCTTCAACTGAGGTTTTCGACATCTTGTGAAATACATTGTGGTGAATATAAACACCAGGCCAATGCCAACCAATACTAACAAAGTAGAAGTGTCTCCCAGAATCGCAGAGGCAATTGAGAGAGAGTGCTCTGAGTTTAGTGCTTCTGTGCTTTGCAAAATGAAAGCACCCAATGCCCAATCAAGTGGGATATTCTGCACCTGATTAGCATATCCAATCCTGTTCAAGAAAAATTCCAAGAATATTCATCAGAAGCTAGATAATTTCGTATCTTCATTTTCCAATTCTTTGCTTCTTCAACAACATTGTAATATTTAGGGGTTTGTCATCTTCTGGGTACCTTTCATCTTCCAAAGCAATTCCAAGACTATCATGAAGTAGGGCTACAATGTATGCTGAAGAAAAACAATAACGAAGCAAATCCTCATCATATAGAGCATGATATTTCCTCTTCAAATTCGACCAATCTTCTTCACAAAATTGTTGTCCAGCAGCCATCAGATCAGAAAGAAATACTTGGGGGCCCAATCCAAAGAACTATCAGCAAATAAAAAAGAATTGCTCAAAGAATGATTCTTGAATAACTTAAATTCCAGTTCTCCCACCAAAAATGAAAAAAAAAAAAAAACACTTCAACTACCCATTAATAACAAGATACTATGTAACAGGAAAAAGAAAAAGAAAAAAGAAAAAAGCTAAAATGAATAAGCAACCTTAGAAGTGTGGAAGAAATTTTCCGTAGCCAAAAACTTCCCTCGAAGCTCAGGGATAAAAATTGATCCTATGTTACAGTTCCGGTAAGAGCATCTTTCTGCATATTCAGCCAGGTTAAAGGTAAGATCCAAAAAGAATCCAGATTATCCACCCTGCCCTAAAGTTCTCCCACAAGTAGGAAAGAAACACACCTTTGCCTTTCTGCAACAGAGTCAATGAGGCAGATCTACATTCTGTGAAGTTACCACCAGGATGGAACCTGGATAGGTATCTATCTTTCTCTGCCAAATAACTAGGAGAGAGTTTCTCAAATTCCGTATCATGTGCATATCCTCTAGGGGTACAAGGATCTATTAGTTTGCCACTCTGAAGAGAGTCAGTAGCTGCAAAAGTAAAGAATTTGTCAAGCAACACATCTTTCCATATGTAATCAGATACTGTGCCCAACAACTAGAGAAAAACCTATTTACTAGGTGTGACAGGGTAACCTATTTAGGTTCGTCATTGCCTTTTCACCAAGATTTTGTAACATAAGGACTCCCCAATCAAGAATACACTATAGCAGCAAAAAACTGAAAATGGTGTCTCTCTCTTAAACTTGGGACCCTTGGTCATGGCAATTGGTCTACAAGGTATCCAAACAGAATATCTGCTTACCCCAATTCACTTAGATTGCATAGAGAATCTGCTTAGGAAATGCAGTATTTCTCTTGGTGAAGATTTATAGGCATCTTTCATTACAACAATGAAGTGTTGAAGATTGACTGTGAAAGTGTTTCCAAGTTTTGAGACAAGACAACACAAATCGGGTAACAAGATTCATCAATATTTTGGGATAGATGGTGCAAAACTTGATCTGTCCAGCGTGGAGAATGTTAGCCACTGGGGACTATGTTGCAGCCAAGAAAGCTTTTCCAACGTCTTAGTAAACCATATCAGTACAAGAAAATTTTAATTTGTAGAAACTGATCAGCACATGAAATCCAATAATAAAGAGTCAGAAATGGCATAGTATGCCAACAGAAAATGACGAAAGAAGAAGGTCACTACCTAATTGTTGGCCTCTTGTAAGAAGAGTTTCCTGTAATAATTCAAATGCAACATTCTGCAAAAGACCACAACCACAAGGTATAAGTACCTTAAGTTAACACACCATAACATTGCCAACAGTATCCTATTATTAAACATTCGTAGTGTTATTTGAACAATGCTCTTTGATTAAGCAGTGAAGGATTACACTTTGGGGCTTCTAGCAATTTTTCATTGAATGAGGATCCCTACTGAAGTAAGAACTCAGGCTTCCACAACCAAAGAGCACACTAGAATCATGACATTATGCAGCATCAAAACCTACCAAAAGACCAAGTGGTCAAACCAACTTATCCATATAGTCTTAATACCAGATAAGGTCTGGATACTAGAAAAGCATAGAGACTGTCAATTGCATGCTGTTCCAATTGTAAGAAATAGGAAACTTTGAAACCTAAATCAATATAAGAGAAAAAGACAGAAGGATGTAGGGAGAAGGAAGTAGAATGGTAGTATAGCAATTATATTAAGTTATTAACAGTTATACAATGTATGAGATGCAGCATGACATTCTGCTAAACACAGAACTTCAATACAAGCTACAAAGTCATTTATTGTTAAGCGCCAGTTCCACAATACAATCACCAGAAAGTTAAAACCAGTTCTCTGAAGAAGTTTACCTGGCCAAATTGAAGAAAGCTGTGACTATAAAGGTTGTAGGTATTATTTCCAAATCTAATGGTCCGAGAGAACTCAGGAGGCAAATGCTCATTTGATACAAAAGTAACCTGAAATAATAGTTAACCAATCAATCAGGAAGATTCAAGATCTCCTTCTTTCCAGTACCTAGATTAGGGTGCATTTGTACTGTAACTCCCCCCCCCCCAACCACACACACACACCCACCAAAAAAAAAAAAAAAACTTTCAGCTTTTTTAAAACAAAATAATGGATATAATGCAAATGAATTTTATTTATGAAATATTGACAGTTTTATTATTCACTCCAAGTAGACTGCGATGTTGATTTTTTACTCAATAAATTTTTTATAAAATTTAAAATCGTACTTACATTTTTTATAAATAAATAAATAAAATCCCAATTCAAATACACCCTTAACCTTTTGAGAAATACATGAAAATGAAATCATACAATTATTCATAGTTTAACTTAAAAAGGGAAAGGAAAAAAGAGAGAATTATCTGCTTCTCAGGTATATGTTTGACATAAATGTGTAAAAGGCCCTTGCTATAGTGACAACACACAAGCATTCTTAATACCATATCAAAAGCTTTGTGAAACAACAAAGATAAGTTCTGCAAAACCAGAATAGACTTTTATGCTTCACATTTCTTTATATCATAAAAGATATTTCCAAACTATAGAACAAACATTAACTCGAAATGACATCCAGACCTGAGCTGAAGCACCACCAAGTTCAATAATACCAGTTGTATGCTGAGGATCACCTCCAAGAGTGCCGAGGGCATAATTAGCAATCACCCAAGCATATACACCTTCATCAGAGCCTAAAGCAATAGAAAATAAGCAGATTACTTTACATTCAAACTGCAGCAGATAGGTAATCAACAGATGAAAAACGCATGAACACAAGGAAGCATGGATTCCCATACGCAAGCATTTTCATATGCCTAAGATATTACAGGAAAGAGTTCTCTCATCTTCTTACAGCAGTCGTATATGCAAGGATTGAAGAATGACAGGTCTTCAGACTCATATTTTGGACTGAATATAAGGATCAGAAAAATAATTATACAATCAGACAGCTCATTGATATGGGGCAGTTTTTTCCCTGATGTGATAGCATTGCCTGGTATAAAGGATAGTATAAACCAGGTAGAAAAACATCAAATCCTTGCTTTTATATGTTGGAAAAAAAAAATCAATCTGCTAACAAAATTTCATAAATTTGTTTCAGGTCATGCTGCATAGACCAACAAAAAGATCCCTAGTCACTGTCCTGTCACTCAATATACCAACATAAACCATGAGGTTAGAATGAAAATATAATAGGCAAGAGAGGGATATACGATTAAACACATCTTCCTCAGAATTAGTACAAGGACAACAAATTACATAACTTGACCATATATTCCTTGCACAATGCACATAGCTACTGTTGTCTAACAGCCTAGATGTTCTGAGAACCCTTTCTTCAACTACAGCTAGGTAAATTGCATTTGTATGTTATATTCTGAATATGACCAATGAACCCAAAATGTGATATCAGCCAGCACATACAAAATTCAACTATTCTAACCATAAGCCCTAGCAAACATCTAACATGTTCTAAAAGTCTATTTCAACTATTCTAACCATAAGCCTAGCAAACATCTACATGTTCTAGAAGTCTATTTCAACTACTCCAACCATAATCCCTTGCAAGCATCTAACTTGTTCTAAAAGTCTATTCAAATGTGCGCATTGATCCTGGAATTCCCTCATTCTTATGTTTATAAAGTGGCAAACGAGATTAACCAAAAATCTTAGACCATATGGCACATACCTGAAATCACTGAAGCCCAGTTATCCTGAAACCTGAATGCTGACCCCCTCAAAACCTTTCGGCATGCATCTAAAATCCTATCTTGCACTTCTTTTCTCAGCATCCTCAACCCAGCAGTTGCCATCAGCCGAATTTCAGTCTCCCCCCAATAATCTCTAGGCACCCTCTTCCTTGCAAACTCCACTAGCTTTCCTATCTCCTCGCCAGCCTTGTCTGGCTCATCCTCATAAGCAGACAATCCCGGATTCACCTTCATTGATGCCAATCGATCTTTCCCAAAACTATGCTCCAAAATCCCATTCTTAACCAAATATTCAAACACATGGATTCTTGTTCCCGTGCTACCACCATCAATCACAATCCCATATTTTTTATGCATAGAATATTGATTACTTCTATATGGAAACATAAAAATGTAACACAAAACCGCAAAAAAAAATGCAATCGAAGTATAAAATATAAGGTTTGTTTTGCTATAGTGCTTATAAGGGTTCTTGATTCCGGGTCGTGTAGAGCGAAATTGGAACTTCACCGGATCCATTCTGGGGCCGTTACTCTGATTTTTTCGACGGCTTAAAGTACGAGCATTGGATCGGCGCATCAAAAAGATGGTACTGGCGAACCATGTATAGATTCAACCCTGATAATCATAAAATTTCAAGCAGATGGTTCCCAAATATGAAGGAAAGAAAAGATAAAAATCTTTTCAAAGATATCTTTGGGAGATCGAGAGGGCTTTGGAACAAAACTTTGCCCTCTCTATCTCTCTTTTCTTTCTGGGTCTCTGTGTTCTTGGTTCCTTCCTTGTTCTTGCAGTGTCTTTTGGAGGAAAGTGTGATGGAAATAGGAAAATTTTCAGTGGCCTATCAGGGGTATAATGGTCTTTAACTCTACTCCGTTGCCGTCGGGTCGTGTCGTGACCCAAGTGGTTTTGGGTTTTTCTTGGGAGACGGACACAGAAACTGTGATTCCTGTCCTTCGGGTGACCGGAGATTCTGTGGGATTCGGAAATCGGGCCTCATTAGTGGCCCACTTCTAATGGACATTAAAATGAAAACTTGGGCTTTCTATTTAATAAGAAAGCCCATTCCTTTTTCGTCTTTTATACCATTATTTGTTTGTCATATTTAGTGATGCTCTGATCCAAGGTCATAGGTGGCAAGAAATTGACATTCAAGCCAGTTACAATACATACATACATATATATATATATATATATATATATATAAATTTTTTGGGTAGAAATTCCTACATCGATGAGTGACTAGAATGTGAATTAAACTTATAATTCATAATTTGATAAATACTATATATTTTTTCTTCCGCGAATGCCTTTTTAAGTTTATCCATAAAAGGAAGGTCCATTCTAATTTTATTTTCGAATAAGATAGAATAAATAAAGGGCGAAATCATCCTATTTAAATTGATTAAAAACATTGTGACCTAGATAGAATAAATTTTTATTATCTTTCTATTTAATAAGAGATGTTTTTGGGCAATATCTCATCTTATCTCTTCAAATATATATATATATATATATATATATATATATATATATATATATACACACTATTATAAGTGTAAGAATCGAAAGAATACCATAAAATAGCCACAGATGTCTTTGTAGCTGAGTTATAGTGGTGTGTAGTGCATTAACGGTGAAAATAGATCTTGATCTTCTTAAAGTTTGAGGATGACTCACTCAATATAGTTAAAATCCTTGGGGGATATCTTTTTGCTAAAGAATGGGGGGAGTGGGGAAGCAATTATTGATGCACAAAGAAATTAAAGCTAGACAACAATGTTGAGAGATTAATTCAAGACATTTTCCATTGGATATCGATGCACAAAATGCATATATGTAGATATCTGCTTTCAGGTGAAAGTGTAGGCTTTTCATCGAGGGGCTAAATAGAATCTTTGAATAAGGGTAAAAGGAGATATAAACTTCGTTGTTGCTTTCTAGGAAAAGACCATTCCTTTTATGATGCTACAAAAAGATATGAGATTCTGCCCCCTTTTTATTTGCTTTATTTATGGGCAATTTTAGTCGTGCACTTCTTTGGCTCCTTTTCTATATCTCATCACTCCTTTAATTCATGTGGCTATTTCATGGATGTAATTAAAGGGAAGAAGATTAGATGATGAAAAATACATTACGTATAGTAATCAATTTTCTTCTTCTTTTTTTTTTCAAACATATGTAAATTTTGAATAATACATATATAATCGTAATTAATGTGCATAGAATTATATCAATTCCTAATCCCTCAGAAACAACTTCAATAACCTTGCTTTTTTTTTAGTCTGAGAAAATGCACATCACTAGTTTCCAAGAGAAGGGATTTAAACCAAGATGGTAGATTAAGGAAAGAAGAGTAATTAGAGAGAGAGAAGGAGAGGAAAGGAAGGGAGAGGGGAGACAAGATTGGGCGTTTTTTTTTTTAATAGTTGGATAATAAATAAAGTATATATTTATTTGAATTTTAATTAAAAATAATTATGCTAAAATAAGGGTACTTCTTAGTCACTATAAATAAATTTATTAAAATTGATTTCTTTTCTCTCCCTTATACAAATTAATAACAATACTTAAATTATCTCCCCCCTTTTCTTTCCTTCCAACTCATTAAATCCACTCACCATGCAAAACAAAATTTTCTTTGGCCCAACACTCTTAACACCACCAAACAGTGATAGAAAGTGGATGTACATTCAAATTAAAAAATTTCCACATAGGTAAACCCAAGCCAAATGAGAAGCTAATGGTTTTTGCTTTCTGCCTGCATACGTAGATGAAAACCACCTCTGAAAATCCAACACTGCAAAAGGAGCTCATGCTTTTGAATTGAGTAATGACTCTGTGCGTGTACTGTTGCAAGAAAGCTATAAAGTTTTGATCTCAAAGCAACAAATCATAATTATTTCAGCATAAGTTTTTACAACTCAGAATGCACTGTCCTTTTCTGGGAGGTTAATATACTACAAAAAGTTACAAATATGGTTGTCAAATTCACCATCTTTATATCCAATTTGTCAAGACTAGTTTTCAACTATATTTTTTTACGTAAATTGTAATGTGAACTCGTTATATCATAGATTAACTGCTTTGAATGTTACACAAGGTACAGTAAAAATTATATATTTTTAAAAAAATATAACACTTTAAAACAATTGATCTCGACCTGAAGAAGAATTTTCCTATTTTCTTGTGTATCCCTATGGGATTTTATTTACTCTGTGTGTTGTATATTGGGCTAATTTATTTTATCTACCAATGACATGTCCTGGATTGTTGAAGCCTTTTCATTTTAAGGGATTAAAGATCGCACAATTTTAATGATAAAAATAATTGCGTGTCAAAAAATATTTTAGTGAAATAATATTATTTTTCAAATCGTAAGTGATATTTATACAATCGTAATTATTAATTATACAACAAGGATAAATATTTATAATTGACTACGTAATTTTCATATGCCAAATTATGCGGCCCTAAATTCTACTTTATGCTATTGAAACAAAAACATTTTTTTTTTTTGGGGAAAAAAGTAGTTTTGTATTCGTAACTGAAAAAGTAACTCTCGAATACACTATTTTAGCTTTTCTTATATTAAAATTAGAAGTGGAAAAGCGATAAAAATACCTCAAAATAGCTCTTCTTATATTAAAATTAGAAGTGAAAGAGCAATAAAAATAGCTCAAAATAGCCTTTACTTAAAAAAAAAACTAAAATTATATTATTTTAAGTAATTGAAAACAGGCCATAGATACAAGTTAGTGAAGAATTGTATGTCTGATTAAAAGTACAATATATTTTTAACACTTCTCATATAAATTTCACTCTCACTAAAGAAATATCCCCCTCTGTTTTAACCTCACTGCTTTTCGTATCGAGTTAAAAAAAAAAAAAAACCTGGTATGAAGTAATAGTTTATATTAGTTGTTAAAAAGGAAAAAAGAGAATGATTTGATCCTTAGAATATGCAAGAAAAGAAAAAAGTAATATAGAGTGTGGTAAAGATTTGGGGATATTATCTTTGGGCCAATTGTACTAATAATATAATGTCTAAAATCCAGGCATGACTAATCTCTAAATGGGCATGTTTGATAACTCAGTTAAGTTTTTTTTAAAATTAGTTAATTAAATATTTATTTCATTAAATTTGTTTGATAATAATTAATATTAATTACTTAATTAATATTTGATAACAAATTTTTATAATCACTTAATTGATTAAGACGTATTAAATTTTATTATAAATTTTAAATAAATTGAAAGTTACTTAAATTTGAAGTTTGAATATGTTAAATATTTTTTATATTTAATCTAAATTGTAATAAAATAAAATATAAAAATAAATTATAATTAAATGTTATTGTAATTTACCCCTATTAAGTTAGGAGTAATGACACTTTAGTATCACAATTTATAAAAAAAAAAGCACTAGAGGTTTATTGATCGTTAGTCAATGATGATATTGACTAACAAAATTTACTTTTTAAATAAAATATCTCTTTTATTCATATCAATTGTCTGTTTTTATTCTTTAGAATCTCAAGTTTCATTATTTTATGCTAATTCTGCAGCTTTTGCTTCACCAATTATTATTCCACCAACTCATCTACCTATGCTCGAGTTTTATTCTAAAATTTTTGTAATACAATCGATTGATTTGTGTGTATATGATTTAGGAAATTAATATTATTTATATAAAGATTAATTGTGTCTATTATACGATATTTTTAAGTAGTCGTATTTTCAACGATAATTATAATTAAACTCAATATTTTATAGAAAAAAGGAATTTTTATATGGTCGTACTTGAAAAATATTGTAATGTTAGTTGTTTTTTTCCCCTCATGATAAAAAGAAAAAAAATAATTAGTACAAGGTTACATTCGAGTACATCGTCATTCGAGTTGTTTCAATCTCCATGATGTTTCTTAAGAAAATAACAGAAAAATAAAATGAGCCGATTAAGAGTTTTTTAATCAAAATATTATTTTTAATTAAAAATAAAAGTATTATAGATTTTATTCTTTTCTAAAATTGCAGAGACAGTTTCACAAATAAATATTATTTTTTTATATTAAAATGAGATGATCAAAATCAAGATCTGATAATCAAGATCTTATACTTCCTCTGTTTTAAAATAGATGTTCATAAAACCCTTTACATGTACACAGATTAAGCGTATTGAAAATAATACTATAATTTAAATAAAATTCTTATTCTACCCCTGTTAAAAATATGATAGCTATTAGTTGGTGAAAATTTCAAAGAAGTAAGAAGAAAAAAAGAGATTTGAGAAGTTATGTAGTTGACTTAGAATAAATAAGGGTAAAATGAGAAGAAATTAATCATTATTTTTAAAAATATGTATATAAATATTTATTTTGAAACAAAATAAGAAAATTTCATAAATATTTATTTTGAAACGGATAGAGTAATTATATGAACAAAATATATATTTAATTACAAAAATAACTTTAAGTGGAACTCTACTACTTTGTGGTATTAAAGTACTATTATTCAACTTAATAGGGATAAATTGCAATAAACTCTATAATTAATTCATACTTCAAATTTTAGAATTCAGTTTTTAAATTTCAATATTCAAAATTTAATATTTAAATATTTAGACTTTATTATTAAAATTTTAATTTTGTCAAACCAAGGCTTAAAAATGGAAGCTCTCTTGTTGTTCATTTCAAACAATAATGGCATTAAGGGTACGAAAGCTATCGGTGCCGTCATTTTCTTCTCGTGACCCCAATGATGAAGACATACTGATACAGATTTAGATATATTTGTGTGTCTATGTCTCTAACCACTATTAGTTGTGAGAATGGAAGAAAGGCAAACGAGTATAATATGCTGTTTTTCCATTTTCCTTAGAAATCTGAAATGGTAGTCTGCTCATATTCACTATCTTTGGCCAAGAACGATAAAATTATGGGAAAAGGAAAAAGGTATGAAAAGACCATCATATTTCAGTGAGGACTTTTCCATCTTTATATAAGCTCAGCCCTCACCTCATACTTGGATGTGAATCAGCAGCATTAGAGGCAGTGGGGGAACCAAAGAAGACATGGACTCCCATAATGCAGGAGAGGGAATGGAAGGTCAGAGCCAGTTGCCAAAATCACAGCAACAAAAACAAGGCACTACATTCCTTAGAACTTGTTTCAATGGAATAAATGCTTTATCAGGTCTGTCTAGATCCTAGTTTTTAGACCTTGATATGTCGTTATGTGTCTTTGAATTCTTTAATATAAGTACATTAATGGGCTGATTTAACGTTGCTCCACAGGTGTGGGAATATTATCGATCCCATATGCACTTTCAGAGGGTGGATGGTTAAGTTTAATGATCTTTTTCTTAGTTGCAGTTCTTTGTTACTACACAGGGTTACTTCTGCAACGATGCATGAATGCAGATCCACTTATTAGAACATATCCAGACATTGGAGAACTAGCTTTTGGGAGAAAAGGAAGAGTTATTGTATCTACTTTCATGTATCTTGAATTATACTTGGTTGCAGTAGAATTTCTCATCTTAGAAGGTGATAACCTGCATAAGCTTTTTCCAAATGCATGTTTGCGGCTTGGTGGATACAAAGTTGGAGGAGAAAAAATATTTGTTTTGCTCACTGCAATTGTGGTTTTGCCAACAACATGGTTGAAAAGTTTGGGGTTGCTAGCTTATGTTTCTGTTGGCGGGGTTGTGGCTTCTCTTATTCTTGTTGGTTCTACCCTTTGGGTTGGTACTATTGATGGTGTGGGATTTCATGAGAGAGGGTCACTTTGGAGATGGAATGGATTGCCAACGGCAGTTAGCTTGTACACATTCTGTTATTGTGGTCATGCCGTTTTTCCTATGCTATGCAATTCCATGAAAGACGCAGGCAAATTTCCCAAGGTAAACTGGTATTTTTTTTAATTAAAATTTACTAAATAAAAAAAATTAGTACGGTAAGATACCATTTTTTAATCTATTTTTACTTTCTCACATATTCCATAAATTTAAAACACCTGAAGAATGATTTGACATTTAAAGCAAATGTAATGGATTTTGTCTTTTGTTCTGCAGGTTCTACTCATCTGCTTTGGTGTAAGCACCATCACCTACGGATCAATGGCTGTTCTAGGGTACTTGATGTTTGGAGAAAATTTAACATCACAGATTACTCTAAATCTTCCCACCAGCAAAATTAGTTCAAAAATTGCTATATATACCACTTTGATCAACCCCATAACAAAGTATGCAATAATAGTATCCCCAATTGCAACAGCAATTGAATACACACATCCTTTCAGAAAGAGTAGAATCATTAGTCTACTTGTCAGAACAGGTTTGGTCATCAGCACTGTGGTTGTGGCATTAGCCATTCCCTTTTTCGGATACGTGATGGCATTTACTGGTGCATTCTTAAGCATCACGGCTTCAATGTTGCTCCCATGCTTGTGCTACCTGAAGATCTACCAAAAATACAGAAATCTGGGGATAGAGTTTGTCCTTATTATCATAATTTTGGTTTTTGGAGTTTTCGTTTTGGTAACAGGAACCTATACGTCTGTGAGAGACATAATTAGGCATGTTTAACCATAATAAGTGTGACTGTGCACCTAAAGTTCTTGAGGGTAAAATCAGGATTCCTGATATGCAATTACAAATGTTTAAAATTTGTAATTTCGTTGCCTATTCTTGATTGATCCTTTGCAAGATATTCTATTATTCTTGCGTCCCTTTTGAGCTATGAGTGGATAAGCCACTTGCACTATCTAGATTGCAATAAAAGAAAGCTCCGCATTGAGATATTTTCTTCTTTTCCTTTATTGTTTCGTATATGCGGCAGAAAAGTTCAATAATTTATAAAGCACCTTGTATTTTTGTCTGAAAGTGATGGTACCTGTTTGGGACTAGACCTTTCTTTCTCCATACGTTGCGATTTTGGGACTCGGATTAATCTACCTTATGGCAACTTCAGCTGCAATCTCAGTACCAACTACTTTCTCTTGTTCCAATTTTAGCCGTAACAGCCCAAGAAAAGACTGCGTCCCAGATGCTCACCCTCTTTCTCTCCTTTCCAAATGCAATTCTCTCAGTGAGCTCAAACAAATTCAAGCCTTTTCCATCAAGACCCACCGGCAAAATGACGTTTTTGTCATGAAAAAGCTGATAAATTTCTGTACTTCAAAGCCTTCGACTTCGTCAATGCACCATGCACACCTTTTGTTCGACCAAATATCCCAGCCAGACATTATCTTGTTCAACCTTATGGCTCGTGGCTATGCCCACAGTGAAATACCAATCCAAAGTTTAGTACTTTTGGTGAAAGTTCTCTGTTTTGGCCTGGTCCCAGACAATTATACCTTCCCTTCTCTGCTTAAGGCTTGTGCGAAAATGAATGTCTTGGAAGAAGGCAAACAATTGCATTGCCTTGCTATAAAATATGGGCTCAACAATGACAGCTACGTCTGTCCTGCACTTATTAATATGTATGTTGAGAGTGCAGACATTGATTCAGCTCGCTGCATATTTGATAGAGCATTAGAACCTTGTGTGGTGACTTACAATGCGATCATAATGGGTCACGTAAGAAGCAGTCAGCCAAATGAGGCTTTATCATTGTTCCGTGAACTTCAGGCTAAAAAGCTTAAACCTACTGAGGTGACAATTCTGGGTGTTATTTCATCTTGTGCTTTGCTTGGAGCACTTGAATTAGCCAAGTGGATACTTGAATATGTGAAGAAACATGGATTTGATCGGTATGTTAAGGTAAATACAGCACTTATTGACATGCATGCAAAATGTGGGAGTCTGGATGATGCAGTTTCTGTTTTCAATGGCATGAATTTTAAAGACACACAAGCGTGGTCAACTATGATAATGGCATATGCTATTCATGGGCGTGGATATGAAGCTTTATCTGTATTTGAGGAAATGATTAAAGCTCAAGTTCAACCGGATGGTATTACATTTTTGGGTGTCTTGTATGCATGTGATCATGCTGGATTACTTGAAGACGGGTTTAGCAATTTCTATAGAATGAGAGATGAATACAAGATTGTACCAGGAATCAAACACTATGGCTGTGTTCTGGATTTGTTAGGTCGAGCAGGACACTTGGTTGATGCCTATAATTTTATTATGAATTTGCCAATTGAGCCTACATCTTTACTTTGGAGGACACTGTTAGCTGCTTGTAGTATTCATGGAAATGTTAACTTGGGTAAGCAGGTTCTCGAAAAAATTCTCAAGCTGGATAGTTTACATAGTGGGGATTATGTTATGTACTCAAACATGTGTGCCAGAGCTGGACAATGGGAAGATGCAAAAGAATTACGAAAGATGATGAAAGATAGGGTGTTAACAAAGGTACCTGGTTGTAGTTTGATAGAAGTGAACAATGCAGTGCATGAATTCTTTTCAGGTGATGGTACGCGAACTGAGTATCGAGAACTGCACCAGGCCGTTGACAAGTTAATTGAAACTCTGAAGTTGGTTGGGTATGTCCCAGATACTTCTTCGGTATATCATCAGGACATGGAAGATGAAGAGAAAGAAACTACTCTCAGATATCACAGTGAGAAATTGGCTATTACTTTCGGGCTGATAAATTGTCCACCGGGAGAAACAATCCGTGTTGTTAAAAATCTCAGAGTTTGTGGGGATTGCCATTCAGCTGCTAAACTTATATCCTTTATCTATGGTAGATCAATAATTCTCAGAGATGTGCAACGTTTTCATCATTTTAGAGATGGGAAATGTTCCTGTGGGGATTACTGGTAGGAAGATGTTTCGAAGTCAATCTACTTGTGCAATTAATAGAGAGATGTTTTAGCATTCATTTGTGAGGGTGCTTACTCAGAAAAAGGCTGGTAAGGTTAATTATATTTTATGCGGACATGATCTCTTGGATTCTTCCTGTATGCAACGGCATTAGTACCTGCTATAGGAGCCTTTCAAAATATGAGAGAAAAAAGTGACAAACTTCAGTCAACAAGGAATGATCAGAAGAATACTACCTTGACCTCAGCACTGTAATCTGAATTCTAGGATATTAACTGTAACTAAGGAAGATGCTATGTTGGGGTTTAACTGACCCAGAGTCTCAAGCTTAAAATCTCTTTAGCATGGGAGTTTTCTTATCCTAAAATGTTGGTAAATAAGTAGCAATGGTTCCCGGTGGATGAGATGTAATACTAAAAAAGTGAGCTTGACAAGCTTTAAACATACTGTGCCAATGAATTCATCAACCAAGCAGTAAAAGAAATGTTGAATTCATTGGGTGTGATGATGGACTTCTGGTACTCTTCAGCATGCGTGATTCATCAACTGCTTTGCCTCGATAAACTGCTGCATCACTCAATTACCAGGTAATCTCTTAGCTATCCAAGTCCTGTCTTGTGCAGAAAAATTAAGACATTTGCTGAAGTTTCAGTCATGGATAATGGATCTAGTAAAATTTTCTTGTCTGTCTTGGACTTAAGACAGAGTTCCTTTCTCAGCAACTCCAGCAACCTAAAAAGCCCAACTTTCCTTGACACTAACCAAGGAAAGAATTCCATAAAAAATTTAGGAGTTTCATATATTTCTCACAGGCTCTTTAGTGTTCTTTTATCTTCGTGAATTATGCTTAAAGACAAACTAAATAACGGGATCAAGCTAGAGGCTATCATAAAGGGAATCGCAGAAGCTGTAGCAACAGAATACAACAGAGGTGTGATACAACAGAGGTGCACAAAGTCACAGCCAGTTCTACCAGAAGTCCTTTTTGTTGACAGATATGCTTCTACCCTTGTTGATTTTTCATCATTCCCTAAAGATTTTAAGCAATCCACTAGGGTCATTAAATACCCTCTTCTTAAGATTTGGAGCTAGTAATCATTTGCCCTGTGTGAGAGAAAAACCTTAATACACATAAATTATGTCTTTACAATGGAAACAATAAAAGTGTAACTTTAGTCATAATTGTTCAAGTTACAATGAAATACCTCCAGCTCCAGCTTCATAGAGTCCTTTGATCAGTACCTCGATTAACCCAAGTTAAACCCTGTTAATCCTATAATAAAATTTTCTATCTTCTAAACTATGCCTATCAGAATGACACTCGATTGATGTAACCCAATAAACTAGGAACCCAAGTGTATTATATGTATACGAATTTCTTTCCATAAAAGAAACTTCTAATAAGGTAGCATAACCAATAAATTACCTAATTTGAAAAGATCATATCTTCTAATTCTAATTGATTAGTCAAATCAATTATATTAATTTGAAAAGATTTTGAAGATTTGTTAATAGAAAAAATTCGGAAAATATCAAAATACCTAATTAATTGAAGTTAATAATGTGGGGCCACATATATGATCTCACGAGAGATCTTTTCTTATATTCTCCCACTTAGCCACACATTATTTCATGTAACACTTAAAGAGTGACAATATCAATAATATGGCCATAAACTTTATGTGAGTCGCTCAATTAATAATTTGGTTTTGCAATAAGTATTTAATTAGAATGTATAAAAATAAGAATTATGGCGGTTATATTTTTAAACAAAAACGTTCCTTTCTGTGTATTACAATGTATAACACTTTTCAATCAAGCATGTAAAACTTCATGAATGAACTTAATATAAGTCATTTGGATCTAACTTTATGGATCCAATATGGATCATAACTCTATACATGCCCTATATGTGCACAGTCATGTAAATAAAATTACTAAAATGTCTAGAATTAAATTATTGTTAGAATAGCATTCTTTATGTACTAATGAATTTCATATGAGTTGAATAATGGAAATCAAATTAGCTGACAACCTAAAATTCTAGCTTAATATCTATATACTCAAAAGTCACAAGCTTTTAATTGACAAAGAAACCTTATATCGATTTACTTATTCGACTTCAAAATCAATTGTTCTTATGGAAGAATCATTTAGTCGAATCACATAATGTTGATTTGGCTAAAAGTAAAATCGATAAAATTTAAGCCAAATATAATCGAAATGCCTGTGAACCTTTCATAACATCCTTGGATTAACCTTTATTTCAATGCACTAGTAAATACATAATAAGCTTTTAACAAATGTATAATAAGCTTGTATGTGACAAAAATGGATAATGCAAAAAAAGATAGTGTTTCATAATTCATATGATAAGAATTTCATAACTTGGGTCTTAAGAGATAGATGAGATTATACTTCACAACTTATCTCTATAAATCTCTAGAGATACAAGAGATTACAAGCAAGACCATTAATTTCAAATTCTAAATATATATGAAACCATACAATTATCTCATGCATTATTCCATAAAGAGTGCAAGCTGAATCACCTACATATGAAGATAAAAAACTTTATTTACTCCCACTGACCTTAAGATATATACATGATCAATGATGCACTTCAAAATGAATGAAGAAACAACATTGTGAAGCCTTAAGTATTATATAATTAACAAAAATAAGGCAGCTTTAGTTATATGTAGATTTTCAATATCTTGCAAAGAAAAAACTGATCATATATGTGACAATCTCTGGATATAAAATATATATACCTCTTTCTTAAGATTCCTATTGAAAATTATATTTTCAAGTTATACCAAAATGTAAGTTTAAAACAAATGAGCTACTAATGTCATGAACACTTCAAATAAATCTTCTTTTAAATTGAAAGCAAGTTTTAAACACAATAGATGCCCTTTTTTGAAATAAAACCTCGATAATAAGTCTAACTTTATTACTCATTAATATTAGATAACCATATTGATCTAGAATACCTATTAGAACATAGTAATGTACGTTTATTCTAGTGATTGGATAATAAGATTTAGACATCACTTTAATCAGGTGTTTATTCATATCTTTATAGCTTATGCTAATAAAAAAATGGAGTTTTTCATTTATTCATAACTTATAAAATATAATCAAATCATTTACATACTAACATCAATGTTAGAATACGAAAGGTATATACTTATTAGAGATAGTTAAATTCTAATATTGTTGACATGAGCTGGAGAGCTGCCTCTTCCTTCAAGATTCTCTTGGTTTGAAGCAACAAGAACAAGCTCACTTCAAGAAGATTAAACCATGAAAAGTGAAGCAAAACAACATAAATAATGGTAGCACCTTGTCTACTAACAAGGAACTCAGGTAGATTTATGTTACAAGGACTCCAAAATAAGTAGATTTTGGCCTTCTATAACACATCCAAAACACTCCTAATCTAGCAAGAAGATTGAGAACAAAAGGATAATATCATAGACATTCATATAGATCTAAGAAAAAAAGACCTTACAAGAAATACATCTTCAAGACTTAAAACAAGAGATCTAAATGAACTATTTAAAGAGTTTAAAGACAAAAGCACTAGGGTGGACTAATTCTTAAGATTGGTCTTGGATTTGGGTGAATAAGAAGGATCTTCCTTACTTTGTTGTTCAAGCCTCTCTTGTTAGTTTATACATATTTCATATTCTATCTAATACTAGAAGAACATAGGTTTTATATAAGTCATTGACAAAATACAAAGAAAAAGATTCAAAATACAGCAGAAAAGAATAGCTTTGGAGCCTTCCAAAGTTGAGCCAGCGCCGGTTTGTGTAGGGGAGCCGGCGTCGATTCAATTCGGTAAAAACAGTATTTGTTGCTAGTCAAGCCAGCTCCAGTTTGGGTATTAGAGCCAGTGCCAGTTCGGTTCTGGATGAACAGTAACTGCCCTGCACAACGTCGGCTCCTTGAACTCCAAATGTTTTTCTTAGATTGTCTTTGATTTCCTTTGATTTCTCTATGATCTTCTATGTGAGTTGTGGGCTGTGGTTAGCTTCCTTTATTGCACCTTTTGCTATCCATCTAGCCATAGGTTTGGTGAATTGGTGAACTTGGAATCCCCTTTGATAACTCTTAATTCTTGCCCTTTTCCATGGAGTCTTGATATGCAATTTTGACCTCCATCCTCCTTCTTTGATTGTGCCTTGGAGGGTGGAAAGATTCTTATCATTTCTCCTTTCTTCGAAAAGATTCGTCCTTGAATCTGTACCTACATTGGAGTTTAAACAAAAACAAGAACATTTTTGTATAGATAAAATTGTTAGCTTTGGATCCTCAACATATTCGTGGTCTACTCTTTTTGTACCCAAGGCATTCACTCTTGTTTTTATCTCATTTCTCTTCTTTTGGGCTTACTTGCTTTTGTCCTTCAATTTTCTTTTTTTCTTTCTTTCTCGAACTCTTTTGTGTTTTTCCCTCACCCTCTTGGTGTTGAGTATTTTGTGGCTCTCTCTCTCTCTCTCTCTCTCTCTCTCTCTCTCTTTTCCTTTCTTCCCTATTTTTATCACTCTTTTCTTTTTGCTTCTCCTTTTGTTCTTTCTTTTTTCTCAATCATATTTTTTTGTTCCTCACTCACCTCACTAGGAGATAAAAGGTGAAGATTGTAAGTTTCCCTTTATTTTTTGCACCAAGTAGGTATTCTTCCTCTTATCGTACACTACACTTCTATCATATTACCATGATCTCCCTAAATGTAGTTAACTCACTTGTATTGGCACCGCATCATGAAGAATCTCATCCTTATATATCCTATTTCAAAAGCTATCACTACTTGTTAAACCTTAACTTTCCACTATCATTGAACCATTAGATTTTATAGGGCCTTGGGTGTTTATTCATTTTTATTCCTAATTCCTCAACCCAATTTGTGCTAACCACATTAGTGCAACTTCCACTATTAACAATCGCAATACACGGCTTTTGTTGAATAAGGTATCGTGCATAAAATATGTTGTTGCATTGTTTATTCACTACCTGCTCTTCTTAGCTAACTCCTACATCTCTTACGGCAACCCTAGCCAAAAGACATATTGGTGTAATTTCTACCCTATCTCCACTTCCTTCACTTCCATCACCATCATCTTCTAGTTTTCCCTTCATCTTCCTATTACATCCTTCTTTCTCAGATAAAACCTTATTATGAGCATCAGTGTATATCACCTTCTTAGTGGGATATTCATGTGAAGTATGACCATACCCCAAGTACTTGAAATACTTAATGTCTCAACTCCTTTGAGACCCTTCTATGGTCTTTTCCTTATCTCTTCTTCATTCTTCTTTTAGCTTATTGGTCTTTCTAGATGGCGATGTTGGTGGACTTGGTGTGGAAAGGTGCCGTGTACTCCCCTTTAGGTATATCCCTCTAAGTTTCCGTTTTACCTTCATTGCCATATGTGCCATGTCTTCCGAAGTCTCTTATGAGTATAACTCAACAACATTAGCAATATCCCAGTTTAAACCACTTAGGAATCTGACCTTTGTAGCCTTTCAGTCTTCAACCATATTGGTCATTATCAATAGCACTTCTATCTCCTTATGATAGTCATCTACACTTTTGTTACCTTGTTTGTGCACTTATAGCCTTTGGTAAAGCTCATTGTAGTAGTGTAGGGATACAAATTTTGTCTCAACAAATTCTTCAATAAATCCTAGTTGGTCACGATTGTTCTCCTATTCTTCTTTGATCTGACAAAATTTGTTCTCACCAAACTAGTGCATAGTCTGTGATACCCAAAACTACCAATTTTAACTTGGTCCTTTCACTATAGTTATTGCATTAAAACAAAATATCCATTTTCTGTTCCCACTTAAAGTACGTCTCCAGATCATTCATTCCCTCAAATGTGGGTACCTTCATCTTTATATTTTTCATTTTCTTCTCTCAACCTATCTCTCATCCCATTACCTTTATTTTGTGTTCTATGCTCTTCTTCTTGATATTCCTCATTCTATTCATACTCCCTCTCAATATTTCTCTCAACTCCCTTTACATTGTCTCCTCCATACCTCCATTGAACTTCACATCTTTTCCTTCTCAACCCACGCCTTCCCTCTCTTATCGGATATTGGTAACCTCTAATTAAATTCTCATCCCACTCTTCTCCGAGTTGAGTATTGAGTTGCGATGTGTTGTAGCCTTTTTGTGGTTCATGGTTCCTTATTTGTGCTACAATGGAGGTTTAGCCTTGCGGATTTTGGAGTTCATTCATTTCTCTCAACATACCCTTCATACTCCTTTGTATAAATGCAAAAACTTCTCTAAGGTTATTTGGTCTCTCTTGTGGTCTACTTGCACCCCATTGATTGAGTCTAGTGGTTTCGTCTCTTTGCTCTATTTTGTGGATTCACTGAAGAGATTTACTTGGAAAAATGGTTAGAGATAAAGAAAAATTTTCTCACCACACTTCCTTAGTGTTTACACTCAAATGTGTTTCACTAAACACTTGCATTTACTCTCTTTTGGCTTTTAAATAATAGTCTCTCCCTCTTACCTTTTTCAATTACTCCAATCCTCTCTCTGGTATAACCAATTCCTTCCCAACTACAAAAGGTTTAGTTCACTTAGGTGATCAATCTAAACTCTTGGATTTTTTAGAGGTGTTTTGTCAAACACTTGGTGGACACTAAGTCTTAGGCAAAGGTAGACAAGAGTTTAAAGGGTTAAATGCCCAACAAAACACAACACAAGTAAATGGATATAGGATAGTGGCAAGCAAGGAACAACAAGGATTCATGATATACCAAATGTAAGTAATTCTAAAAATAAGATAACTATGCCTAGCTCAATAAGTTTCAACAATGTAGATGATCAAATAAGCACATTAAACCACATTACTTCTCATAAGAATTTAATCAAATAGAACAAAGAATTAGATGTCATAGAGGACTTTCATCAAACACCTTATATGCAAGACTTCTCAAAATAACTTTTAACAAATATTTGAGCTCATATAAGCCAACTTCTTCACAACAATAAGAAAAGATTGTTTCTTAAAGAACATTCAACCAACAACGATCAATCTTTTGCAATAAAAACACTAAAGGTAACAAGAAAAAGTGACCATTCTGGCTTTTGTGTTGGAAAATTTTGTAGTTTTCTCTCCAACTCTTCAAGCTCCCTTTCTTGTATAGATTTAGCCTTGATAAGAATCAAGACTAAGCTTCGTTGTAATACCAATTTAATATGAGCTGGAGAGGGAATTTTTCCTTCAGGATTCTCTTGGTTTGAAGCAACAAGAACAAACTCACTTCAAGAAGATTAAACCATGAAAAGTGAAGTAAAACAACACAAATAATAGTAACACCTTGTCTACTAACAAAGAACCTAAGTAGATCTATGCTATAAGAACTTCATAATAAGTAGATTTTGGCCTTCTATAACATATCCAAACACTCCTAATCTAGTAAGAAGATTAAGAACAAAAGGATAATAACATAGGCATTCGTATAGATCTAAGAAAAAAAACCTTACGAGAAATACATCTTCAAGACTTAAAACAAGAGATCTAGATAAACTATTCAAAGAGTTTAAAGATACAAACACTAGGGTGGACTAATCCCTAAGATTAGTCTTGGATTTAGATGAACAAGAAAGGTCTCCTTCACTTTATTATTCAAGCCTCTCTCTCTAGTTTATGCATACTTCATGTTCTATCTAATATAAGAGAAACATAGGTTTTATACAAGTCATTGACAAAATACAAAGAAAAAGCTTCAAAATATAGCACAAAACAACAACCTTAGAGCCTTCATGGTGGTGAGCCGATGCTAGTTTGTGTAGGGAGCACTGAATCAATTCGGTAAAAATAGTATTTTATTGTTGGTCAAGTTGGTGTTGGTTCTGTTCTGAATGAATAGTAACTGCTCTACACAACTTCAACTCCTTGATCTCCAGATGTTTTTCTTGGATTGCCTTTGATGTCCTTTAATTTCTCCATGATCTTCCATGTGAGTTGTGGGTTATGATTAGCTTCTTTTGTTGCATCATCTGCTGTCAATCTTTTCACAACCCTTCTAGCCATAGGTTTGGTGACTTGGTGAACTTGGAATCTCCTTTGATATGGAGTCTTGATATGCAATTTTGGCCTCCATCTCCCTTCTTTGATTGTACCTTGTAGGGTGGAAGGATTGCTATCAATTGTAAAGAACATTTAACTCCCCTTGTTTTAGAAAATGACCAATTAATCAAACAAAGAAAATAGGTATAGTTGATATGATTTCTCAAGTAATAATAGTTTGAAATTCTGATTGCTCTTAACTTAATATAAGGCCTATTGTTAAGAGTAATCAAAATTTTAATATGTAAAGATACCAAAAGTTCACATAATCATAAGTTTTTAATACTTGAGATAAATCACTCCCACTTTCTTTATGTTCCTTATCAATTCATATTTCTAGTTTCTAGAATCATAGAGCATGAGGACAATGAATCTAAATTCTTTGGAACCAATAATATAGTATCTATAAACAACTACTTATTTTTATTTTTTCCAATTTTGTTGAGGAAGGTTTTAAATCCTCACTACAATTGAAAACTTGTCATATGTGTATTTCTCCAATGTAATTTCAATAAATTAATGTATAAAAAATAACCTCAAATCAAATCTCGTTTAATAATAGTTGTCTTAAGACTTTTCCACAAGTGAGGTAATTTATATAACCACTAATATTACTCCCAAAAAGTAGTCCATTTTCAATATCACCAATTTTCCTTTATGATAAACTTGTATTTTGAATATCTTATTTTATAGGAACTTGGCATTGTAAAGGACATGTTTTTCTTATGCAATTTCTTTAGAAGGGGAGGGGGGAAGACAAAGAGTGGAGAAGGGGATAGGGGAAACGAAATGGACGTAATTCGGTGTAGAACTCGAGACCTACATCTCAAACAACAACTCTTCTACCATTAGGACGAGTTGTTACTGATGACATAGTAAAAGACGTACTAAGTCATTAAATATCCTTCTCAAATCTTAATTTCTTCTCTTTTCTCCCTTATTTAGAGAAAAAAAATTTAAATATCAAGTACTTTAATTTTATCAAACAAGGATAAAAGAACTTTACCATGAATTGTTTTCAATGAATTAGATAATATATCTCTTACTATTTACATAACAAATAAAAAGGTTTAAAACACTTGTGATCTCAATTGAATTAGAACTCTTTTGACATTCTAAAAACTCTTGATGAATTTACTTTACTTCATGCAATCCAAATAATTACTAAAATTTGAAAAAAAAAAATCCAAAACTTCAAGGATTTCTTCCCTTATTTTTAGTAATATTTATGGAGATATATTCTCTCCTATAAGTGTTAAAACTGAATGAGTTTTTAATGATAACATAATACTCTATGCCAATTACTTTATTATGCAGGGTTACACACACACATATATATATATATATATATATATATATATATATAGAGAGAGAGAGAGAGAGAGAGAGTATAGCTTAATTGTTTGATCATTATTTTCAAAATTTAAATTGGAGAAAAACTAAAATTTTACCTTAAAATAGAATTTTGAAATACAATGATACAAAGAATATATTTTCAAAATTCATTTAAAAATAATCTTTTCAAAATTGAGCTTACAACTCCTACTTTTTCATATATACCCAAATTCTTGATGGATACTTTAGTAAAAAAAAAATGGCTTACTTTTTCAAAAATCCTACATAAATTGGCCAAGTATTATATTCTAAAATGAGTTAGTCATGTGTTATCAAATCCTCAATTTTGTCGTGAGACCATTTGGCAATGAGTCAAATATCATGGATAAATTTCCTTATAGTATTCCAATATTATTTATATAAAACATCACTTACTATATGGATATTTTTCTTGATAGGAATACTTTTACTTTTTTCAAATATTTCCTTTATCATGAGATACAAATAATGTATTATGTGCCTTACATTTTAATCTCTCTTCCTTAAAACACATATAGTAATATATATTATACAGTTTGCTATTTATCTTTATGTGTGAGTATAAAAGTATATGAAATTCTTATTACATATAAGAAGATAGTTTAAAATGAAATATAAATTAATGGCTCAATTTTATAAAGTAAGGGACCAAAAAATGCATAACATGTCCTTTATTTATACAAATACTCCAAATTTATTATATGATTCACAGGATTTTCTAATACATGAAAAATATTTCACAAATAGCATTGAAATATCAAACAAAGATTTTCCAATCACCAATGAAAGAAAAAACATAATTGTCAAGGATAAAATACATTAGTGTTATGAATCTTAATCCATCAATTATGGAATTAACCAATGTCAATTTAAAAGTAAATACTCCCTTTATGCAAGTAAATATCGCCAAACAAAAATAGAATTTACTATAATACTTGATAATAAGATTGATATATTAAGATAACCCAAACAAACTATCCATACCTATGGACATAGGATAATTCTCCAAAATTTAGTTTATGATCTTATTTCAATTAATCTCATTACAATAATAACTTCTCTATGGATCTACATGACATTATTTAATCACTCAACTTTATATTATTGAAAATTTACTATTGTGTTATATATCAAATGGTTAAGATGCTATGGCTACTCCTAAACATATGATATAAATAATTCATTATATTGACATTCAAAATGCTTACCTAAATAGGAAACTTGACTTAATATTAACAAATTAATATCTGTATAAACATATATAAAAAAGAAATATACTATATTTGTTTTGATGATTGATCATTCAACTTGATGCGATTACAAATCCTTAATACAGTTTATTATTTAACCAACTAATCTAATATAGTTGAATTTGATTATAATATATTAAATATTTAAGATGTTGTAATTCCTCTTAAATGCATAATATATTACTTAGTGCTACCTTATAAATGTCAACTAACTAATCCTTATGTTGACACTTCAATTGGCATGTGGGCCAACCCGTATAGTTTCGGGCTATGCCGTGCTGAGTCTTGGGCCCGGTACGGACCGACCACTAGGCCTACGAGCCAGGTCAGTGTGCCTCTTCCTTTGATTTTTTTTTTTTTTTGTCAGGAATTTTAATTTTCTCTTTTTTATAATTTACATAACATGATTGTTTGTATTTATAAGAAAATGTACATTGAAGTGGAAATGGTAGGAGGTTTAATTTAGATTCCTACCGATTTTATTATTTAACAAAATAAAAATTTTATAAGAGGGAATCTGATACCTAAACCTCTTAAAAAGTATTATATTATTTAAAATTGAGATATAACAGTATCCTAAGATATCAATACTTGACTATCATTTAATAAACTTTTAAATTTTAATGAAGATACTTGAAGAATTCTGAAATTATATACCTAATAAATTCTATTTCAATACTTTTTGGTAAAAAAAATAGAGAGAATTGCAGTTTGAAGAGAGTATTTAGTAATTTTTTGGGTGAATTAGGAGGTATTTATAGAGTTTTTAGAGTGACAAAGTAAATGTAGATGTTGGGAGGGGGAATGTAAAAAAAAAAAAAAATTAAAGAATTGAATTCTGGCAGGCCGCAAGCCTAGTCGGGCCGGTTTGCAAGCCGCCTTGCCATAAAAAGGTCGAGCCGGGATCAGCTATTGGGACTGGTAGGCTGGCCCAACCCACATGCTAATACTGGTTTAACCATAATTAGACTGTAATTGAACCCGTAATGTTATAATTTAAAAATTAAAATATAATTATTATAAAAAATAAATTTGATTAATAATATAGTCTAATTCAAGTCCATAAATATATAAATATTTAAGTTCATAACTAATATAATGTATTAAAATTATAAATGACCATAAAACAAATAATTCACAGTTACAAAATTAAAAGTAGCCATTCTTAGTTTATTAATAATATATAATTTCAAAATTTACCTCCTTAATTTATTTTTTAAAATTGACTGATTAGACCAGTCGGTTCATGGTCTAACTGGTCCGAACGGCGGATCTGATACAGTTCACACAAAATACTACGATTTTTTATATTCATAGTTCAAGGACAGAACCCGACCAGCAACAGGGCCAGTTCACGTGCAACCGGTCTGATCAGCTAGTCCAATTTGGCCCAAAAAACCTTGTTCAACACCCTTCACTCTATGAAACCCACACTTGAAATAAAATACCATAAGCACCAAAAATGAAATTGCAGCAATGATGGAAGCTAAATCACAAACAAACAAAAGAACAAGAGATACCATATTTTAAGTAAAAAAACCTCTCACAAGAGGAAAAACTATAGACCCTTTCATTCATAGTTTCAAGAGAACAAGAACAACAAATCACAAGATTTCACAATAGAGTAAAAAGGTTGGAAGAAAATCACCAAAATGCAATAGCTATTTAGGCACAAAAATTTTAGTCTTAAATGATGAAGATGTGATTTCTACCAACTATATTATAGAAGATGATATCTTTAACCACCGGTTCAAATTTGAACTAAATAGGACACCATTTGTCCTCTTAGTTTTCAATTGCTTCACAGCAAGCAAAGCTGCATTTTTCTTCCCTGCTTACTCTATTTTCGTTTCTTACTCACAACTGTTTTGTTGTCTCCATTTTGATCAGAAAAGAATTCTCCCTTTCGTTGTTAACCTAGTGGGTCAATGGGCTTTTTTACTCACATGGGTTGGGAGCCAATAAAACTCAATACTATGCAAACCAAAAATAGCCATCCATGCTTCTATAAAACTTTCAATGAAGGGTAGGGCTGACTGAAGCAACCACATCCTTTGCCCTCGAGTGCAGAACATAGAAATGAAATATATTTACTTCTATATATTGAATCTTGCGATTTTGAAATGCATATAATTTGATTAGCTTGTGCTGCAGAAGATTTTGATTACTTCTACTATGTTCAATAGGTAATTTAAGTTCTTTCAAGTGTGCCTTTTCTAGGTTCAACTTGATTTTACAACTCATTTAAAGTTCTCTTGATATACTATTATATTGGACTTAGTGGCCAACTGGGTCATTCTGTGATACAAAGAGGAGCTATTGCTATCCAAGTACTAGAAAACTTGCATCAAATTTCAGCATTCTTGGACTTTACCCGGAACTAGAAATTGCTCTTTGAGATCTATTAGGATTTATGTTGCAGAAACATAAACAAAGCCGTTTGACATACTGATGATGAGTTTAAGTCTGTTTAGGAAATAACATTAATTGTCACAGTTTGATGTGGTATGAGTTTGAGGTGAATTTAGAAACGAATATCTGCAAGAAGATCTTGAAAGAAAATCTAGTAAGGATCTTGAGAATATTTGTAGAAGATCTTGGAAGAGAATCTAGCAAAGATCTTGGTCTAAAAAAGATAAATTTAAGAAGGAAAGGAACTGCAATACATTTAGGAAATGTATGAAAAAAAGCACTATTTAGTAGTTTCCTAATTCAATGTAATTTCATTGTCTCTGTCGTATATATAGAGCTGACTTGGAAGAAAAAATTCTACAGAGAAAAAAAAGTGACGATTTCTAAAAACAATTTTTGAGAGAGTCGTGTTGATAGACAGAGTGAGATTCATGTTCATATATTGAGAAGGCCTGATGTAAATATCATTGATGATAGGTTTGAGTATTCTTTATTAAATGCTTTGCATCAGAGATTCAAGTTAACTGGTTTCTTTACAGTAAATCTTTCAGACGAAGCTTGAATCAAAACAATTTTTCGAAGTAATTTCCTTTTTGGTGGAAAGGATTTTAGACATCAAATGAAGACTTGTCGAGTTGTTGCAACAATAGTTGATAGGTGATCAATCGTATTGGTTGAGTTCAACAATGGTCTTCTGCAAGTTTGACAGAAAGAGAACTGTGTCATTCTGTTAGAATCTACTAGGGACAGTGTTGCCATTGTAACTTTTGTTAAAGTTTAGTAGATCATTTTTACTAGTCGTGGACGTGCAGACGTATGCTTGTTAATAGCCGAATTGCGTTACCAATTTGTTGTGTTTGTTCGACTCATTACTTTACTGTTTATTAAACTAACATAAATTTAATAGAAAGTTTAACAAAATTATAAAAAGTTGGCAAATCAAATCTAAAAAGTGGTATCAGAACGGTTCATCATAGTAGAGTTGCTATTAACATAGCAGGTGATATATGATAAATTGGTTTGAAAAGAAGATGTCTAGACTAGTAAACGAAGGAGCTTCTATCACGCAATCACCATTATTAAAAAGCACAAACTATGCATATTGAAAAATCAAAATGGAAATTTTTGTAAAAAATCTCGATGCTGATGCCTGTAAAGCTGTTCTAAAAGGATAGAAGCCTCCTATAAAGGCAAGTACCAGTGCTGTCAAGTAGAACTGAAACTAATTGATGAATAGACAGAAGAAGAATGTCGTCTTGATAATGCCAATGCTACGGTATTCAAGACAATCTTCGTTACTGTTGGACAAGAAGAATTCAAATTAATCTCAACATGTTGTCTTGCCAAAGAAGCATGGAATAAATTGCAAACAATATTTGAAGGTACAAATACTATTTGAATGTTAAAGTAGTAATTGTTGACAACTCAATTTGAGGAATTGAAAATGTGTGAACATGAGATAATTGCCATTTTTAGTAACAGACTAAGAGGTATTGCCAATTAAACTTATCAACTTAGTGAGAAGTACTAAAAAGAAAAGTTGATCTAGAAAACACTAAGATCATTGCCGCCAAAGTTTCAAGCTAAAATTGTTGCCATCGAAGAATGGAAAGATGTGTCAACAATGCGACTAGATGAGCTGATGGGTTCTTTGCACATTTATGAAATAAATCTTCAAACTCAGACAAAATCTAAGGAAAAGAATGTTGCACTAAAAACTAAAGAAGAATCTGATGAGAACAAAGATTTTGATGAGGAAATTAGTTGGTTGACAAGAATATTCAATAAACTGTTAAGAAAACGTAAGCAGATGAATAACCACTTTGGCAGATCATTCAACGAAAGGCCTAACGTTTAACAAAAGACAAACACAGAGCAAAAATCTATAGACATATAACAAGAATACTTCGAAAAGACCAAAGCGTCATGAATGTGGTGGAATTGGTCATATTCGAATTAATTGTAGAAATTTGAAGAAGAAATTGAAAAACAAGTCCTAAGGACAAAACATGCATCTATGGTTCGTAATGATGAAGGTGAAGTTAGGCAAAATGTAGAGGAAGCTTCGTTGTCAATATATAATATTCTCGAAAGATCCTAGGGATTCAAAACCAATTCCTCTCTTACGAAGGATATGAGGTAGCAACAAATTATATATTACTTAATTGTGAAAAGGTTCAACTATATAAAAGGCAAGATAATTGTACACTAGGTGATTTTAGAAATGAGGTCCTTTAATGATTAGGAATATTTTTTTCTATAGGGATTTCATATCTCGTTTACAATCTTCTATCCCAAACATATCGAAATTGGAGGTTTAAAGAATGATAGAGAATGAGTTCGCTAGATGGTTTACAAATCATATATGCTCCTTAAATTCAGCTAAATCTTGTTTAAGTTAACAAATGTTGTTAGTTAATTTATATCTACCTAAATTTTTGCTATGCTTTACAGGTGCATAATCTACAAAATCATATATCAAACATGTGTTTGAAAAGCCTTGCATGCGGATTCTTGAGGCAAGTGAAATCATACTATGGGTATATTATCAATAACTATCAATTTCACACCCAAGAACATGCTGAAGGAAAGAAAATTGTGAACTCTAGGGTTTGTGTTAAAGAGGATGAAAAGGACTTATTAGAGGGTGATTATTATAAGGTCCTTAAAGAGATTGTTGAAGTTGAGTTCCTTGATTATCCATCACAAAAAGTTGTGCTTTTTAAGTGTAAGTAATTTGATCAATCACAAATCATAGTCTAAGAAAAAATAAGCCTCTGAGCCATCGAAAAATAAGCACCCCCATCCCCTTTAGTTGATAAAACTACCACCACTCCTCCTACACCTATTCCATTACCTATTTGTGACTTTCCCTAAACTTCTACTTCATTTGTAGCCTAATCCATCCCTTTGCTCAAAGGGAAGAATGATGAACTTGTTCATGAAGAACAAGGCGAAACAACTAAAACTACTTGGGCTAGCTGTCTAAAAGGGAACAAAGGAATTAATAGTTGTATGAAGTTGGATGATGTACCTAAACAAGTTGATTGTGAGACTATTGATGAAATTGATTTTAAGAATGTTGAGCTTTGCTTGGGGTACTACCTTATTAGGTTTTTCGCTAGCCATTTTTGGAGGTGAAATGTGATTTTAGAACTCACTAGAACATGACCTGTGCCATTTTAATTATACACACATGCAATGGGCTAGCTTGTTTTCAATTTTAATATTGATAATGGCTGATAGACAATTCTCAAGGGGTGTCTATACTTATTATATAAGAGGAGCCTTATGCTTAAAGTAATGCTCAGAGAGTTTGACTCCTCACTTGAGGATGTAAACATCATGCTACTTTGGATCACTTTTTCTTCTCTACCATTGGGATGTTGGAATCGTTTAGCTCTGATCAAGATTGCTTCGGATGTAGGTGTCCCAATCATGACAGATATGCTCATGGCAAGAATTGAGAAACTTTCATATACAAGGGTTTTAATGGAAGTTGATGTGGCAAAACTATTGGTAAGGTCTATCCCCATCTACTTACTTTTGGGAAAAATTAAGAACCAGACAATAAAGTTTGAGTTTGAGCTGATGTTCTGTAAGAAATGTTGCAAGTTCAGGCATATTTTGGATACATAGGTGAACAAATGAATAATTAGGAGATGCTTGGACCCAAGAAATGAGTCTATAAGCTTAATCAGCCGAGACAAGAAATGTAGCTAATGGACAGAATGACAAGTTGCAGAAGCAGAATGGAGGTAACAAAGGTCAAGATAGATCAACAACTATCCCAACGCCTGAAAAAGCTCCTGTAGTAGTGGACAAGGGCAAGGCTCCTATGATTGAGGAGACCAATCGTGTTGTATGGTTTAGTCTTTCTAGGCAAATCGTCTAAGAGAAACCTATAGAGATACAAATTAAGAATAGGCTTGTCAATAAGGAGAAAACAAAGAATGCTAGTGCCAATTTACTAAGGAAGAATATAGTTGCTAGTACGAGTAGGAATGTGGTTTTAGAGGATGACAAAGATAAAAATAAAGACACATGATAGGGAACCATAACTCAGGAGACCAGGGAATCTAAGCAGAGGAGTTGGGTGGGCCTAGAAGACTCTATTGAGGATGTTTTGGGGAATGGAGATAATGCTAGGGTGATGGCAGAGGCAGTGACTGTTAGGCAAGCGATCAATTATGCAGCCAAGGTAACAAAGTCGGCTTTGAATAAGTTCAAACCTAAAGGAAATGATAGGGTAGGTGTTTGTAAGGTACCATCAAATCAATCATAAGAGTAGGTGCATGGAATGTGAGAGAGTTTAACAAAGCTCTCAAATAACATAGTGTCAAAGATTTTCTCTATTGACATTGTGTTGATGTTTTTGGAACTTTGAAAATCAAGCTGTCTATGTTGGATAGTATACCCTCTTAGACTAAGTTTCTGATGTAAAATTGAATATTTTAATAAAATAATTTAATTTCAGAAATTATTTGTGAATTTACTTTTTATTTGTGCACAATTTCATTTGGAACAGACCCATTATGTTTAAATAAGTGATCCATGTGAATGGTGGTATTTCACAGTAAGATATGGATTACGGGTTATTTAAACACATAAACATTTGTTTTTAACCAATTGATGAGAATGAGAATCTCATCATGTTTAGGTTATTATGTTATGAATTTCAAATGGGGAATGGCTTACCTTTAGCCAGTGAGTAATCCACTCATTTTATGACATAAGCGTATTTTGAGTACGTAGGATAAGACCTATAGTAGTGGTTTCTAAAAGTACCATATGGTAGAAACCTAAATTACTACCGCTACAGCGTGAACTAATACTCTACGACTTGAGTGTGAAATGATGGTATGATGAAGTTGGAAGCATATGCTTTGATATGCTATAGTTGTGGTTCTATGGTAGAACCGATATACTTGTGTATTGGGTATATGTAACTAATTAGTTAAGATAGGCTTATGCAAGATAGTTTCTACACAATATCGTCCCTTGTGGTTGTTCAAATGATCTAAAATGTCCAGGGCCCTGGGAAACATGACTTGGATGTTTGCTTTAGGGTAGCTCCCTTGGAAAGCGGAAACACTCCAGGAAATTATGGATCATTGGACTAGAAGCCTAAGGATGGTAGATGTCATTTAGATGGGTGTTAGTACACTTCTTCCTCTCTAAATGTACGGCGATGTGTAGAGGGGTATTTTAGCCATTTCACCTGTAGGTCGGAGACTTTGCTAACACAGCATTGTCCTTTGGGTCAATATTTCCTTATGGTGATATTAAAAAAATATTTAAAATGCATAATACAACTATTTATATAGTAAGGGTATTTTGGTCATTTTAGCAGCCAAGGCGATGCGTCTTTTTGATCCTCGGAATAGCCCGTAAATCCTAATTAATTTTGGATTAAGGAATTGGTCTTAGTTAAAGAGGATTTTATTTTATTCAGTAAGTCTAATTTATTATTAGATTGAAATAAAATAAATAAATAAATAAAATAAAAATAGGAGTTAAGAGAAATTAATTATCTAGTTTAATTGGTTAATTAATTATTCAGGGCCTAGGTTCAGTTTGAATACTTAGGAAATTAACCTGGGCTTAAACTAGAGGGAAATAATTAATACTTAATTATTTATTGTGTTATTTCTATAAGCCCAAGAAATAAATAATTAAAGTTTAATTATTTTGATTTGTTTGGGTTCATTAATTATTTATTGGATTATTTTTATAAACACGGGAAATAAACAATTAATATTTATTATTTTGGGCCTTTTGGGTCTAAGAAAAATAATAGATATTATTTTGGTCCAATAGCTTGGACCGTAGGGTTTCTTCTAGATACGGATCAGATGAGTTTAGGGTTAAGCCAAACTTATTCTTTGAATAACATCCGGGTATTTGAAATATGATATCCCAGGAGATATGTTTATCAGATGTTGGAGACCTAGTTTTGGCTAATAATAAACAAGACTCTTGAAAAAAGAAAACCCTAACTCTCCCTAGCTTCTCTCTCTCCCTCACGCAGCTTTCTCTCTCACGTGAGCTTCTTGGCTTTCCTCTTGTTCTTGGTGTTTTGCTAGCCTATAGCAGTAGACCCAAGTTGGGTTGAGATCACTCTTCCTCACTGTTGTGTTCACCACAAAGAAGTTGGGCAGTGGCATATTCTGAGAGTTGTAAAGTTTGGCGTTCATGCAAACAAGGCGAAGTAGGAGGTTAGCGGGATTTCAACTGGAAGCTTCATCAAGTGGGCAATGCGAGGCTACTCCCGTGATTCAATCTATTCTTACACAGCCTAAGAGGCTTATAGCACGCAAATGTATGATCTTAACGTTTCCGTGCTACCATTAAGGCTTGTAATTTTTTTTTTCTCTCTGTTTTTCCTCCCGTGAGCATGCTCCCCTGATTTTAAACCATTAGTCTAAGGATTATTTGGACAAGAAGATGAGGTCCAAAATCCTAGGATGGTCTTTTTTAATAATTTTGAGAAACATAGCAGTGGAAGGGTAATAGTGGTACGACGGTATTCTTGGATATGATTATAGTTGAAGAACAGGTAATCACTTGTTAGGTGATTTGCAAAGTTTTGGAGCTGCAATTTTGGTTTTCTTTTATCTATGCTCTTAATATGGTTGTGGCAAGACGGTTATTACAGGTTAATATAATTGAAGTGGCTAATAGGGTGAATGAATCTTAGATTTTATTGGGTGATTTCAATACCTACAAATAGCAAAATGAAAAGCTCAATAGTGTACTGTTAACAAATTATGAGATGAAGGACTTCCGGGATTTTTGCAATGACAGGGAATTTGATGATTTGCCTTTTTTCGGAGCATTCTACACTTAGACAAACAACCACGTTCGATTAAAATTAGATAGAATCATGGATAATTGTTGTTAGAGATTATGACATTCAAAATATGAGTCCTTTAAATGCAGTCGTTATTTACTAACAAATTTTAAAAACCATATCTTCTAGATATATGTAGTATAGTAGCAAGTAGAGTGCCAAACTAACAAAGAGTTTAAGAGAAGTATACTCTTATATTATCTTCTTATTTTATTTTTATGAATAATTCTTGAACAATTAACTTGAATGAATCTTATGATGTCTTAAACATAAAGTAAATGAAGAAAAAAATAAATAGGAAACTAATTAATCTAAAATATAAAAAAATAACAAACTACTGAAAATAAGAAAATAAATCCAAGCCAATTAGGAAACTACTTATTTTTTTAGGTTAAATTCGAAAACCTATCATAGATTTGGATTATATTAGAATAATTAGTTTCAGAACTCTAAAAATTCCCATTCTTGTAAAAGTAGACTAACCCTTACTTAACGTCCAAGTTAAAAATTCCTAATTAATTCTTAATCCAAGCTACTTAATTAGCTTTTTTTTTTCTTAAAGACATTAATACTTTGAGTTAATAAATATCTTAAACCAAAAATCAAATTGATAAGCACATCAAGATATCACCAATGTCAAATTACACATAACCAACTACAATTATATGGAACTTGAATATTGCAATTCCCTATCAACTTTCACTAAGTCAAAACTGCAACTTAATTAAATTAATAGATGTTACTAGAAAATTAACCTAAAGATCAATAGTCTTTAATTAACCTAAGATTAATAAAGCTAGCTATACAATCATGTAAATTAACTATGTTGATCAAGTATAAGAAACTTAACATAATTGGTAGAGAAAAGAAAGTCGAAATTGCATAAATACTCAAGAGATAATCTTAATGATATCAAAGATAGAATTTTTGTTCAACAATCTCAAAGTATCAAAATAAAAAACTCAAAACAAATCCTAAAAACAAGATAGACTCTTAATTGTTTTGAACATAAAAACATGAATACATAATATAATCGGAATGAGAAATAAATAAGAGAAAGTTTGAATAATAAAACTTGATAAGTTCACAATTTCAAGTTCTTCTTATCTGTGAACTCTTTTCCTCTTTTTGAAGGCTTCCTTTGCTCAAAAGGAAAAAAGAATTATAATATGCGATGAATTTGGTTGATTCCTTATGAGTTGGGTCATTCAACACCTTTATATAAAGCCTCTAAACCGTCTTTGGATGAATTAAGAAAAATTATCACTGCTATTTGACTAATTTAAGACTTTTCAAAAGCTTCAGAATGCTTGCACGAGAATTGGTACGACCGTACTTGATGCTGTGCACTTTGCAGAGCTTGAAAATCCATCATTGGTACCACATAATGCATGGCCATGTAGCAAGCCGTGCATAACTTCTGAGAGTACTTAAATTTGTTCTGTTTTGCACACTTTGTGGTATGGTCGTGCTATAAGTTGTGTATATCTTGCACTCCTGTAGAACAAGCTATGCATACTCTACACACTTTCAAAAAGTGCCAAATAACTTCCACCTCTTTCCAAATTATTTGGGAATCATCTTTAACTTAAAATTCATCATTTTAATCCTTATTCCACTCATTTTTCCACCAATATGACCTAAAAATATATAAACACACAAAATGAGTAGAAATCAAACATAATCACATAAAAAATAATAGAAAGGCCAAGTGAAAGGGATATAAAAATATAACTTTTTCATGCTTAACAAATGCCCCCTCACTTAACTTTTTGTACGTCCTTAGGTAAAATAATTTTTCAAAAAGATGATAAAACATTAATTCCAATTTTCAAGGAATATAGTGGAGATGCCATCTTTTCATTTTACAATGAAAAGTAACTTAACATTTATTCAATCAAAAAGATTTTACACAAACTCACATATTAGACCAAATATACCCAAGGCCATTGAAATTAGTTTAAACAAGTTCATACCCATTCAATGCATTTCACTCATTTCTTTGATCAAAACATATAAACCAAGCAAAACACATAAGTTAGAAATATATAACCAATTCAAGTCTTTGTATTTGTACTTGTCTAAACTACTACAATTTGGATATCAAACTAGAATTTTGTTTTTTTCTCAAGGTAATACAACAAAAAATGGGGACTTGCATTCCTCCCCCCCTTAATTTTTTTTTTTACTTAACATTTTTTAAAGAGAAGATAAAGAATGCAAAGAAAAATTTTGTTTTTTTTTTCTCATTCTTTTCTTCTTCTACTCACTCATCATTGCTCTTTCTTTTCTCCCTTGTGGATGCCATTTGGAAACCATCTACTTTTTTTTCCCTCTCACTTGGTAGGTGCCATTTTGGAACCACTTATTTTATCCTATTTACTTAAACTCAGATTTAGGACTAGTCTAAACAATTTTTTGACAAAAATTAGCATATTTACTATACTTATACATTATCACATTGCTTATATAAATTTCTCAAAGTAAAAAACTTCACTCATCTAATACGAAGTAACCAAAGTTAAACTAAATTCTCAAGATTTAGTTATCTTCTACCTAATACACAAGTTTATCATAAACAAACCCAGCCAAATAAATATCAACTTATCTTTCAAAGTAAAAAGAAAAGAAATATCTCCACAATCTAAATAAAAAAGCTTAAATAATTTTGTCCAATTCAAATGTTTTGCCTAATTTTACACAAAAAGCTTGGAAAAAGATTTGCAATTCCACAATTCCACACTTAAACTAAACATTTTCCTCAATAGACGAAAATAAGACAATAAAGCATAGCAAAAAGGGACCAAGAAGATAAAGGAGAAAGAAAAAAAACACTTCCCAAGCAAATTATGTGTAAATGATAGTATGGTTGCTAAAGTTCCAAAGAAAACTCCAGAAATTGTGTGCTATAATCAATCCACAAGATAAGCTTCAAGGCTGGACAATAAGAATATTAGAATAGAAAGTACATGTCTAAGGAAAGAAGTCCTTATAAAAAATAATAAAAGAAAAAGAAACTACCTAAACAAACCTAATTTTGACACGACAATCTCAAGAAAAACAAAGACACAATCAAAGGTAAGAGAAGAAAGAATGCAAAACTAACAATGTTTTTGTAGGAAAAAGGAAAAGGCATGCATTGGACGCTGCACGGGTGTGCACAATCTCGTGTAGTTTGTAGAAGAAAAGCAATTACTTGGCGTGACTTATTGCACAAGATATGCAATAAGTTGTGCAAACCTACTGGGAGTTTGAAAATTGCAATTTTGAAGACACGGGCCAGCAACACGGCTTATGCAATGTGGCACAGCTAAATGCACGGCCATGTCGATGCCTGGGAAGATTTTCAAAAACTCTTTTGATGCACAACTCATAACTTTCAAACTTATTTTCCAATTCTAATATTTTATGGTTTGTGAAAAATTATTTCCCTTTCCAAAAGAATCACAAAAATGAAATGAACAACAAAGACTCAAAAAAACAAAGACATGTGATCGAATCACTTATTAAGGACACAGAGAACTAAGGTAAAGAAGGACTCCCTTAGATAGCCATTCCTCTAAGGGTATGGTCAATTTACTACTAGTGTGGGGCATCAATTGTAGAAAACTCAACTTTGGTTCAAGTATCTACCTGTAGAAGAGTTGCTTCTTCACAAATCCTTATCCTCTTAGGATTTGACGTAGACGCTATAATGCGTTCTTTTGTTCTTTCTGTCTTAACACTCTAAAGATTCATACACCAAGATAGAACAACCTCCAAAATGCAAAAAGAAAAGTACAATACCAAAAGAATTCACTAAGATTAACTATCACAGGAATTATTCAAAGATCATGAAAAGAAGATAGAGTTCTTTAGTAACAACACAAAAAATTTGTTATTGGAGATTATGATATTCAAAATATAGGTCTTTTAAATGCAGTCATCATGCACCAATAAATTTTAAAAATATTATCTTCTAGATATATGCAATATAGTAGCAAGTAGGATGTCGAACCCATAAAGAACTTAAGAGCAGTATACTCTTATATCCTCCCCTTATCTTAATCTTATGAATAACTTTTGAATAATTAACTTAAAAAAAATCTTTTGATGTGGTAAACATAAAGTAAATGGGAAAAAAATAAATAGGAAACTAACTAATCTAAAATATAAAAGAAATAGGAAACTACTTAAAATAAGAAAACAAATCTAAGCCAATTAGAAAACTACTTATTTTTTTATATTAAATTCGAAAACCTATCATAAATTGGATTATCTTAGAATAATTAGTTTTGGAGCTCCATCTTAACGCCTAAAGCTCCCATTCTTGCAAAAGTAAACTAACTTTTACTCAACGCCTAAGTTAAAAATCCCTAATTCAATTCTTAATTTTGGTCACTTAATTAACTTTTTTTTAAAGACATTAATGCTTTAAGTTAATAAATGTCTTAAACCAAAAATAAAATTGATAAGCATATTAAGGCATCACCAATGTCAAATTATACATAACCAAAACTGCAATTGTATGGAACTTGAATCATGCAATTCCCTATAAACTTAACTAAGCCAAAACTACAACTTAATTAAATCAATAGATGCTACTAGCAAATTAATCTAAAGATCAATAGTCTTTAATCAACCCAAGATTAATAATCCTAGCTATACAATTATATAAGTTAACTATATTGATCAAGTATAAGAAACCCAACACAATTGATAAAAAAAAAAAGAAAATTGAAATTGCACAAATACTTGGGGGATAATCTTAATGATATCAAAGATAAAATCTTTGTTCAATAATCTTAAAGTATCTAAATTAAATACTCAAAACATAACCTAAAAACAAGATAGACTCTTAATTGTTTTAAATATAAAAACATGAATACATAATACAATTGGAAATAAGAGAAAGTTTGAATGATAAAACTTGATAAGTTCTCAATCTCAAGTTTTTCTTGCCTCCGGACTCCTTCCCCTTTCTTGAAGCCTTTATTTGCTCAAAAAAAAAAAAAAAAGAAAAGAAAAGAAAAAAAGAAAGGAAAAGAAAAGAAAAAAGAAAAAGAAAGAATTATAATATGTGATGAATTATATTGATTTCTTATGATTTCGGTAATTCAATATCTCTATATAGAGCCTCTAAATCGTCCTTGAATGAATTAAGGAAGTTTACACTGTTATTAGACTGATTTAGGACTTTTCAAAAGTTTTAGAATACCAATGCCCGTGCACTATGCAGAGCTTGAAAATTTGTTATTGGCGCAGTTTAATGCACAATCATGTAGTAAGCCGTGTATAACTTCTGAGAGTAGTCAAATTTGCTCTATTCTGCACTATTTGCGGCATGGTTGTGCTGAAAGCCGTGCATATCTTGCATGCCTCTGTAACATGTTATGAATACTCTACATACCTCTAAAGAACTCCAAATTGCTTCCAATCTTTCCAAATTATCCGACAATCATCTTTAACTAAAAATTCATTAATCTAACATTTGTTCCACTCATTTTTACCAACATGACCTAAAAATGTATAAACATACAAAATGAGTAAAAATCAACCATAATCACACAAAAGATCATACAAAAGCTTAGCGAAGGAGATAAAAAATATGAAATTTTCATGCTTAACAGTAATTTCCTTTGATTTCAATCTCCGTTGAAAGCATGGCTGAATTTTTTTCCCATTGATTGTGTATCGGATCATTCGACTTATCTTTTAAGTCTTCACCAAGTTGATAGAAGTAATTCTAAACCCTTCAAATTTCTTAATATTTGGGCAGATCACTTATCATTTCAGGAGAAGGTTAAGAGTGCATGGGAAACTTAGTTTGATGGCTTCGAAGTATTTAGTCTTTGTAAGAAACTCAAGGCACTCAAGTGAGATCTCAAACAATTGAATAAGGAGATTTTCTCACCTCTCAGAACCGTGTGTTAAATTCAAAACACCAGTGAAAGATGTTCAACAAGACCTCATTTGTTGCCTGAGTGATAAGGAACTTGTTGAGCATTTCAAGAAGGCAAAGAAAAATGCTTGGCAGATGTTGAATTGAACATGCATAGACATTTAGCTATAAGAAATTATTTGGCTTATGTAGATCGATGCATAAAATATTTTCATAGCTTGGGAACAAAAAATCAAGAAAAATTTCATCGCATCAGTTATCAAAGCTATCAAGACCAAAACAACTAGCCTAAGGGAAATGGTGTTTTGAATTTGTAGCACACTATCGAAGTCTACTTGGCAGCTCACGAGATTGTTCTAGACTTAATTTGGATATTGTCCGAGCTAGACCTTTTATCCCACAAAGCTATCTTGTTGCTCTTGCAGATGGTGTGACTGATGATAAGATAAAAAAGGCACTTTGCGATACATGGAGATTGTAAAGCTTCGGATCTAGATGGTTATAATATATATTTTTTCAAGAAAGCTTGGCCTATTATTGGTGATGATGTTATAAATGCATGCAAGGAATTCTTTACATCAGGCAAATTTTTGAAGCAACTTAACCATGCCATCATATCACTTATGCCTAAATCGGGTTATGTTGATGGAGTGGCTGACTATAGACTAATTTCTTATTATAATGTGATTTACAAAATCATCTCAAAGGTTTGGCAAAAAGATTAAAGCTTCTCTTGGAGGATGTTGTTAACCAAGCATAGGCTATAATTGTTCGAGACCGTTTATTGGCTAATAAAATTTTTCTTGTGTAGGAGCTATTGAAGTCTTCTTCAAGGAAAAAATGCTCACCTAGGTGTACAATTAAAGTTGTTCTATGGAAGGCTTATGACTCAATATACTAGAATTTCATCACTAATCTGCTGATGGAAATGGGTTTCCAAGTCTATTTGTGAATTAGGTAGAGCAATGTGTAAAGATTATGTCCTTCTTCTTGGCAATTAATGGGGAAACTCATGATTTTTTAAAAAGTGTTAAGGGATTGCGATAAAAGGATCCGATGTCTCCATTTTTTTTTTGTTTTGTGCTTGAAATATTTCTCTCGATTGGTTAAAGTTGTCACCTATATGACAGCTTTCAACTATCATTCGAAATGTGTGAGTTTAGCTATTACCCATTTAGCTTTTGTGGATGATTTGGTTCTATTTTCAAGGGGAGACATGCATTTTGTATAGATTTTGTTGAAGTGTTTAGATTTTGAGACTATTTATAAATAAAAACAAATCAAACTTGTTTTTGGGTAGGATGGATAGCCGATCTGTGATGATTTGGCAACTGGTGTGATTTTGGGGGTTGAATTTATGTATGAATTTTGAGGTTAAAAATGGAGGAAATTATAAGACCTAAAATAGTGATTTTATCAAAGAAACAAACACCCAACTCAAAATACTAGAACTTTAGGCCAAAATAAAGATCCTAGAATTGAAGAATAATGAATCAACTCTTCCAAATTACGACCCAAGACCTTTAATTAGCTCAACTAAGAAACCAATAATAATTGAAAAAATGATTTAGGCAACCAATTTAACATTTAACAAGAACATTAGATTAATAAGAATCTTAGATTTAAAAGAATCTAAGACCCAACATAGCAAGCTAATTGATCTATCCTAAAAGCTTTATACACTAGATTCAAAAAGTAGGATTAGGCCCTAAGATTAGTCTTAATTGAAGAGAAGAACTCCTAAGAAGAATCACCTCACAATACTTTCAAGGAGTTCTTGTTTTCTAACAAAATAGCTAAGTTGTATTTATAATGTTATAATGCTATATATATAGGTAACTAAACTTAACTAAGATGAGATAAAATCTCAACTTTTCAAGCTTTAAGTAAGTCTAAAATAACTTTATTACAATATAAAAGTCATGGGAGTTGAAAAGGTAACAAAACAAAGCAAAACAAAATAAAAAATAAAAACAAGGTATTTTGCTTGACATCCAACTGGTACTGGCTGCTCTTTGCTCAAAATGACTAACTGGCTGAGACAAGTCGGTGTCGGTTGCCCTGATATGCTGGCATCGGCTGCTTCCCATTCTTTAATAACCAGTTTTTTACTTCAACTCTTTCTTGCATTATGTTTTACCTTCTACACAAATTGTTGTTCAAGCCTTGTCCCCTTGATCCTCTCTTGATCTTCCATTACTTGATAACCCTCTTGATCATTGGCTTGTAATCTTGAAATGCACATTAAAGACCTTTGTAATTCGATATTCCCTCAATGTTCTTGGAGAAAGGCTTGGCTCTCTATCTCCTTTCTTTAGCTTTGACACATTGCTTGAATGGATTCCTATCACTTACCCCTTTTTTGTGTGGATTCGTCCGCAAGAATTTTTTTTTTTTGGGTGAAGATAAAAATAAAAGCCTATGTTCTCCTACATAAAGCTTATTTTTCCCCTTATTTTCACTCTCATTTTTTGTAGTTTTTTCTTTTTTATTTTCATCTGTTAAGCACAGGAGAATCTCTCTCATTTTACCTTTATTTTTTCTCTTTTCTCATCCTCTCCTTTTGCATTCTCTTGTTTTGAATTCTCACTTAGCTCTTTTTCTTTCCTCTCTCTCTTTTTTTTTTTTTTTTGGGTGCACATTCTCATTGTTTTCACCTTCCAACTCTAAAGATTTTTCTCTCATTTTTCCTCTATCATCTTTCTTTTTTGTACTCTTTTTAAGCTCTCATTCTTTTCTCTCTTATTTTTGCTTCTTTCTCAACTCTTTTCTCTTGTTGTCTTCTTCCCTCATGATATTTTGATCTTTAAGCACCTCACTAGGGGTAATAAAAGTAGAGTAATCTTCTTTTCATCATTTTTCAAAGTGTATTTATTTTTCCTCCCCTTGTAAACACATCTCTATCAAACATCTAAGGCATTGCTAATAAAATTTTCCCCACTTGCATTGAAAATATATCATATAGAACTATATCTTTATAGGCTCCTATATAAAATTCGACCTTAACTTACTTGTTTATCTTCACTTCACTACAATCACTCAACCATTGGAGTTTTTATGGTTTAGAATGCCTCATGGTCTCTAATCCCAAGTCCTTCATTAAGGTAGCACTTATCACATTAGTGCAACTTTCCTATCGATGATCATACTACAAGACTTTTCTTGAACTAGACACCTTGTGTAACACCCCGCTACCTAGGTCCGCCAGGGCCGGGGATGTCGCCCCATCCAAAGGATAAGGGGTCTTTATAACTAGGTCACACAAATAAAATTGCAAAATAAAAATAATACTTTAACTTAAAAATTTATTACAACCCAAAGAAAACTCCAAGAATAAATCCATGAATTCCCAAAACAAAACCATAAATAAAATTATCCACTATTGTCTCTCCAAAGCAATACATAGAATTAAATGACAACAATCTCTTCCAAGGTAGATACTATTAGCTACTCATCCCCACAACAGGATTGACCTGAAATCATGGTAAAAATGTGATGAGACAGAAATCTCAGTAGGTCCGTGTGTGCTTTGGGTGTTTAGTGAAAGCAGTTCATGGATGCAAAGTGCGAAATCTTTATAAGAGAAATATTGGCAAGCAATAAACATTAGTCAAAAGCAAGAGTGGCATTTTAGCTATTCCAGCTATACATGATCAACAAAATCAACCACTTATAAGAAATGATTATGGGTTACCACACGTTGGGCCCACAACCGGATGGTCAGTATGCCACACTTTGTGCATACCGCTGGTCAGAATGCCACACTTTGTGCAAACTGACAAAAGTAAGTGATCGGCCTACTGGGCAAGATACTCCTCCTTCTCTATACCCAAACAACAATCGGGTGTCCATTCCGGTAAAACACAGTCACTTGACTGAAAAGAACACTGCTAGCTCGGACCGACATGACCCACTGGACTGACGTCCTATCCGGGAAGGACCCACCCCTCAGAGGTGGCCACCTGCTGAGAGACTTACCCTAACCCCTCAACGATTAGTCCTAGTAGTCCACCCTTATTGAGTACTCAACGACGTTTCCCACTTGGGATAAAATGAACAAAACATGATTCCACATGAAACTGGCAATTTATGGTTCTCCAAAGTCGTTATCAAAATCAGTTTTAGAAAGTATTTTGAGTTTGAGTAAATCTGCTCAATAATTCAATTGTTTGAAATAAGGAAGAATCCCACCCTCAATTGCCTTTATATACATGAGCGTACATACACTCTATATTTGGCTTGCCATAAAGAAAACATTTCACATCAATCAGATTTTATGCAGGAGCTTACCTGATTCATGCTCACAACAACAAGGTCTCCAACAGCTGACCTAACCCCATATGGGCAAATACAAATCACAATCAATTCCAAGCCACAATCCACTTCCTTAATTTTGAATCAACACAACTTACTACTACCATGATCCTAGTGTCCCAAGCTTTAAGGTTAAACACTAAGTAAATACGTTTAAGAGTTGAGCCTAGTGTGATATTTAAAATAATTAATGGTTTGGGAAGTAAATTTTAATAAGTTGAAAGCTTAAATCTTGTTAAGGAAAACTTAGAGTTTATTTGATCAAGAGTCCTAAGAAGTTTTAGGTAAAATAATGATTTATTAGTACTTTAGTTGTTAGAAAATAGTTGATAGCTAAAATTAGTTGAAAATAAATTTAATGAGTCTTGCTTGAAAAATAATAAATAAATTCTTATCGGGTTTTGATTAAAAGATAATAATTAAATTTGTAAATATTTCACTAATCATAATTATTTCCAAAAAAGGCTTTAATTAATTTCATTATTTTAAATAATATATATATATATATATTATTTTTCTAGCAAAGCTATTATTTATTTGATTAAAATATCCTTATTGTTTATAATAGTCCAAATCTACCCTTCCTAGGGTTTTCGAAATTACCAAAGAAACATTATTTTATTGAATATTTTATTCAAGAAGAAAAATTAGTTTAGGGACAACTAGATCATGATTCAAATTCCTATGGCTAACCACAATCAAGAACATATGTAATCCTTCCATTCATCAAATCGACCAAATCTTGCACATAAGCATAGATATAAATTTATTAAGACATGATCTAACCTCTACTAGCATAAATATGATCATGGCTTCAATAATCTAACATGCATATAAATTCTATTCACCAAAGGTAACATAATCTCTAGCATGCTTTATCTCAAATACTCCATGCATCAAACCTCAAATCATCACATAATCAATCAAGATAACCTTTCCATGCATAAATTTCATCCCCTTCACAATCATACAAATGTTCATGCTTCAATCTCAATAATATATATATACTCGAATCCTATCACCATCCACCTACTATCAACATCATCCTAGAGACATAATTCTAGAGTTTAAAAGAAGGATTGAAGGTACTTACTTGATTGATGAATGTCTTGAAGGAGTTTAGAGTAGATCTCAATTCCTAGATGACTAACTTTGTCCAAGGGAGATGGTGAGGGTATGATTATAGGAGAAGGAGTCATCCGGCCAAGGAAGAGGAATTTCGGCCATGAGAGAGAGAGAGAGAGAGAGAGAGAGAGAGAGAGAGAGAGAGAGAGAGAGAGAGAGAGAGAGAGAAAGATTATTAGTATGTTTATTCACATAGGTTTTCACTAGAGATTAAGTTTGGAGAAGATGAAGTTGATAGAGTAAATATCACAGAAATTTCTGGTTTTGATTCAAAGTAGCAAGATGATTTGAGGAGTTTGATGTTAAAGATGGTGTCGAAGGACTCACAGCAGTAGGTAGGTCAAATATGGAGATTTTAGTGAAGGTTTGAGGTGATTTGGAGGGGTATTAGGTGAAAGAAAGTAGTAGGTGTTCTTGATGTAGTGTGTGTGTTTTTGGAGATTGAAGGGAATTAAGAGGTTGTAGTGTAGCTGTCGAAAATTCTGAGGAAATTAGGTTGGCCGAATTTCTGTAGGGTTTAGGGAGTTGTTTCTCTGATTTGGAAGGGAAAAGGAAAGGTTAGTTGTTACAATCCTTGAAAAATATTTTTAGGAAGTGAATTTGGAAATTAAATATTTCTAAAATATCTTGATAATTGAAGAGCTTTGAAGGTCTCCTATGGCCGACTGGTTGAACAGTTTTTCTGAGGAATTAAAGCTGGTTCAAGGTAGCTTAGGGTGGCCGAAACTAAGGTGCACAATGATGAAGAAGAAGTCTAGTCAATGAAGTGATATATTATGGAAGGTTGCTAAATAAAGATGGTTGGAATTTTGGAAACCAATCAAGCAAAATTGTAGGGATTTGATGGAGGGATTTTCGGGTAGCCATTGCTAGATTTTGTGCAGAAGCTTAAGGGGAACAATGGAACTCTGTTACTGGAGGTTTAAGGAAGGTTTTTGCAGAATAAGATTGGTGTTTCAGCTGGGAGAGAAATAGGAAACAAGGCTGGAAAATTTCTTGCACAGTTTTTTTCACTGAACAGTAATTTCTGGGCAGATTTTTGGCTGCCATTCCCAGCCACTTGCAGAGAGTTTGAAGGGGAACTTCAGGGGTATTCAAGGCTGGTTTCCAGCCTTCTTCATAGGGGAAAAATATGGGTAAGGTACTGAACAAAACCTGAAAGAAAACAGCTTGGTTTTGGACTCTCAAAACTGTGATTTGTGCAGGAATTTTTTCTGCTTTTGCTCCAGCTTTAAGTAGTCTGAAAATGGCTAAGAATTTCATATTATAAACTGATCCTAAAGACCATTTTTCTGGCAGAATTTGAGAGGGAATGCTAGCTAAGAAACTCGACATTTTGAAGGCACCACAAGCTGGAAAATTTTCAGCTCATTCCAATGAAGAAGATGAGCTAGCTAGAGAGAATTTTTCAGCAACCTCACTAGAGGGATTTTTCCTCTTGGAACTTCCCACAACTCTTCCACATTTTCAGATCATAAGAAGTCTTTTACTAAGATATTTTGATCCTATAAGACCTCTGCACTTTTCTGAAATTTCCGAAAAGAAGATGGTTAGAACATCTTGATTAAACTAAGGAGTTAAGAATTAAGGAAAAATCAAAGATCAAGGGAAAATGAATTCCCTTTAAGAAATTCGAGCAGAGCAAGGAAGTGGAATGAGATTACCCTTACATGTCTCTCTCTTAGGACATCATCCCTACCTTACCCTAAGCTCATAACGCCGAAACTATTTCTTCCCAAGCAAAAATAAAATTTAATCAAGCTAAAACTTCCATGATGGAATTTGAATCCTAGACCTCAAGAATTAATTCTAAGGCTCTAACCACTAAACCACAACAACTCTTGTCGATATTTTCACTAGAAAAATTATTTTCTATTCCATCCACAAGCTATTTCCCTATTGTCACCTCGGGCAAAAATTACCATTTTGCCCCTCTCACACAATACTCATCAACAAGACTTCAAGACAATAAAACTCAAATCCAAAGCACATAAAAATCATATAAAAATATATTTAATCATGAAATAAAATATTATATGCATCCCAACCCCCTTACTCTAAGGTTGATTTTGACTGGGGTTTCACACCTTGTATAAAAGATATTACTCATTTATGAATTCTTCTCATTCTCAACAACATTTACATTCACAATCTTTCTAGTAACGCCAATCAATGGAAAAATCTTTCTAACCTCAAACCTTTCTTTACTACCTCATTCTTTTCCAGGCTTTATGATTGTTTTCAATGGTTGTCTTGGTGGCCCATTCTTCTTGCATGGTGTATGCATGATGAAATATAGGATTGGTGTATATTGTCTACTTAGAATAAGCCTTTCTTCTTGCACTTCTCAATTATTGCCCTCATTTCTTCTTTTACCTAACCTCAAACCTCTCATTCCTTTTTCCCTCATTGGAATTTTTGAATAGTCTCCTATAGAATGTTTTTCCCAACCCTTCCTTTATTACTCATACAATGGAGGTGGAGCTTTGTATTCATTTCTCAGTCTAGGCTATCTCTCTTTTTAGCATCCCTTGAAGCTTGACCTTGGTTAAATTTCAACCCTATAATGTCTCTCCTCATGTCATCCATTTTTTCTTTGGAAGTTTTAAAGGTGGTTTTAATGTCAAATGAATCTCCGTGAGACATTGTGTTAGATAATTTCAAAGGTACTCACTTGTAAAAAAGTTGATTTAAAGTATAATTAGTCCTCACAAACACTTCTTTATGTGTATATACTCCAACAATGTCACTTATCCCTCGTGTTTAGCTCTCTTTGGCTTTTATAAGATAGGTTGACCCTCTTATCTTTTTCTAGCACTCAATTTTCTTAATGGGTTTTTTCCACAAAAACCTCCTTAATTGCTTGGAAGCTAGTTTAAATTTAACAAGTCTATTAAACCTCTAAGGACAACCAATTAGAAGTCTTAGGTGGAAGCTCAACACAAGCACCAAGGCCACAAAGAATAAGCCAAGCAAAGACAACTCAATGAATTTGAGAGTTCAATAACTTCAATTTAGTAAATAGGTGAAACAACAAGACACAATTAACAAGATTGATTTCAAAGAAACACAAGAAGTTTAAAGATCATAACATTCAAGAATGAAATATGATGATCATAAATGACCAATGAACAAGAGTAAGATTCACCACCAAGATGACTCAATTTGATAAGTAATTCCCTAAAGATACCTGAACTCAAGAGTTAAACAACTTTAGAAAGTGTTTACAAAAGATTTGGCCACAATTCAAGCTACAAGTTTACTCAAACAAAATATCAAACATCTTGTCTGTAATTTTTGAAACTTAAAATATAGAAGAAATTTTGAGCAAATCTAGCCCAAATTTTCAACCCTAATGATTATACTAACAATAAGGTACAAGTTTAAAATGAAAAATACAAGAAATTTCAAAGAAAACTTGACCTCTTTGAAGCCTAATTTTGAGTGATGGGAATGGCTATTTTTTTACGCTTTCTTCAATGTCTTCAAGCTTTGATAAGCTCTCCTTACTTTGATGCCACTTTGGTGTGATCCTGGGGGATGAATTCATGTGTGAATTTCGTGGCCAAAAATAAAGAAAATTACAAGACCTAAATAAAGACCTAAAATAGTGATTTAATCAAGGAAACAAACACCCAACTCAAAATACTAGAACCCTAAGCCAAAATAAAAACCTATAACTCAAAAACAAAGAATCAAGTCTTTTAAATCACAATTCAAGGCCCTTAGCTCAACTAAGGAACTAAGAACAATTGAAGAAATGATTTAGGTAACCAATTTGACTTATAATAAGAATTTTAGATTAACAAGAATCTAAAGCCCAACATAGCAAGCTAATTGATTTATCTTAAAGGGTTTATAGACTAGATTCAAAAGGTAGGACTAGACCTTAAGATTAGTCTTGGTTAAAATGAAGAACTCCCAAGAGGAATCATCTCACAACACTTTTAAGGAGTTCTTGTTTTCTTATAAAATATCCAAGTTGTATTTACAATGTTATAATACCATATCTATAGGTAATTAAATCTAACTAAGATGAGATAAAATCTCAATCAATCAAGCTTTAAGTAAGTTTAAAATAACCTTATTACAATATAAAAGTCGTGATAATTGAAAAGGTAGCAAAATAAACCAAACAAGGTAAAAAATCAAAACAGGGCATTTTATCGATATTGGCAGGCTTTAGTTGGGTAAGGCAGCTGACACCGGTTGCTTTTTGCCTAAAATGGCCAACTTTCCTAGACAAGCCGGTGTTGGTTGCCTTGGTATGGCTGGCGTTGGCTGCTTTTTATTCTTTAACAACCAGTTTTTTACTTTAATTCTTTCTTGCACTCTTTTGGCCTTCTACACAAATTGTTGTTCAAACCTTGGTCCCTTTAATTTTCTATTGCTTGACAATCCTCTTGATCCTTAACTTGTAATCTTGAAATGCACCTTAAAGCCCCTTGTAATTTGATATTCCCTAAGGGTTTTTGAAGGAAGTCTTGGCTCTCCATTTCCCATCTTTAGTTTTGACATGTTACTTGGATAGATTCCTATCAGTAGTGGAGGTGAGTATTCAACTAGGCTATTCCTGTTTAAGTATTTTAGGTGTTCCCATTATGGTAGATCGTGTGAGGACTAGCATCTATAAACCGTTGATTGACATAATAGTGGGATACACTGGTAGATGGACTACCAAACTTTCTGTCTTATGTGGGTCAAATAGAGCTTCTGCAAACAGTTTTACACAGGGTTGAATACTTTTGTATGCAATCCAACAGAATTGTTAGATATATATATATATATATATATATATATATATATATATATATATATATTGGTGCTTATAACCACCTCTGGTGGCTTGTAAAGATGTCTGCTTACCAAGAATGGAGGGAGGTCTGGGTATTAAAGACTTAACTACATGGAATGTTGCACTTTTGGTGAAGAATCTCTGGAATATTCACTTCGACAAGTAAAACTTATAGATCCGGTGGATGCATCATTATTACATTGGGCAGAGTTCAATCTGGCCAGTTACAACAAACAGACAACACTCCATGATCTTTAAAAGATTGCTACACATTAGAGACAAAATTTTGCAAATAGAAGGGTCAGTGACTAGGGCTGTAGAGTTGATGGAAAGCTGGCAAAGGGATCTACCCCGTTTAGACATTGCATTTGTGACTACTTTTGGATGAAACAATGTCATTTGGAGCAAAACAATTTGGAATTAGACTCTCACCCCTAAGCATTCAATTACACTATGACTTTTTATTAGGGGAAGATTATACACTAAGGACCGTCTTCCTTTTATGTTGGATGATCTTAGTTGTACATTTTGTAAGATTGTACTTGAGATAGTGCAAAATCTTTTCTTTGGAGGCAAGATGACGAAGGCTGTTTGGGATTGTATCAAGGCATGGATTAGGCTGCACAAAGCAATGACAACAACATCAGCTGTTTGAAATGGTATAAGAAGGAAGTCACTAGATTCAATTGGCCAGCTAAAGTCAAGGCTACGACATTGGTTAGCATCATTTATTACGTATGGACAGCACAGAATAAATGCGTTTTTGAAAATTATTGCAACAAACTAGAGAAATAAGTCAAAAAGATCAAAACACATGTGTGCAAAATTATTTTCACTTTATACCCTCATATTTTTTACCTTTTTGAATCTTTTACTTGTAATATTAGTTAGCAGCTATACTTAGGTATGTGAAGCTGCTAACTACGGTATGACATTGTACATTCTCTTTTGATCAATATAATTCTTTACATTTTGATAAAAAAAAAAAAAAAATGTACCAGTTCTTGATCCCTCAAAAACAACTTCAATTACCTTGCTTTTTTTAATCTATGATGAATTGCACATCACTAGTTTCCAAGAGAAGGGATTTAAACCAAGATAGTGGATTGAGGAAAGAAGAGTAATCAGAGATAGAAAAGGAGAGGAAAGGAAAGGAGAGGGTAGAGGGGATTGGGCATTTTTTATAGTTGGATAGTAAATAAGAGAAAATGAATGAATAGATTATTAAGGTATATATTTGTTGGTATTTTAGTTAAGAACAATTATACTAAAATAAATGTACTTTTTATTCACTGTACATAAAATTATTAAAATTGATTTCTTTTCTCTCTTTCTCTTCTTTACAAAAATTAATCAGAATGCCTAAATCTATCTCTTCTTCTTTTCTTTTCTTTCCTTCCAAATTATTCATTCCAGACAATATAAAACACAAGAGCAATAGAAAATTTTCTTTAGCCCCAACACTTTAAAAGTACCAAACAGTGACAGAAAGTGGATGTACATTCAAATTAAAAGAATTTTCACATGGGTAATGTAAAGCCCATACTTTTAAGAAGTCTTTTATTTATAGTGATATTATAGAATTTGTTAAGGGTTGAATCCTAACACAATAACAATTAGAATTTTATTTCTTTAATATTTTAAGTAAGTAGGGACTTGATTGAAATTATTTAAGAGTTAGGAAATCCTGCGATTTATTAAATAGGAAAACCTATGGAAAATATCGTTATTTTTCAATAGCCGTCAATAGACACAGAAACAGGGAGAGAGAGTTCAACTAGGATCTGAAGGAAAGAATACCATAGGTTGTTACAATTTTTAAACGTCGATATTAAGAGATAAGTAGGAATGAATCTCTTCGATTTTTTTATTTGAATATTAGAATAAAACGTTATTTTTGGTTAAAAATTCCCGAATAAAGTATGGTATTTTTTTAAAGTATAAGTTTTAATAATTGGTTAATGTATGGTGTTATTTCGATATTTGTATTATATAGATACATGGTTCTATATGAATATATTTGATGAATTTGGTATATGATGGATCTGGTTATGTTTATTTGAATTGATGCCTCAAAGGTGGGCTAAACCTTTTTAGAACAATGTTAATAATGAATTCGTCTTTTTGGAATTAATGCAAGACGAAGTTTTAATCTTTTTGGACCGCTAAGGCCGGGATAAGCCTTTTTGGATTTTTCTAACTGAATAAATTAAACTCAATTAGAAGAAGGTAATGGTAAAATAAATTTACGCGAACAAATATTTCTACTTATTTGGTGATCTTTACTAGTATGTATGCTATTTGCCTTATTTCTTTAATTCGGGTATTTTTCTTGTAATGCAAAAAAAAAAAAAAAAAAAAACTCAATGTTAGGTTTTGGTCAGAGGGTCACGTGCACAGCTGCTTTCGGTGTTTGCTTTTGGTTTGCATGCCATTCTCGATGTTTATTGGTGATCAGAGGGTTTGAATGGTTAGGTAGAGAAAAAAAAAAAGAAATTGTCAGAGTTTGGAGTCTTGGTTCGTGACCTAAGGCATCTTTGCATGCTGAAAGAAGTCGCCAAGTATAGTTACATTAATTTTGTTAAATCAGTTCCTTTGAGTTTTGGAACGATAGAAATTGGTTAGTATATTTAAATATTTAAATTTTATATTTACCACAAGTAAATTGAGGTTTAGTGAGTTTTTCTTTTATAAACAAATGTTTATATTATTCTTAGTATATTATAAGAGTAATTTAAAACTACATGTTTGATAATAGTGGTTGTTGTTGTTGTTGTTGTTGTTATTATTGTTATTATTATTATTATTATTATTATTATTATTATTATTATTTGTAAATGTGAATGTTAATATAGTGTGCATATATGTATATTATGTAAATGCATGTAATAAATTTTATTTAGAAGAAGTGATTCATTACTACTTACTGAGTATGTGGTTGGCTCACCCTTCAATATTTTCTCCTTCCAGATTTTAATGATGATCAGTGGTGCGAAAGTCTTTTCTACTAAGATTGTGTTGGACGTATAGCACGAAGTCGAATTTCAGAATTTTGTTTAATGACTTATGTTATCGTATTTATTCTAAGTTTTACCTTTGTTTTTGTACTCGTTGAGACAAGTGTAAGAATTAGTTTTATGGGTTTTGATATAATTTCTTTGTGAAAGATTTAATTATGAAATTATTTAGTTGTCATTTTGGGAGAAAATATATTTGGCTTTTTAAATTTTGATGTAAGGCTTCGTATTACTGGGTTATGACTCTGGTGGTACGGCCGTGCCACGTTCTGCGGGCGCGGGGCATGACATTTAATAGTATCATAACAATATGTTTTGATTTTATTGGGATATTGGAATAGTTGATACAGAGTCACCTTATATTAGTTAAATTATGAGTATCAGATACAATAGGTTATTATATTAATTTATGAGTTTGAGATAAAAGTATGAATTAGGTTTTGATTTGGGCTTGAGTTAAAAGGAATAATTTTGTCGCATAGGTGAACAATGGCGGGAAGAAGTTAGTAGAAGACAAGACGAGACGTCCGATAGAGATTCTCATGGGACAAATGATTTGAACGTGCTTCTAGCTACATGGGGACGAAGAGCACCGGCAAAAGGACAAAACGAAGGCAGACCGTCAAACACACCTCCACCACAAGGGTTGGCTCCTCATGCAGGGAATCCAGACATTGCCACAACATTAATGGCGATTGCTCAAGTGATGAAAGGACAACAACAAATTCAGTAAGAGAAACAATGCATGTTTCAAGCCCAAGAAGAGCGGCTCCGAAGGACTTCAATTGGAATGAGATCCCATTATGAGCATTTAAAGAAAGCCAACATGCCAACGTTTGACGGAGGCGCTGGTCCGGAGAAGGTCAAAAAATGGTTACAAGAAATAGAGCGAAACTTTGAGATTCTAGAAGTACCGAATGAAACAAAATCAAAGGTTATTCTTTCTTTTCTCGTGGGAAATGCATAGAAATGGTGGAAAGGAGCACAACTTACCTACTCAAGCGATGGACAACCAATTTTGTGGAACATATTTAGGAAGGCATTCTTGAATCATTACTTTCGTGACACTTTGCGATTGGAGAGACAAAATTAATTTTTCGACTTGGTGCAAAAAGATAGTATGACGGTAATCGAGTACGCAAGTCGATTTAACTCTTTGGAACAGTACGTGCCTTCAGTAATGGCATATTCTGAATTCAAGACATTACGATTTGTGAATAGGTTATAAGCACAAATTTGAGTTAGGATGTCTGCAGTACAATCTACAAGGATACTTACCAACGAAGCCTTAATATCGAGATGGAAATTAGAAGAGGAGATGCGGAGCGAGGTGTTAAAAGACAAAATACGAATTACTTTTCACAAACTCGACTTTTGGCTCCTCGAGAGGAAGGACAACGAGGAAAAAGACAAGCACCAATAAGCTTCAACACTAATACCACTACAGGGATGCAACATAAATTATGTGACAATTGCAAACGTTACCATGATGGAGAATGTCGATGAAAAACAGGTGTATGTTTCGGTTGTGGGAAGTCCGGTCACAAAGTATGCGATTATTTGAAAAACAAGCAACACATTCAGACGAAGCCGACTAAAGAAAAATGAGTTGACACTCAAAAGAAGACCAATGCACGTGTAAATACCCAACCCAATATATTATGGGTCTTATATGGTGACCTACCCATAATGTGAGTTTTTTTTATTATTATAGCCCATGAGATAGCCCATATGCTTTAGGAGTCATGAGAGATTTAATTAAGTTGAGGGATGTGTTTGATATTTAGTATTTTTAAAAGTTAAACCTATGCTTTAACCTAAACGATGTTATTTGGTTTTATAATCAGTTGCCCAAAGCGATCATTCAAGGGTTCCAGACTCTGGGGAAGAAAGCTCTGACCTGCTTCAATTGTGAATGTGAGTTCTATTGGCTTCGACTATTAATTTAGTTAAAGGTTAAGGAGTAAATATTAGGAGGTTCTCTTCCTCTTTGTTTCTAGAATTCTAGATAATAAGGTTAATTGATTCATTAGGTTTTAGTTCCTTGGATTGATATTGGTATTGTGTGGTTTGATATTAAGGGGTGATTGTGTGGAGTAGTTAGTTTGGATTGGAGATATTAGTCTGAATTTTGAGGTAAGTGGTTTAGACATATTCTATTTTTCAAAATATTCTATAATTTGTATTTTCTGTATAAAATTTGGGAATTGAGTTTGGTTATTTTATTCTGATTTTGAATCATAATATCATGTGTGCTATGTGTGATATGTGTTGAATGGCTCATGGGTTAGAAGAATGGGAGGAAGAACATGTTCTAAAATTTATTTGTGTGACTGAAATCCCTCTCAATCAATAAGAAATATAAGTCTGGCCTCTCTGATGGGATAAATAGTCAGGACTGATATCAGTGATCCTTCTCCTAATTTGAGACTCATGAGCATTTTTTTGTTGTGTGATGAAGATATGTTAAGTTTTTCAGTTTTGATCATGATGTTGGGGGAAAAAAAACTTTTGAATTCCGTTGTGTCTGTACTGTATGTAATGTATACATATATGTTCTAAAAAGGAAAAAAGTATCTTATGAATAGATGGAACTGAATTGTTTTGAATTTTAATTTATTATGTTTGGATAATTTATTTATGAAGGTAGTAGATCACGCTTTCCCTAGAAAAAGGAAGGAAAAAAGAAACGAAAAGTAAGGAAAAAGGAAGAAAGACGAAAACTTCGTTGGCTTCTGTTGGGTTTCATTGTGTGGTGATCATGTTGTAAATATATATAAAAAAAAAGAAACTAAAAAAAAAAAAACTGAAAAGGGAGTGATGCTTTGTAGGGAGATTGCAGCTTTTCGGTTGCTGTATATGGGGACATCTGATGTCCCCACCAAAAAAAAAAAATCCAAAATTTGTTTTGTTTTGGACGTTTGACCGCAGAGCATGTTTGTGGAATTTTGGGTTTTCAAGTGGGGACAATTGAATGGTTGAGGCATGATGTGGGCCATTTCAATGGATATTAATTATTTAAAAAAAATTTAAATTGTTTTTATATTATTTTCTTTGTATATATATATATATATATATATTTTGGCCTAACTTGTTTTGTTTTAAAATGGGATTAAGTTAGTTAATTTTACCTTAGAATGGAATTATACTTTTATTCTATTATTATTATTATTATTATTATTATTATTATTATTATTATTATTATTATTATTATTATTATTATTATTATTATTATTATTATTATTATTATTATTATTATTATTATTATTATTATTATTATTATTATTATTATTATTATTATTATTATTATTATTATTATAGATGATAGTTTTGTTTTATTTAGCATTAGACTAAATCCTATATCATTTGTATGCATGTATATATATATAAACAAAAAAAAAAAAAACTCGGTTCCATCTAATTATTGGGTACTATTCTATATGTTTTATTAAAGGATATTATATGTAACATTCTCTTTCCCAAAAAGATGTTTAGACTACTTATTGGGCTAGTGTAACTTACTCCATTTAACATTTCGCAGATTTTGATCAAGAATATGAAGAGAATTGTGGAGACGGATGGGATTAGACTACGCTTTTAGATTAATTGGCATTTTGAGAGTTTTTACTTATTATGATTTTTTTTTTTTTACTTTGGTTTAGACAGTGTTGTTTGCGTTAATCTTTAGTTAAGGTTGAGTAGGACATTGGTTGTATTCAATGTTTTATATTTTGTTCATGGACTTTTATTTCAGGATGTATGATTTTTCTCCTTTCCTTTGGAGGTGATGAGTTTAATTAAAGTGATTTCTTTGAGTTAGAGGCTTAGTGTCTTTTTGGAGATGCTGTCGTGTAGCGTTTCGGGTACGAACTCGGGTTCCATTTCGGGTTCCAGATTCGGGGCGCTACAACACGTGTCTTTGCTTTACATAAAAAAGAAGTAGAGGAGGAGACCCAAAAAGGTGCGATGCATTATGTTTGAGAATTTTAAATTATATACGTGTGTATTTGTTTTGTGGATAGGTAAAGTTAAATGTTAAGTTTCGAGGTCGAAACTTCTTATAAGAGGGGTAGAATGTAAAACTTGTACTTTTAGGAAATCATTTATTTATAGTGATATTTTAGAATTTGTTAAGGGTTGAATCCTAATACAATAAGAATTAGAATTCTATTTCTTTAATATTTTAAGTAAGTAGGGACTTGATTGAAATTATTTAAGAGTTAGGAAATCCAACGATTTATTAAATAGGAAAACCTATGAAAAATATCGTTGTTTTCCAATAGCCGTCAACAGACACAGAAAGAGGGAGAGAGAGTTCAATTAGGATCTGAAAGAAAGAACACCGTAGGCTGTTACAGTTTTCAAACGTCAATATTAAGAGATAAGTAGGAATGAATCTCTTCGGTTTTCTTGTTTGAATACTAGAATAAAACGTTGTTTTTGGTTAAAAATTTCCAAATAAAGTATGGTATTTTTCCAAAGTATAAGTTTTAATGATTGGTTAATGTATGGTGGGTATTTCGGTGTTTGTATTATATAGATACATGGTTTTGTATGAATATATTTGATGAATTTGGTACATGATGGATTTGGTTATATTTATTTGAATTTGATGTCTCAAAGGTGGGCTAAACCTCTTGGAACAACGTAAAGATTGAATTCATTTTTTTTGAATTAATGCAAGAAGAAGTTTTAATTTTTTTGGACCGCTAAGGTCGGATTAAGCCTTTTTGAATTTTCCTAACTGAACAAATTAAACTCAGTTAGAAGAAGGTAATGGTAAAATAAATTTACGTGAACGAATATTTCTACTTATTTGGTGATCTTTACTAGTATGTGTGCTATTTGCCTTATTTCTTTAATTCGGGTATTTTGCTTGCAATGAAAAAAAAAAAAAAAAAATCTCAATGTTAGCTTTTGGTCAAAGGGTCACGTGCGAAGGTGCTTTAGGTGTTTGCTTTTGGCTTGCATGCCATTCTCGATGTTTATTGGTGGTCAGAGGGTTTGAATGTTTAGGAGAGAAAAAAAAGAAATTGTCAGAGTTTGGAGTCTTGGTTCGTGACCCAATGCACCTTTGCATGCTAGAAGAAGTCGCCAAGTATAGTTACATTAATTTTGTTAATCGGAAGAAGTGATTTATTACTACTTACTGAGTATGTGGTTGGTTCATTCTTTAATATTTCATCTTTTCAGATTTTAATGATAATCAGTGGTGCGAAAACCTTTTCTACTAAGATTGAATCGAACGTATAGCACAAAGTCAAATTTCAGAATTTTGTTTAGTGACTTATGTTATCTTATTTATTCTAAATTCTACCATTGTTTTTGTACTCGTTGAGACAAGTGTAATAATTAGTTTTATGGGTTTTGATATAATTTCTTTGTGGAAGATTTAATTATGAAATTATTTAATTGTCATTTTGGGAAAAAATATATTTGATGATTTAAATTTTGATATAAAGCTTTGTATTATTAAATTACGATTCTGGTGATACGACTATGTCACGTCCGGCGGGTGCGGGACGTGACAGGTAAACACAAGCCAAATGAGAAGTTAATGGCCTTTGCTTTCTGAATGCATACACAGATGAAAACAACTTGTGAAAATCCACCATGCGAAAGGGGCTTATGCTTTTAAATTGCGTAATGACTTTGCGTGTGTGGTTGCAAGAAAGCTGTAAAGTTTGGTCTCAAGGCAACAAATCATAATTATTTCAGCATAAGTTTTTACAACCTTGAGAATGCACTGTCCTATTCAGGAAAGTTAATGTACAACGAAAAGTTACAAATGTGATTATCAATTTCACCATCTTTATATTTGTTTTGCTCACTATACTTGTGGTTTTGCCTACAACATGATTGAAAAGTTTGGGTCAGCTAGCTTACGTTTCTGTTGGTGGGGTTGTGGCTTCTCTTATTCTTGTTGGTTGTACCCTTTGGGTTGGTACAGTTGATGGTGTAGGATTTCACGAGGGAGGGTTATTTTTGAGATGGAATGGATTACCAACGGCAGTTAGCTCACACACCTTCTGTTATTGTGGTCATGCAGTTTTTCCTACACTATGCAATTCCATGAAAGACACAGGCTAATTTTCCAAGGCAAAATGATTTTTTAAAATTAAAATTTACTAGATAAAGAAAATTAGTACGTGTAAGTTATGTTTTTTTTTACTAAATAAAACAAATCATTCATAAGAAATAAACAAGTTACATAGCACTACGTAGTCCATGGTAATCGAAAAATATTACACTCCAAATCCTAAGTAGGTAAAGTATAAGATACAGAAAATAAAACAAATGCACATCAATATCTCTCGTAGCTTCCTTATCCCTATTCAAGAACAACCTTGGCATAAAATATTCAAACTCACCATCCAGTGCCGTGAACGATAATTTAGAAGACCCTTGGCATATCAATTGTGTTGAAAATGGAAAATTCTTACATACACTTGGTGCATGTGCACCAAATACTTTATTGAGTATTATGAATACATGCAGGTACATTTGTACATTTTTAGAAAAGCATAATTCTTTAAAGTGTTCATACGACTCAATAAAGTATTCAGTACCGGTATATCGAGTACATGGAAGAATTTTATCTTGAAAATTGTCTTAGAAAAGGAAGAGATCAATTTGAGAGACTGTCCACAGTGAGTTTGGCTAATAAACCAAATCCAAAAATATAGAGTAACAAATAAAGCAGGTCAAAGAAGCATAGATCTGGATAATAAAAAAAAAGAAAAGTTTTGTAATATGTGAACAAAAAAGAAGTAAGATCACGAAAATATTTTTAAAAAAATTAAAAAATTTCAGCCAAGATTCGACTTCGAATAAAGTCGGAGCTCATGTGGCCGAAAGTTGCAGGATTTTGTCGTTTAAAACACCTGAAAAATGATTTGACATTTAAAGCAAATGTAGTGGATTTTGTTTTTTGTTCTTCAAGTTCTACTTATCAGCTTTGTTGTAAGCACCATCACCCACGGATCAATGGCTGTTCTAGGGTACTTGATGTTTGGAGAAAATTTAATGCCACAGATTACTCATCTTCCCACCAGGAAAATTAGTTCAAAAATTGCCACATATACCACTTTGACGAACCCCATAACCAGGTATGCAATAATAGTATCCCCAATTGCAACAGAAATTGAATGCGCACACCCTTTCAGAAAGAGTAGAGTCATTAGTCTACTTGCCAGAACAGGTTTGGTCATCAGCACTGTGGTTGGGGCATTAGCCATTCCGCTTTTAGGAAACGTGATGGCATTTACTGGTGCATTCTTAGGCATCACGGCTTCAATGTTGCTCGCATGCTTGTGCTACCCAAAGATCTACCAAAAATACAGAAATTTGGAGATAGAGTTTGTCCTGATTGTGATAATTTTGGTTTTTGGAGTTTTCGTTTCGGTAACAGGAACCTATACGTCTTTGAGAGACATAATTAGGCATGTTTAACCCTAATAAGTGTGGCAATGCACCTAGAGTTCCTGAGGATAGAATCAGGATTCCTGATATGCAATTACAAATGTATAAAATTTGTGATTTTGTTGCCCATTCTTGATTGAATCCTTTGCAAGATATTCTATTATTCTTGCGTCCCCTTTGAGCTATGAGAGGAGAAGCCATTTGCACCATCCAGACTGGCATAAAAGAAAGCTCAGCAATGAGATATTTTCTTCTTTTCCTTTATTGTTTCGTATATGTGGCAGAAAAGTTCAATCATTTATAGAGCACGTTGTATTCTTGTCTGAAAGTGATGGTAACTGTGCGGGACTAGATCTTTCTTTCCCCATACGTTGGGATTTTGGGACTGAGCTTAATCTACGTTATGGCAACTTCAGCTGCAATCTCAGTATCAACTACTTTTTCTTGCTCCAATTTTAGCTGTAATAGCCCAAGAAAAGACTGCATCCCAGAAGCTCACCTTCTTTCTCTCCTTTCCAAATGCAATTCTCTCAGGGATCTCAAACAAATTCAGGCCTTTTCCATCAAGACGTACCTGCAACATTACGCCTTTGTCATAGCTGATAAATTTCTGTACTTCAAATCCTTCGATTTCGTCAATGCATCCTGCACGCCTTTTGTTCGACCAAATATCACAGCCAGACATCATCTTGTTCAACCTTATGGCTCGTGGCTATGCCCACAGTGCAATACCGATCCGAAGTTTAGTAAATTTTGTGAAAGTTCTCTGGTTTGGCCCAGTCCCAGATAATTATACCTTCCCTTCTGTGCTTAAGGCTTGTGCGAAAATGAATTTGGAAGAAGGCAAACAATAGCATTGCCTTGCTATAAAATATGGGCTCAACAGTGACATTTATGTTTATCCTGCACTTATTAATATGTACGTTGAGAGTGCAGACATTGGTCCAGCTCGCTGCATATTTGATAGAGCATTAGAACCTTGTGTGGTGACTTACAATGCGATCATTATGGGTCACGGAAGAAGCAGTCAGCCAAATGAGGCTTTATCATTGTTCCGTGAACTTCAGGCTAAAAAGTTGGGGTGACAATGTTGGATCGATCAATTAATGGATATAATTATTGACTCAAATAATTATGATTAGACTAAGAGTGCAGTTACATTCTTTAAGTGTAGTGGAACGTAATTAATAAATTATTTTTTATTGACAAAATAATTTATTGGAGCTTAGTCTAATTGTATCTAGTCAGGTCCCTTCAGTGGCTCCTAATTATGGGATAATAATAAATTATAATTTGTTTATAATTTATTAATGAAAATTATAAAAAATAAAAAATCATATTTTAATGGAATAGGATAAGTGGAAATAGTTGTACCCAACTATACTTTTCTTATTTTATCAGGATTCGTATTTTGAGATAGAGTCCAATATACATATTGGGATATTACTCTATTTTCAATATACGTGAGAAACATCATTGTTGTTCTCTAAGTTTATTCTCTCAGTTTTGTGTGAGTCCACCCTCAGCAAAGAGAGAAACAAAATACGATTAGCAATTTTCTGGTCCAAGGAGATTACATTGAAGAAGATTTGGGGGTTTAGAGCATTACCAGAAGGCCAAAGACTTCAAGAATCGTATTGGTGAAGGCGATATCTACAAAGGTATAATCCGTTTTCACGTATTCTCAAGGTTTAATCTGGTTGACACATAAGTATGTCGATTCTATTAACTAACAATTGGTATCAGAGATAGATTTTGATATGTGTTTATGTGTTAAGATTAAATCTTTTAGGCATATATTTAGTTGAGCGGTGTAGGAATAATGCATTTATGTTCATGGTGAATGATTTGATTAATTCTGTTCAAAATAATTTTATGGTTATAGTTTTTGATTCGGTGAATATGTATAAGTATTATCGAGTCTTGTAACAAAATGGGTGGATTACATCTCCATGTTTCCCTTCTAAGTTTTCTTTTAATTTTATTTTTATGTTAAAAAAAAAAAGAGAAAAAGGAATGTAATCGCACAACAATTGGCAGAGTCGTGGAAGCGAACGAAGAACGAAGACCGAAACTTCCTTGAATGACTTCTGTTCAGCGCCTGGCGGACAGCAAGTTGGGCTGACCTATTTGGGTCAGCATGAGGCAAGCAGCCTAGCGGCCTGGGCGCTGGCCTGGGCATGTGCGAGCCAGGCCTGGCTGGTGCATGGTTGCCGGGGCATAGCTTGGGCGCTGGTGCGTGTTGGCCTGGGCACGGCCTGGGCTGGTGCGCGCTGGTTTCATAATGGGATTTGATCCCTGTTTTCATGAGTAAAGGCCCCAAGTGCTAATCATTGGACCGCTGAAGATCTTATGATGGTGACTTGCAACAAATTAATATTGCAGAAGATTGAAGGTTGGCTATTTTGTTAGCCAATTAGTTTTTCAATTGTAATTTTGCAATTTTATTTTTGAGTCTAGGTTGGCCATAAAATTATTTTTATTTTATAGTTTTTACTATTTAATTTTGATTGAATTATATATCATTCATGTTAACATGCCATATAGTTTGCATTAACACCGTTCTAGGTACTATTTAGTTGTGCATAAATAAATTAATATGTTTTTATTTAAAAAAAATTAAGTATGAAATGGTTAATTTTAATTAACCTTTGGCCTCCCCTATTAGCCCATTAGTAAAATTAACGTTTATTTCGTGCCATTTTAAATGGCCTCCCTATAGGAAGGCTACGTTTTATTGGTTACTAAATTGGGTATCAAAATTTTAATTATTATTTTTTAAGTTTAATTCATTCATAATTACCCTATAGGTGATGTGATTGGATTTGAAACTTTGTATTAAAAAATAAAATAAAATAAAATTTGAATATAGGGGTTACACTTAAATCAAAGACATTATAAGGACTTCCTATAAAATATCTAAATAATGTCTATGATGGCTAAAATATTAATAACACTAAAACTAATATTGCATTTAGATGCAAGATATATTAATTTTAGTGGGATGATCCAAGCCTAACTATAAGTTATATTGTTATCTCCTATAGAGGTGCAAATTACTTTGGGATTTTAGATTGTGGATTTTGACCTAACTATAAGTTACATTGTTATCTCCTATATAGATACATGTTACTGTAGAGTTTTAGGTCGTCATATTTTGATAGTAGTTTCTATTACTACTTAAAATATTATCATATTGATCATGCATCATGATATGATAAATGGCTCATATGTTTTATTTTATTTAATTTCAGAAAAAAATGACTTCCAACACTTTATCCTAAATTTTAACAAAGAACTAATTGGTTGGAGAAAATTTTATTGATTGGAAAAGGAACCTCATAATTGTACTCACTGCTGAGAAGCTCAAATATGTGCTAACTGAACCGTGTCCTGCTAAGCCTACTGAATAGTCCACGCGCGAACAAAATGAGGCTTCTGATAAGTGGTTGAGTTCTGATGAGATGGCTCGCTGTTACATTTTGGAATCTATCTCAAATGTATTGCAGCAGAAATATGAAAACACGACAACCGCTACAGACATCATGAGAAGCCTCTATCAAATGTTTGAGCACAAAGGACGTTAGACCCGTCAAGCAGCAATGAGGTGCATGATGAATATGTGCATGAAACCTGGAACACTCGTGAGAGATCATATGTTAGAATTGATCGCTCAGTTTAACGTGGCAGAGGTCTTAGGGGCTAAAATTAAGCCTGAGACTCAGGTTGACATGGCTCTAGAAACTCTTCCAAAGTTGTTTTCACAATTCAAAGTTAATTATAACATGAACAAGATGGATATGTCTCTTACAAAGTTAATGAAGGAGTTAGAGAGCGCCGAGACTACCCTAAAAGTGGGAAGTGGCAACGCTCTTGTTCTAACTCATGCTGGATCTTCCTCTTCCAAGCCTAAAGGTAAAGGAGGAAATAAGAGGAAACAGAATAATAATAAAGGGCCTAAACAACAGGTTAAGAAAGTAAGAGTGGATGAAAAGCCCAAAAGCAAATGTTTCCACTGCAAACAAAAGGGACATTGGAAGTCATAGTGTCCAGATTACTTAGCTAAACGCAAGCAAGATACTGGTGAGTTATCCTATATTGAAACTTATTTAGTGGTTGATTTTACAAATACTTGGATAGTAGATTCTGGAGCCACTAATCATGTTTGCAATTATTGCAGGGGTTCCAAGTAACCAGACATCTCAATAAAGGAGAGCATACTCTAAGGATTGGCACAGGATCAGTGATATCTGCAAGAGTTGTTGGAGATGTTTATCTTTATTTTGATAATGAACATTTGGTTTTAAAAGATTGTTATTATGTTCCCGACATTTATCGAAATTTGATTTCGGTTTTTTTGTTATTCAAACAAAAATATTCTGTTAAATTTTATAAATTTTCAGTAGAGATATTTTTGAATAACTCTTTGATATGTCGTGGATATTTAAATAACGATCTGTATGTTTTGAAACCTACCAACAATTCATTATATTATATTGAAACTAACAAGCGCATTAAATTATCTCATACTAATGAGACTCTCCTATGGCATCTTAGATTTGGTCATATTAATCTAAATTGGATTCAAAAACTTGTAAAAGAAGGTCCTTTAAGTGACTTAAAGGTGGAACCTTTTCAAGTTTGCGAATCGTGTTTGAAAGGTAAAATGACCAAAAGATCATTTCCTTCCAAAGAAAATAGAACAAAGCGAGTCTTAGAATTAGTGCACTCTGACGTATGTGGACCAATTAGTGTCCAAGCTAGAGGTGGGTATGAGTATTTTATTACTTTTACGGATGATTACTCAAGATATGACTATGTTTACCTAATGACTCATAAGTCTGATGCCTTAGAAAAATTCAAAAAATTTAAGGTTGAGACTGAGAAGCAGTTAGGAAAGAACATTAAGACACTTCGATCAGATCGAGGTGGAGAATATCTATCCCATGACTTTTAGATCATATTTGTCAGAAAATGGGATTTTATCCCAACTAAGTGCACCTGGCACTCCTCAACAAAATAGAGTGGCAGAAAGAAGAAACAGGACCTTGTTAGACATAGTCAGAACAATATTAGGCTTCTCTACACTCAGTACATCCTTTTGGGGATATGCTATACAAACTGCGACATATATATTGAATATGGTTCCATCAAAGTCTATCCCTAAGACTCCATTGGAATTGTGGAATGGGCGGAAGCCTAATTTGACACACATCCAGATTTGGGGTTGTCCTGCATATGTGCTAAAGGGAAAGATGGATAAGAAGGAATCACGATCAAATTTATGTTTGTTTGTTGGGTATCCAAAAGGAACAAGGGGATATTACTTCTATAGTCCTCAAGATAAGAAAATATTTGTAAGTACAAATGCAATTTTCTTAGAGGACAAGTACATAGAAGAACGAGGATCTAAGAATAGGGTTATTTTGGAAGAAACCAAGGGAGATAACTCTAAGCAAATGGTTACTGAAACCCATACTCAAGATTCACGTGGAGGATTCGTATCTATGCCACTTAACATGTCAAATTCCAGTGGGAGAGAAATAGATGTTACACCTTCTATACCCACTGGCTGTTCGGCACATAGAGTGGAAGAACCTCCTACCCCTGTTCAAAATCTAGTCATTGAGAAATCAACAGATCTAGTTCCAATTAACGAGAAGGGGGAAAGTCCAATCATCCAAGAATCTCCACAGCTTAGACGTAGTGGGAGAGTCATTCGACGTCTCTCTAGATACTTACTCTATGGAGAAGCTTTTTAAGAAATCTCTCTTGAGGAAGAAAAGGATCCCACCACGTATAAAGAAGTTGTAGAGGACATAGACGCAGAATATTGGAAGAGTGCAATGGATTCAGAAATGAAGTCCACGTACACTAACTCTGTCTGGGAACTTGTGGACTTGCCTAATGGGGTAAAGCCTATTAGGTGCAAATGGGTCTACAAAAGAAAGAAAGGAGTAGACAGGAAAGTGGAAACTTTCAAAGTTAGATTGGTTGCTAATGGTTATACCCAACGAGAAGGTATTGACTATGATGAAACCTTCTCGCCTGTGGCCATGCTAAAGTCTATAAGAATCCTCCTATCCATTGCAACTCACTTCGACTATGGAGTATGCGAAATTGACGTCAAGACAGCTTTCCTTAATGGAAATCTTGACGAATGTATCTACATGGTACAACTAGATGGTTTTATCCAAGAAGGTCAAGAACAAAAAGTTTGTAAGTTGAATAGGTCCATAAATGGGCTTAAACAAGCGTTTAGATATTGGAATATCAGGTTTGATCAAGCTATTAAAACTTATGGTTTTGATCAGCATCCTAATGAACCTTGTGTCTATAAGAGAATTATAGATGGTAAGGTGATTTTTCTCATATTGTATGTTGATGACATCCTTCTCATTGGAAATGATGTAAGAACATTAACATTGGTGAAAAGTTGGTTGGGTAAACAGTTTGATATGAAGGACTTGGGAGACGTAAGATATGTTCTAGGCATTCAGATTCTTCGGGATAGAAAGAATAGACAGATAGCTTTATCCCAAGCTTCATATATTGACAAAATACTGATGAGATTTTCTATGCAAAATTCCAAGAAAGGTCAATTGTCTTTCAGACATGGAATTCAGTTATCTCAGAAGTATAGTCCTAAAACTCCTAATGAAGTTGAGTACATGAAATGAGTTCCTTATGCATCAGCTGTAGGAAGTCTCATGTATGCTATGCTTTGTACTCGTCCAGACATTTGTCATGCTGTTGGGATGGTCAGTAGATATCAGTCAAACCCAGTACCAGAACACTGGACAGTAGTTAAGCATATATTCAAGTATCTTCGCAGAACTCGAGGATATATACTAGTTTACTCAACTCCAGAATTGGTATCTATAAGTTACACTGATTCTGATTTTCAAACTGATAGAGATCTTCGCAAGTCCACCTCAGGCTCTATTTTCACCTTAGGTGGTGGTGCAACTGTGTGGAGAAGTATCAGACAATCTTGTATTGCTGACTCTACAATGGAAGCTGAATATGTGGCAGCTTGTGAAGTAGCTAAAGAGATAGTATGGTTGAAGAAGTTCTTGATAGAACTTGAAGTGGTTCCTTCTGCATCTCAAGCCATTAGTTTGTACTGTGACAACAGTGGTGCAGCGGCAAATGTAAAAGAACCACGCAACCATCAACGTGGTAAACACATTGAATGTAAATATCACCTACTTAGGGAGATCGTTCAACGTGGAGATGTAAAAGTGTGCAAGATTTCTTCTGCTGAAAATCTTGCTGATCCTTTTTACTAAAAGTTTACTTGTAACTGTTTTTGGAAGTCATATAGAAAGTATGAGTATTTTTTACATGTCTCATTTACTCCAGGACAAGTGGGAGAATTTTTGTTAGATATGCCCATCGAGTAAATACAATATTTGTATTTTGAAATTAAATAAAATATGTCTTTATATATTTATATGTATGAATTATGTATGAGTCTGTTTGTCTACGAATTATTTAGATATTATAAATCAAGTGTTTATTTGTTAAACACAGAAAGACTTGATTTATAACTTAATTTAAAATAAATTATCCGCGATCTAAAATAAATTTGAGCAATTTATTTTGGAAGATCGTCTTAATTTTATTGAAGTCTGTTTTTGACTTTGATAATAAAATTAAGGATATATTTTGATATATTAGATAGACCATCAATATTTATCTGTGGAATAAACCATACAAATAAAATATTAAAAGATTGTCGTACATAATACCTTAATCCTGAGCAAACAATTATTTATATTTAATAACTTGAAATTCCTTGAGTTGCCAAAGAGTGAGATTAACTTAATAATCAATATCTCGGCATCTTGGGAATTAAAGTGAAATAAATATGAAATAATTGTTATGCAATATGGAATCCATCACCTTTAATAGGCAAGATCATTTTCTCATGAGTTCTTCTAAGGGACCGTTAAATCTGAGCTCAGTAATTCAATAGTGTCTATTGAATTTATTTTGTAAGTGTGACGTGGTCACGTGATACTGTCAAATTGAAGATGAGAATTGAGGATTTGAATGAGGGGCACTGTGGTCATACTGCCTCATTCAAAGTATTAAATTGATCAACGGGGGTAATTTGTTGGATCGATCAATTAATGGATATAATTATTGACTCCAGTAATTGCGATTAGACTAAGAGTGCAGTTACGTTCTTTAAGTAGAGTGTAACATAATTAATAAATTATTTTTTATTGACAAAATAATTTATTGGAGCTTAGTCTAATTGTATCCGGTTAGGTCCCTTCAGTAGCTCTTAATTATGGGATAATAGTAAATTACAATTTGTTTTTAATTTATTAATGAAAATTGCAGAAAATCAAAAAATCATATTTTAGATGGAATAGGATAAGTGAAAATAGTTGTACTCAACTATACTTTTTTTATTCTATCAAGATTCGTAAAATACGATTAGCAATTTTCTGGTCCAAGGAGATTACATTAAAGAAGATTTGGGGGTCTGGAGCATTACCAGAAGGCCAAAGACTTCAAGAATCGTATTGGTGAAGGCGATATCTACAAAGGTATAATCCGTTTGCATATATTCTCAAGGTTTAATTTGATTGACACATAAACATGTCGATCCTATTAACTAATAGACAATTCTTGGTGTTATTTCATCTTCCGCTTTGTTTGGAGCACTTGAATTAGGCAAGTGGATACATGAATATGGGAAGAAACATGAGTTTGATCGGTATATTAAGGTAAATACAGCAGTTATTGACATGTATGCAAAATGTGGAAGTTTGGAGGATGCAGTTTCTGTTTTCAATTGCTTGAATTTTAAAGACACACAAGCATGGTCAACTATGATAATGGCATACGCTACTCATGGGCATGGATATGAAGCCTTATCTATGAGGAAATGATTAAAGTTCAAGTTCAACCGGATGGTATTACATTTTTGGTGTCTTGTATGCATGTGATCATGCTGGATTAATTGAAGACGGGTTTAGCTATTTCTATAGAATGAGGGATGAATACAAGATTGTACCAGGAATCAAACACTACGGCTATGTTCTGGATTTGTTAGGTCGAGCGGGACGCTTGTTTGATGCCTATAATTTTATAGTAAACTTGCCAATTGAGCCTCCGTCTTTACTTTGGAGGACACTGTTTGCTGCTTGTAGTATTCATGGAAATGTTAACTTGGGTAAGCAGGTTCTTGAAAAAAAATTTCAAGCTGGATAAATTACATAGTGGGGATTATGTTATCTACTCAAACATGTGTGCCAGAGCTGGACAATGGGAAGTTGCAAAAGAATTAGGAAAGGTGATGAAAGATAGGGTGTTAACAAAGGTACCTGGTTGTAGTTTGATAGAAGTGAACAATGCGGTGCCTGAATTCTTCTCAGGTGATGGTACATGAACTGAGATTCGAGAACTGCACCAGGCTGTTAGACAAGATAATTGAAACTCTCAAGTTGGTTGGGTATGTCCCAGATACTTCTTCAGTATATCATCAGGACATGGAAGATGAAGAGAAAGAAACTACCCTTGGATATCATAGTGAGAAATTGGCCATTAATTTTGGTCTCTTAAAATGTCCACGTGGAGAAACAATCCATGTTGTTAAAAATCTCAGAGTTTGTGGGGATTGCCATTCAGCTGCTAAACTTATATCCTTTGTCTCTGGTAGATCAATAATTATCAGAGATGTGCAACGTTTTCATCATTTTAGAGATGGGAAATGCTCCTGTGGTGATTACTGGCAGGAAGATGTTTTGAAGTCGAATCTACTTGTGCAATTAATAGAGAGATGTTTTAGCATTCATTTGTGAGAGTGCTAAGTCAGAATAAGGCTGGTAAGGTTAATTATATTTTATGAGGAAATGATCTCTTGGATTCTTCCTGTGTGCAACAGCATTGGTACCTCCTACAGAAGCCTTTCAAAAGGTAAGAGAAAAAAGTGACAAACTTCAGTCAACAAGGCCTAATGAGAAGAATACTACCTTGACCTCAGCACTCTAATCTGAATTCTTTGATATTAACAGTAACCAGGAAAGAATTCCATATAAAATTTAGGAGTTTCATATATTTCTCACAGGCTCTTTAGTGTTATTTTATCTTCTTGAATTGTGCTTAAAGAGAAATTAAATAACGGAATCAAGCCAGAGGCTATCATAAAGGGAATCGCAGAAGGGAATTTTTGAGGTGATCACACACGAATTAGGGTCTCCTAAGGTGATCACTCGACGACAGTAACTCTCCTAAGAAATTAGGGCCTAATTCGGATTGGATTTTAATTTTTCCTAAGGCGAGATTAAAAGAAGGGGACATAGCCGTCGTTAGGGTTTTTTTTATGAGAAATATTGCCTCTTCCATTCTCTCTCCGCGATCCATAATTTTTGACTTATCAAGACTGGTGAATTGAGGGGATTTTCAAGGTGATCATAGCTGGTGTGCGTCGACAGAGACCCTCTTATCCTGCAAGAAGAGTCGCTGTACCCATCGCACTGGAGTGGGGCGAATAACTTCTTGAAGGTAAACCAGTATTAGACTAGTGATTCAGTCAGCAAGTACAGTACGTTGCGGCACAACTTGTCCAGAGGAGGGCCGGCGACTTTGTCCAGAGGAGTGCTGGCGACTAGTACGTTCTGGTAGAACCACGAGCAAGTCTCCTAGGTATACTACTGACTTGTCTATTGAGTTTGAATTCGATTTAGTTACGTTACGTTTGGACGGTGTGACTTTGCCGGCATTGTTGAATTTGATAATTGCGTTTGTTAGAGCCCTGATCGGGTATAAACGGTGCTTGTTCAATTCAGTTGAGTTGCCCGTCTATGCTCGTAGGTTCCCTATTTTCTAACACTTTGTGCTGCATTTACTGCCACAACTTCTACCAATTTTTTGTCTTGCAAGAAGCTATGATTTCTTTTACTTCGTGCAAATGGTAAGCAATCTTCAATTGAAATAATTGTTAATGCGAAATATTGTGGGAGCTTATTGCAAACTGTTACCTGCTTTGCAACTGTGTTCAGTGGCCAGGATCATTATGTGATACTAAGAGAGGATGTTGCAAGCCAGCTACCGTAAAGGCTGCAGCCAATTTCACCATTCATGGACTATGGCCGAGTAACAACAATCTATTCTTCCCTGGAAATTGTAATCCTGATAGCCCTTTTGAGCAAACCAAGGTAACTGTATGGCTCCCGTTTGATTTTTGCAGGTTCTAAATCTGTATAACAGGACGTATGAATAAATGATGCTAAATTTCATCTAAAAGGATTCAAGTCTTGTTTATCCCACTTGATTCTCACCTATAAATTGTGCATGATTAGATTTCAGATTTGATTGGTAGAATGCAAAAGAGTTGGCCAACCTTTATTTGCTCAAAGAAAGGTGCTGGCAAGTTTTGGTCACACAAGTGGACGAACATGGTACTTGTTCTGAATCAGTACTTGATATGCATGCATATTTTGCAGCAGCTCTCAAACTAAAGGACAAAGTGAATCTCCTTCAGATGCTAAAAAATGCAGGTATCCTTGGATTCCTGTAATAGCAGTTTTTGCTACTTTTCAGTTTCTATTGCATTTCAGCTTCAGCTTCTAGCAGTTCTAACGAAGTGGAATTGATATAACCCGTCACAGGTATTGAACCAGACGGGAAGTTTTATTTTTTAGAGGACATTAAACAGGCTATAAAAGAAGGAATAGGTCATACTCCAGTTATTGAATGCAATGCCGATGCATCTCGCAATATTCAGTTTTACCAGATTTATCTCTGTGCTGATGCTACTGGTTCAGACATCATTGAATGCCCAGTGCTTCCCAAGAAAAGATGCAATACCACCATCGAGTTTCCTGTCTATTAGGGACCTCAATGCAGTCTTCACGGATTGATATCTTTTGTCCTCTTGTTGAAGACTATGATGTTGATCAATTTTAAGCAATCTAAAGGGTCAAAATAAGTTGATTTCTGAACATGTTTTGTCGATAATGTTGAGCTTTTATTAGTTCAAGATTGTGTATTATCATGTTGTGTTTGTTTCATAATAAAAGGAGGCTGAATTGCCACTTTCCAGTGCGCAGAGGAGGTGTTTTTCATCCGGCTGAAGCAAGATTTCCCCCCTCCCCATCCCCATGTGAAATAAAGAAATAAGGGGGGAAAACTGAAAAACCCAAGGCCATCCTTATAATCCTGGAAGAATCATGCTTGGAGTCCTCCAATTTGCAGCTTTAAGAGCTCAGGCACTTAACCAGCATAGAGGTTCTAAGTAGCCTAAACAACTATTCAAAGGTCATGGAAATCCTAACCGAAAACCAACCATGTTACACGTGGAACTGACGTGATGAATTTTAAATCTGCAAGCATTTGTTCATCTCAATAATGTAATTAATACCATAAGATTACACGAGGAACTGAAAGAAAGAGTTGGCTAGCCAACAGTACCATGTAAGTTATAAAATAACGGGCTATGCAAACCAAAAACGTCCAGCCATTCTTCTATAAAACTTTCAATGAAGGGGAGGGCTGACTGTAGCAACGCATCTTTTTGCCTCGAGTGCAGAACATAGATATGTAGTACATTTACTTCTTTATACTGAATCCTGCTGATTCTGCAATGCACATCATTTCATTAGCATGTGCTGCAGAAGATTTTGATTACTTCTACTATGTTCAACAGGTAATTCAAGTTCTTTCGAGTGTGCCTTTTCTAGGTTCAGCTTGATCTTACAACTCATTTAAAGTTCTCTTGATATATTATTACACTGAAATTAGTGGCCAGGGTCATTCTGTGATACAAAGAGGAGCTGCTGCTATCCAAGTACTGGAAAGCCTGCATCAAATTTCCACATTCGTGTACTTTGCCCGGAACTAGAAAAATGCTCTTTGAGATCTATCTTTGCATCAAGTCTGGCTCAAAACTCATCAGATGCCCAAATAAACAGAAGAGTTCCTTCAATTCAACAGTTGAATTTCCTCCATTTTAACTGTATACTTTTGGACTTGAATTTAAATGTTATTTCCTCAAGTAGAATCAATAAGAGCACTGAGCATCAACTAGTTTCTAAAATGCAGCCATCAAAGAGCACTGCTGATTCCTGTTCTTTTCCTGCTTGTTCAGAAAGATTGATTGCGACATTTCAAATCTTGATCTTGTAATCGCAAAGGGCTGAAATTTGGGTGACTTAACCTTTCTCCCACTGGTTCAAATCACCAGACTACATAGATTGATGAACATTTGGCATTGAGTTTGCCTGATTTTATATTCAGGAAAAAGGGAGATTATTCAAGAAACAATATATTGATTAGACAAAGAAGAGATAACAGAACCATCCTAATATTTGGAAATGGTCCTTTTTAGTTTTGCCTGCCGTATTGGGATGAAAGATTGAGCTAATTGTGAAGTTCAGTTGTAATATAATGGTCAACTAACGTGCTGTATCCGCTACGTTACAGCGGAGATGAAAAATAAAATAAAATTAAAACCTTAGCTAAGACACTGTTTTCTTTTGTTTTCTTGCCCGCATAATTTCATTTGAGGAGACAAATAATAGATCTTTTATAGAATGAAGGCGCTCATGTCTCAGAATAGACATTCAAAATTGGTCATTTGACAATTCGGGAGAAATTAGCTTATTTGGTCCTTATAATTTAGGACTTGTAATGTTTTTATCTTTAATAATTTTTTTCTACTATTCTAGTTTTCGATAGAATTAAATGTTACTGTTATGTTCTCTAATATATTATACCGAAAAAAAATTAAATAAAATTAACAAATTATAATTTCATTAAAGATTATAAAAGTAAAATATATATAACAAAAACATTACAAGTCTTAAAGTTAGGAACCAAATTAACTAATTTTTCATATTTGAAAATTGCGCCTCTCTTCTATTCCAACACCAAGAACATCAATAAGTTTGGTGCAACTGTTATTATTTCTCGTCTCTTTCTTTTATTCACACCTTTAACTGCTCAAATTTATTAGAAGAGAAAAGCAGGAAAGATGGATTAAGGGATCCAATAACAGGCTAAGCTAATAAATAAAACTTGGCTTGTCTGATTCATGTTGTTAATTAATTCCAAAATATTTAATTAAGAATATATTTATTGTCTTTTTTTTTAATTGTATTTTTATCATTTATTATTTTATTAACAAACTTTGAGTAATTTAATTTTTTTTCCGAATTTTATATAGACTAGAGCTTTTTTAATACGTGTCAATTATTTAAAAATAATACTAGTAATTATTTAAAAATAAAAAGAATATTCTAAAACACTTGAAACCTTTTATATCTATGAGGAATGTCCAAATAATATTCAAAAGGATGACCCTTCTACTTCTCTCTGTCACAATGGAAAAGACGCCAAGGCAATAATCCATGCCTAAGCAAATCAATCATTTGCCTAGCTCATTTTCAATCCATGCCTAATTGAGAAACTACAAGGGATCGTATTCAAATCACATGTTTATCCTATTAATGCCTATAAATAGTACCACTGTCAATATTTGCAGCAGTAGGGACAACTAAGTAGCTATGGAGAAGAAGATTGGGACTTCAATCTTGATCAGACTACTGCTTTTACAGTGTTTATCAGCTTTTTGTGTTGCACAAGATTTCGATTTCTTCTACTTTGTTCAGCAGGTAAGTGAGGATAAGCCATGTTTGTGAAATGGTTGGCCTTACAGATGGAAATTTCAAGTGTTAATCTCTTGATGCACTTTATTATTTTTCAGTGGCCAGGATCTTACTGTGATACATCCCAAAGCTGTTGCTATCCTTCAACTGGGAAACCTGCATCAGACTTTGGAATTCACGGTCTTTGGCCTACTAACGATGATGGCTCTTACCCATCAAACTGCGATTCCCGCAACCCTTTTGATCAATCCAAGGCAACCATCAAAAAACCCTAAAATTGGTTTCTTGTGTAATGCAATGCAAGAAGGAAAAGATTCATGGATCTGTATCTCTTTGATAGAGCCCTAACATTGGTTCCTTTCTGATATATCTGTTTAGGTATCAGATCTTAGAAGCAGATTGAATGAGAATTGGCCATCACTTGCTTGCCCAAGCAGCAGTGGCACAACATTTTGGTCACACGAATGGGATAAACATGGCACATGCTCCGAGTCCGTCCTGGACCAACATGGCTACTTCAACTCAGCTCTTGACCTAAAGAATAATCTAAGCCTCCTCCAAATTCTGCAAAGTGCAGGTACTTTCTTGACGAATTTGCAACATCTGATTCCGGCAAATTAAGTCTTTTAAGTTTTGCCATATATATATATATGCAGGAATTCAACCAGATGGGGGATCTTACAGTTTGAGCAGCATAAGAGAAGCAATTAGAAGTGAAATTGGCCCAACTCCATGGATAGAATGCAATGTTGATGAATCTGGAAATAGACAGCTATATCAAATCTACATTTGTGTTGACAACTCTGGTTCAAACATCATCGAATGCCCTGTTATGCCATCTGGGAAATGCTCCTCCAGCGTCCTCTTCCCATCATTCTAACCATGAAAATTAGCCGGACTGAGGAGCTGACTATGTTGTCCGTGAAAAGATCACCGCTTATTTTTGGAATTCTCTAATCTTCCTCTGATCTTTTCTCTGTTCATGAAGTATCTAGAATGTCCTCGATTCTTCTTTATTCTTAAGACTTCTTCAGACTTCTCAAAGATGTTTAACAATTAAAATTTACTTTATCTCTAAAAAAGTTTAGTATAGATAAAATAAAATAATGATTCTCACCACTTGCACGAAGGTTCTAGACCTTACAAGTTGGCTTGAGGTGCCTATAAATAGGCTCATATTGTAAGCAATTGTGTGTGTGAGCCAAGTGCAAAGAAAGTGCCAGTGCTGTGTTTAGTGGTGCGGGGAATGAACAAGAGTTGTGACTTGTGACTTGTGAGGAAGTGAGAGCGAAGTCTTCAAGATTGTGAGTGTATTCCGTATGACCATAATTTACTTAGGAATATATGGTTGGCAGGTTGTGGAAACTGGTTGGATTCAGCTATCTATATTTTATGGGCTTCTTCAAGCCCTGAGGACCTGCAAGCCGCCTGCGACCATATGAATATCCAATTAATTATAACTTAGCCCAATGTCCAATTAATAATTTCTTCACTTATTATTACTATAATTTTAATACTCAAAGAATAAGTTATTAAAATTAATTATGCTTAAGTTAAGGATCAGAACTTTGGATTTGATTAGAAAGGGGAAAAAATGTTGAAATTTTGTAATACTTAGAAAAAATTTTTAGACAAAAAATAAAATTTATACAGACTTTTAAAAAATCTTAATTTTTTTAAAAAATAAGTGGTTTTTTAAATGTTGAGAATGCAGACGCCATCCCTGCCCCTTAAATTCACCCGTAGAGTAACTATTAATATTTTAACTGTAGTCCAATACTTTGTTGTGAGTATACTTGGTCAAATAAAGCTCGCAATATTCATAGAGTTTTTCTTTCATAGGGATGATTAAAATTAGCGACCAAATAAAAGCTGCCGTTATACTAGTGGTCGCTAAAATTTGAGAATATGTATGGTACTTAGCAATTGAAGAATAGGTATGGTTGCTTTTTAACAATGTTTTCAGAATCGAACCGGATATCGAGTCGGAAAATCCTTTGTGTAACTTATCTTTTTCCGATAAATATATTATCTTATTTAGAAGAAAAAAAAGAGAGATAGAGAGAACGATTCAATTCGATTGGATTGGCTGGTTTAACGGTTCACTAATTGGACGGGTCGGTCAAAAACAATTTGCACAAAATAAGGCCGTTTTTAAGAATTATGGTTTAAAAGAGAGGACCGGACCAATTTGGTGACCGATTCACAATCTGCCCAGCCGATCCGGTCCAGTCCAAAAACCAATGATTTCTCCCTCGTAAAACCATCGCAATTTGCAACGATTTTTTTTTTTTTTTTTTGCCCTTGCAAAACCGTTGTTGGTTATCCCTCGCAATTTGCAACACTGTTTTTAGCAACGGCCTAAAACCGTCACTGACTGTATTTGCGACGGATTTTGGCCGTCACAAAACCCAAAATTTCCTATAGTGTTCTCTAAACAAAACTAGGACCCACTGATTAGGTCATCGGAAGAATCTAATATTTGAGAGATAGACGTATCAGATAAGTTCTTGCATTAAATTCGTTTGTGAAAAAATGCAATTGCAAGTTGTCAAATGTTATATGTTAGCAAAGGAAACATGATTTGTTGTGATAAAATTTTCAACATGATTAGATTTCTTACTTTATTTCAACTCACGTACTATTTTCTCAAACAAAAGGATTTTCAAAACGACTCACTTAATTTTTCCTATTAAATATTTTGAATAAGGTTTGCCAAGTCATACTGGACATTTTCTTTTTGTCTAGTATTTGATACTAATGAGTTTTCTTGTTACAATATTGTTGAGTACTCAATAAGGGTAGGTTACTAACACTAGTCTAAGAAGGATCAAACTAGTCTTCATGTAGGCAGTCACCTCCGACAAGTAAACGCATTTCTTATTAGACGATAGTGTTAGGGAGTCAGGCCAGTCCGATCTAACAACCAATTCCAAGTAGGACTGTATTTCTTCAGAATGGACAATCTGTAAGTTAGAGGGGTTTGGGAGGAGGAGTATCCCCACCCGTGGGCCGATCACCCACTGTATTGTGATACAGCGTTTCACAGTACAAGATCATGATGTAAGGTTTCATGACTCATGGCTATGATGCAAGATTTCATAGTCCATATTATTGTTGAGTGGTTGATTTTCTTGAAATAAGGTTATTTACCGAGAATGCAAATTGAAAATGCCACTCTCTAAAACTGTTAGTTTTGATTGCAATTGTGCTCTTGGTATTTCAAAATAGCATATCACGAAACTGTTTCAAATGTTCACTCACACACACACAAGACTTACTGGAAAATTTATTTATCACATTCTCTATGCATACTTTTAGGTCGTGAGCACTATTGATAAGGTTGGGGCTAGAGTTCAAGACTTGTACTTAACATTTTAGTTGTTTTGCTCAGAGATAATGTTTTATTATTCTTTATTTTGAGACTTTGTATAAATTTTACTTGAACTGTATTACGTTTAAGTTTTATTTAAGGTTTTGCTTCGGATGAGTTATTTATTTACTTTGTTATAAAGACCTCTTATCATTTAGATGGGACAACATCCCTATTCCTTTTGAGGTACATAAGTAGCGGGGTGTTACGTAGAAGGTAAAAAAAAATTTAAAACTAAAGATAAATAAGAAAATTTATTCCAATCTACATAATTTATTTTATCTCTCATATTTTTCCTTACTAATTCTTGTCCCCTCATACCTCCTTTCAACCCAATAGTGTATTAAAAATTTATATATTCTTAATTATAATAAATATTTTAAAAAAAATTAAAAGACTAAAATTTTAAAATAATTGTAAAATTTTAATTTAAAAATTATATCATGATTGAATTAATTACATGATAAGAAAACTATTGAATTTTCTATAGCTACTTTAATTTGAAAATAATCAAATATTAGAATTTGAATTTAACTTCAAGAATAATTAGAAAAATTGAATAAAATATATATATATATATATTTAAATATGTGAAACTATTATTTATATTATTTATATTTATTATAAACATTTAAAGAATAATATAAAATTAAGTTGCAGAACAATATGAGAGATATTTAAAAATAATTTTAAATTTTTTTTACATATAATATTTTATTCTAAAGTATTAAAAAATATTTTATATTACTTTCCTTTAATATTTTTTCAACCTTCCCAGTAGAGAAATATAATCTATCTAAAATCATATTCCGTGGATTCAATTTCCTAAAATTTAGATTCCGTAACATTACTTTCCTATATGCCAATCAAATGATTTAAAGTTTTTAATAAATATACATTTATCTATATATATAATTAATTTTTAGTTGGTTTAAAGTTTGAATAAAATAAATTATTTTATATATTTAAACGTTTAAAATTTTATTCGGATTGAAAGTAATATAAATTTCACCAAGTTATTTATGTAACACAAGTTTTTTTTTTTTTTTTTTGGGTTAAAAGAATATGTTAAATTCAATATTCGATAATGATTATTACTTCTTTGTAAATGTAGTTGCTAATATTGTATACATATATGATTATTACTCCTTTAGTGGCTTCTGGCGTTTGTGGTGGACGGCTCCCTCGCGATGCAGGCCTTTTGCTCGCATATATTTGACTGCATATTTGTGGGAAGTTTGGAAAGGGAGGAATAAGGCTAGGTATGATACATGCTCTATCACTTCAGCTCATCTAAGATGTAATATTATGTATTTCATAGAGCTCTCTACAGTAGCTTTCCTGCTTCGCCACGCTTCCCATAACATAGCTAGCTTACATGGGTTCCAGCTCAGCACCACTCCAAGGTCGCAAATTCGACATATACCAGTCTGCTAGTCTTCTATTGATGCAGCTATTGTGGTAACTATTGATGGGGTAGCTAAGGGTTCAGGTCTCTCAGGAGTTGGAGGTATCATTAGGGGTAATAAGGGAGATTTTCTAATGGCATTCGCTAGACGTACAGGTTTTGGAGATTATCAGAGAGCAAAGCTTTTAGCTATTTGTGAAGGTCTGAGTCTACTAATGCAGCTATTGTGGTAACTGTTGATGGGGCAGCTAAGGGTTCAGGTCTCTCAGGAGTTGGAGGTATCATTAGGGGCAATAAGGGAGATTTTCTAATAGCATTTGCTAGACATACAGGTTTTGGAGATTATCAGAGAGCAAATCTTTTAGCTATTTGTAAAGGTCTGAGAATGACCCGACAACATAGATTTCTTGACATTCTACTCCAATCTAATTCAGTTACTACTTTGTAGCGCCTCATCTTATCCATGGAGATAACTGGCAGACTCCACCAACTTCAATATCAAGTGCAATAGTTATGCAATTCATTTCACACCATCAAGTTTAGGTATATCTATAGAGAGGCTAACCAAGTGATTGATGCCTTAGCCAACCTAGCTTGTGCTGCTGGTTGCTACCAGCATTTCTTTCATTTCTATCGCCTTCTAAAGCGAGTACAAGGGTTTTGTATCCTAGATAGTCGGGGTGTTCCTAATATAAGAACAATGACTGTACACTCTGGTTGGAGGCCTCCCTCCATGTAGTCGTTTTTCTATTAATAAATTGGTAGGGGTCCAAATTCCCCCACTGTTACCAAAACAAAAAAAAAATGTAAATGTATAATAAATTTAATTTCGGGAAAATGATTTATTGTTATTGCTGAGCATGTGGTTCGCTCATTGTTTAATTTTTCTCCTTTTAGATTCTAATGATGAACCATGGTAAGAAGGCCTGTATTACTAAGAATATGATTGGGTTATAGTACGAAGTCAAATTTTAAAATTTGTTTAGTGGCTTGTGTTATTTTATTTGTTTGAGATTTCATCCATTCTACTCTAAGTACTTGAGATGAATGTAAAATTTGATTTTTGTTCTTTCATATAATAAGTTAAACATCTTGTATTTGAGTTTTGAACAAGCTTTCTTAGAGGAATTTAGTTATAATATTTTTTATTTATTATTTTTGAAAAAGTATTTAATTACTAAAATTTTAATGTAAAACTTCATATTATTAGAAAAATATTCTAGTAATACGATCATGCTACACCCTGCAGGCACGGGGCATGACATCTTATAATTAAATTGCATGACAATTGGCCATAACTTGCTTGCCCAAGCAGTAGTGGACCAACATTTTGGTCACACGAATAGGATAAACATGGCACATGCTCTGAGTCTGCCCTAGACCAACATGGCTACTTCAAATCAGCTCTTAACCTAAAGGATAATCTAAGCCTCCTCCAAATTCTGCAAAGTTCATGTATTTTCTTGACAAACTTGCAACATCTGATTCTAGCAAATTAAGTCTTTTAACTTAAGTTTTGGCAAAAAAATATTGCAGGAATTCAACTAGATGGGGGATCTTACAGTTTGAGCAGCATAAAAGATGCAATTGGCTCAACTCCATAGATAGAATGCAATGTTGATGAATCTGGAAATAGGCAGCTTCAAATCTACATTTGTGTCGACAACTATGGTTCAAACATCATCAAATGCCCTGTTATGCCAAATGGGAAACGCTCATCCAGTGTCCTCTTCCCATCATTCTAACCATGAAAATCAGCCGAACTAAGGAGCTGACTATGTTATCCATGAAAAGATTACTGACTATTTTTTAAATTCTCTAACCTTCCTTTAATCTTTTTTTTGTTTATGAAGTATCAAGAATGTCCTCAATTCTTCTTTATTCTTGAGATTTCTCGAGACTTCTCAAAAAATGCTTAATAATAAAAATCTACTTCAACTCTCTTGAAGTTTGCTATAGGTAGAATAAAAAAATGATTCCAGAATTGTCTAGGTGATACACTTTCATGAAGGTTCTAAACCATACAAGTTGGTTTGAGATTCTTGTAAATAGGCTCATATTGTAAGCAATTGTGTATGTGAGCCAAGTGCAAAGAAAGTGTGAGTGCTAAGGTGTTTAGGGGTGTGGGGAGTGAACAAGAGTTGAGAGAAAGTGAGAGCTAAGTTTTTAATATTGTGAGTGTAAACTAAAATAAAAGTGTCTTAGTATGTGTTGTTGTATGAAAAGGGAGCCGATGAAACTAGAGATCGGCTACTCTTCCGATGAACATAAACAGCTCGATGGAACGATGAATGTGTGAGTCATACTTTTTAAGAAACGTGAGTTTCTTAAACTTACTATAGAAAGAATCCAAGAAAGTATGAATATTGCATGTGGAAGCCAATAAGGACTGAAATCAGTGTATTTCGATTGATCTTGATAAAAAGGAATATAAAAGTACTGGAATTTGAAATCAAAGTAAAGTGAAAACAGAAAGTTGGTAATAAAGGAATAAGGGAAGCTACTGAAAACTTAAAGAAAGCTGTAAATAAAGAAAAAGATAAAGAAAATATAGAATAAAAAAGAATTGAAAGCTGAAAATTAGTAGTCTGGTAGATATGTTTCCTGGTGTCCTTCATTCTGGGAATCCTTACTTATTTTATGCTTGCTGTAGTGTTGTAACCTACTATCCGTAAGTAGAGAAAATCTCATTTTATGGCTCATCCTTAGCGATTAGAAGCAGTAGTGTTTTACCGATCGTGTCGAGATATGGGGGTGACAACTCATTGGCTCCTCTTTTCGATGTTGACCGCGTATATTGGCCGAAGAATTCTTGACATCAACATCAGCTTTCAGCTCAAAGTTACCGTTGCAATGGATTGGCTAAAGTTGACGTCAACATATACCATCTCGAGTCTCGTTGCTTTAATGGCTCAAACAGGTGAAGTGACGAGAATCGTATCTCTTTAATTCGTAGCCGTTCTTTTCTTGACAAAGTTGGAACATCCCGATCATTATGGAAGGTTCCTGACTCCTCGACTTTGAAGTCGTGGTCCCTATTACTCCTTCTTCACCGATACAAAATCCTTCTTCTGAGAAACCTCTATCTTGATTAGACTTCTATCCTTCTTGTGAAATTTGACAGCATTTCTTGCACTTCTTCTGTCAATGATCTCTGAATTCTCATGGCCGCTCCAATTGATCGTACCCCTGGCTTTAATTCAAATCGAGACTAACTTGTATACCTTAGGCCCTCGACAACTGCTGATGGAGGTCACCATTAATCATTTACGATTTGCCCATCCAGAGGGTTTTATTCTCTTGTTGAACTGAGATGACTTTTCTACAGTCGGTCTCTCATTCTCCTTCCGCCATTGATTGCGCCTGCTGAAGAATTACAAAGAATTGCGTGATCACTATCATGCTACCTTCTGCCCTTTAAGATCAATAGGGCATCCGCGATGTCATTATGATGTTCGATTTCAATATGGCTTTTGATCTCAACCTCTTTGTTGCTGTTATGTCGTTATGGTGCTCGGCAATCAACGGCTTCATATTCCCCTACCGGATGTTCTTTTCGACCATCTTGGACATTTGCACCATCTTGGGCTTCCAATGCGATGGAGATGAGATTCCTAACCTTCATGATGACGACAGCACGCCTGCTGTCGAGGCCCACCTGGACAAAGCCACTTCCTCCTGCGGTAATTTCATGACTGCCCAAAGGGGCATAGGGGGTGTTCCATCAGAGTAAGAACAGACCTCCTTTCAATGGTTGTGGCTCTACAAATACATTCTCTACTCTTATTTGACGAGGATAAGTAACGAATACCGATACTATGTATCGTCTATGCTGAGAAAGAAAAGGCGTTGCGACCTGGCCTTAGTCTATCGGCTGATGAACCAAATGACTTCGGCCCTATCGACTGGGAGTGATCCGACCAACTTCGACAGTCCTCTCTGGGTCATGTAACTGTGACTTTATCAATATGTCCCTCAATTTGGTGTTAAAAATCTCTCTGGGGACTTTGCGGATTCTTCCAACCAGGTCACTGGCTATCGGCTATTAAGAACCCCTTTAAATAGATATTTCGCCAGTACCATTATGTCCTATCGTCATCAGAACCACCTACAGAACATGCCTTACTTATTCCCCTACTCTGCTCGGGAAACTGGCTCTTTCTGGTTGATGAATCTTGCCGATGCATCAGAGGGTTCCCAATAGACTATCTGGGCTAAAATGCTGTGTTCCAGGGAGCTCTTTTTAGGGGCCAAACCAGGCGCAGGAAGTGCTAAATCTTCCTATGAACAGTACAATCCCCATTGCTTCTCTTGACAATTTGGGTTTATTCAAGACATCCCTGCTGATCCTGGTCATTTACCATCCTATACTATCATGCCTGTTCTATCGGCTGAAGATGTGCACACTTTAGCCGATAGGTCCCTAACAATTCTTCGTTCTTTTGAGTATCATCACTTTTAGGTCGTCAAGGAAACCACACCCAACTTCAACTTATGGTGTCGACTAATGAGTGAGATACTCTTCTCGGCCCCTGCAGAGACGTGGCTGCTTAGGCTGGCTGGGTCAGCATCGACGATGGTAGAATCGTCAATGCCAAAGAAAGGTAAGTAGAGCAAGATAACTGCCAATCCGATTGCCGCGCCATTATTCCAGACGCCACCGATGAAGAAAGTGCCTACTCTTCCACCTGTTGACGAGGAAGAAGAAGAAGAAGAAGAGGAAACAATCCTCCATTTTCTTAGGCGGTCTAAAAGGCGGAAAGGCATCCATACCCTTACAATCACCAAGGTTTGGATTTCCTGTGTTGAAAGTTTTTCTGATATTCTTTAATTTTTTACTCCAAGGTTAACTCCTTATTCTCTTCATTTGTAGAAATAAAAACCTACCTAGTTAGTTATTTCCGACTCTTCCTCAAAGTCGACGAAAGCCATGCCCCCCTTATCACTTGAAAAAATAACACCACTTGAGGAAGGAACTTCAGCTGCTTCATCTTCATCAACTGTTTCACCTTCATCGGTTGTTCGTCCCACGTCCGAAATGCCCGTCTCAGAGGAGGCGGGGGTTGGCAAACCTGTTTCTCCTCCTGCGAAAACTGTTTCTAAGCCCTTTTCAATAGAGCTTCCAAAGGAACTTGCCTCTTCTCAACTAATAATATATGAGGCCGCTGCACTAGAACTTCTGCATAGCTTAATTGGGGCCAACCTACCGACCAGTCAACCTTCCCAGAATGCAATCAGTCAAGCCCTTTTGCTGCTTACACTATCGGCCGATTCTAATATTCTTGTTGAATTGAAATGTCTATCAGCTGATTACCTGGGGCATATGAGGTTCACTCAGCGCTTCTTCTTAGATACCCAAAACAGGAGGGCTGAAGCTTCTCGTTAGCTTAAGGCTTTTGAGGTGCTCTGAGAGTAGGAAGCTTTTTTGTAGTCGCATCGCTAGGAAATCTCTGCCTGCCTAAGCGTCCTTCAAGCTGATATCTCAGAAAAGGGTTGAAAAAATTGAAGGACTTGAGAAGTAATTGTGAGAACTCTAGGTGGAGTTAGATTCTGAGAGGCAGGCTCTGGAAGGAAAACTTGAGGCCGAAGGTGTCTGTTAGCAAACGATCTCTTCTGCATAAGAGTCAGCAGCTAAATTTCGGGATGAAGAGCTCATGTTGGAGGTAGAGGAAGAACTGTTTCAAATGGAGTTGTAGCATTCGGACAAACTGTTGGCCAGCATGTAATCTTCGTGGGATAATTTTCAATCTTACCTGACCACCATTTTCCATCGTCCCGATGAGGCTGGTCCCTCAGGTACTCAAATTAGAGATGCCAAAACGCATCTGCCTCCAACGGAAGAAACAACTGTCGAGCTAGCAACGACCAAAGAAGAAATGACCAGCCAAATAGAGAAGAAGAAGGGAATCCCACCGACGGCCACTCTACCTGAGGAAGATTTGAATTAGCTTGCCATAATTCTGTTCGCTCAGCCGATCGAGACACCTCACACTTCGTCTGAGGAGAATTGACTTGTTCTTTTTTTTTTTTTCTTTCCAGCTCAATCTTAAGTGTAATAGCCATCTGATCGACTCTTTTGTAATCAGTAGTTTTTCATGAATGTAAATTATTTTTTCTCTTTTTCTTTTGTATTTTTTTTTTACTCTTTTTGTTTCCTTACTATTCTCCTACTATGGTTCCCTCCCAAAATATAGGATAGAACTTTTTTAAATATTTTTCGTTTATTTCATTACTTACCTCTTTTCTGTCAAGTATCATCAGCCGATAAGCCATTCCATTAAAAACCTGTGTAACAAGAAAAAGTCCTTCTCAAGAAGCGAACCACTTACCATAGCGTGGGTCCTTTGGTGCAATTGGTAGTATGATTTTTCAAATCATATCTCCTTCTTGAAAATTCCTCTCCCGCTCTTTCCGATTATAGGCTCTTACTACCTTCTCCTTATACCTTCTGATATTTTCTAATGCTACATATCGGTTCTTTTTTATTTGATCCAAACTCATAACCATAGCCAGCTTGTAGTCTTCAATCGATAAATAATGTTGGTAAGCTACTCGAGCCGATCGCAATGATAACTTAACAGGTAACATCGCATCTTATCCATATGTTAGCCTAAATTGCGTGAAACCTGTAGCAGTCTTGAAAACATTCCGATAAGTCCACAAAACCTCTTGAAGTGTTTCGTACCACCTTCTGAGATTATCTTTCAATGACTTATGGATCATGCTGATCAAGGTTTTGTTTGTAGCTTTAACTTGACCATTGGCCTGTGCATAATATGGAGATAAATGTAATAGTTTAACTTTGAATTGAGTTAAAAAATTGCGTACCTTATCTCTCATGAATATAGTTCCTTAGTCAGCCGTTATTGTTTTAGGTATACCGAATCGGAATAGAATACTCTGCTGAAGGAAGGCGATAACGGCAAACTGAGTTACCCTCGTCTGGGCTTGTGCCTCTATCCATTTAGTGAAGTAATCCGTTGCCACTAAGATAAAAGTATGCCCTTTAGTCGATGGCGGGTGAATCTTGCCGATAACATCTAGAGCCCAACCCCTGAATGGTTACGGCTTGATGATATGATGCAGTTCCATAGAAGGCGTGTGAATCAAAGGACCATACTTCTGACATGCATCGCATCCAACTGCATAGGCTACGTAATCCGTGGTCATAGAAAGTTAATAAAATCTATGACACTGTAGTGTCCATTTTAGTTTTGGATTTGCCTGATGAGCATTGCATAGGCCTTCATGCATCTCGGCTAGCACCTGTGACGCTTCTTACTTTGACAAACATCTCAATAGAACTCTTGAATGACTTTTTCTGAATAAATCGTTTCCAATCAACACAAAGTTCAATGCCTTATGTTTTACCTCCCGTGACACATGACCAGTAGGTTTCCGCAAATAGAAAACGATATCAGAACGCCAATCTTCTTCGTGTTCCGCTCCCGATAGTTGCTGGCACATTACTCCCCTGGTTCTTTTCTTGAATCTTGAAGCTATTTGAGCTAAGTCCTTTGCCCCCTAATTCTCAACTCGAGGAAAATGAGCCAACATGACTTCTAAGAAATATTGCAGCAATGCATTTACTTCCTGTAACTTATCCAACAAAACAGAGTTAGTATATTTATACTCACCTAAAGTCTTTCGAATAACAATTTGAGAATTCCCTGTTATATTTACCACTTGTGCATTCAAAGCCTTCAAAATTCAATGTCCTAGAATGAGAGCATCATATTCTGCCTGATTATTTGAAGTTCATTTCCTTAATTCAAAAAGAATTATTCCTTATCGTCTACAAGGGGCTTCAATGATCAAACCAACACCTGCCTTATATTGGGTGCTAGATCCATCAAATTACAACTTCCATGGCTTGTAGGAAATGTATCCCTATTCTTTTTTTTTTTCAAGATTGAGCACTTCTAAACATGGGTGTTCAGCCAAAAAATCAATTATGGCTTGTCTTTTCATTGCTTTCAAATGTAAGTGAGTTAGAGAAAAAACATATAACTTAATGGCCTATTTCATTAAACGTCCTTGCAACAAATGGTGGTTCAACAAATATTTGATGAGATCAATTTTACACAAAACTTGCACTTCCTTAGGTAATAGATAATATTCTAGTTTCGTGCATGCATAATATAAAAACGAGCATTGCTTCTCAACAAGAGAATACCTTGTTTCGGTGTCCTTCAGGTTCTGGCTAATGTAATACACTGCTCTTTCAATTCCCTGCACATCGTCTTGAGTTAACAGGTAGCCGATAGACTCTTGAGCCATCGAAATGTACAATTTCAAGGGTTCCTTATCATGTGGCGGCATCAAAATAGATTGTTGTAATAAAACCGTCTTGATCTGATCAAAATTCGTCTGGTGCTCCGGTTGCCAGATGAACTCTAGAGATGACTTGAAACATAGTAAAGAAGAGAATACCTTATGCTTCCCTGCAACATTTGCTAAAAAAACGTTGTAAGAAATTAATCTTTCCAAGGAAACTTTGGAGCTTTTTTTTTTGGATTGCGGTAGCCTTGCCAATAGAATATCCCTTATTTTATTTCGATCCACTTCAATTCCTCTTTGATGCACTAAGAATCTGAGAAAATTTCCAACTGAAACTCCGAAAGCATATTTGGCGGGGTTGATTTTTAGTTAGTGCTTGTGCATTCGAAAGAAGGCTTACTCCAACCACCTTAGGTGTTGTTAGAAAGTAGGCGACTTAACCATTAAATCAATATAAACTTCTATGATCTTACCGATGAGATAATAGAAAATGAAGTTTATGGCTCTCTAGAAGGTAGCTCTAGCATTCTTCAAGTCGAAGGGTATAACTAGCCTTTTGAATAAACCGATAGAACTTGGGCACCAAAAAGCTGTCTTCCATGTGTCCTTTTCGGCTATAAATATCTGATTGTGATCAAAGTATCCATCCATAAAGTTTAAAAATTAGTTTCCCGCTACCGAGTCTACCAACAAGTTGGCTATCAATATGGTGTATTTATCCTTTAGTGTGGCCAAATTCAAATTTTTGATATCAACACAAACCTGCAGCTGGCCGTTTTTCTTGATGACAGAAACAATAATGGACAACCAGTCTGCATACCGACAGGTACGGATGAAACCACACCGAGTAATCTCTCAATTTCTTCTTTGATTTTAGGTAGGAGTGCGGGATTAAAACGTCGGGCAGGCTGCTTATAGAGCTTGAAACCTTTCTTAATTAGTAAGCAATGCTCCACAATGCATCTGTCCAATCCTGGCATGTCATGGTAATTCCATGCAAAACAATCTTTGCACCTATGAATCAGAGTTGTTAAGGCATTCCACTGATCGAGAGTTAAATATAAGCTTACCTTAGTTGTTCTATTTCCTCCAGGTTCGCCGATGTCCACCTCTGTTAGCGGGTCCTGAGCGATGAAACCAGGTGTGTGCCGAATATCAAGGTCCTCTGTTTTCAAACGTTTACTTTCCAACTCTTCCGTTATAATCTGATTGTGAGCCATGGTAAGCTTGGCATACTGGCTTGGATCAAAGGTAGAGCGGTAAAACACAACCTTGTTCATATGTACTTCTGCTGAGAATAGATTGGCATCGGCTGGTATCTTTTCCACTCATTCTTCATCCCAAATCAACATCATTTGGTGGAACGTTGATGGAACATAATGGTTCGCATGAATCCAATCCCTACCTAGTAAGACAGAATAAGCCGATTTTGCAGTGATTACAAAGAAAATAGTCTTACTGACCTTAGATCCAACTGCCACCTCAAAAGTGATAACCCCTCTACTTTGACTGCATCCCCGGTAAAATTAAGCATTTAGATATCTGTGAGAGATAAGTCAGGTTTATCCTTACCCAAACGCCTTAAGGTTGCTAATAGCATTACGTTCAACACAGCCCCTTGATCAATGAAGACCTGAGAGAAAGGCCTTCCGTGATCTACGCCTTGATATATATCTAAAAAGTCATATGTGTATATTTAAATACATACTAATATATATATATATATATATATATTAGTGTATAATATGTATCTAAAGTAATTATAAGTATAGTATAGATATGTTTTATACTATATTACTATTTACTTTATTAATTAATTTGTAGAATGTGTAAAAAAATATTATTAAGTGGAATATATATATATATATATATTATGTAAATCGATTCATACTATATATAATTTATTTATTATTCTAGGCAACTCGAATAATTTTTACTCATAAAATATGTTTTAAAAGTGATAAATATTACTTTCAATATTATGTGTATTATATTTTTGTCAAAATGAGAATATAATGTGACAAGGCTGTAGCTAGTCCCTCTCTCTAATTGCTAGGGTATAGCTACAACAATTAATTTTTTTTAATTTAATGGATTAGCGATGGTTTAGCTATAGTTATGTACCGTAATTTTAAATTTTTGCCGTCGCTAAACCCTCGCAGTCTGCAAGAAATTAGCGATGGCAGAATTTCGTAGCAAAATTAAAGACTAAATCTGACACTTAATCTTTTTTGTTCATTTTCTTCTTCTTCCCTAACACTTTGACTCTCAGCCGGTAATTCCTCTCTCACTGCATTTTCTCCCTTCCCTGTATTCTTCGCTCCCTCACATTTGCTGCCTCACCTTCACCGCCCTACCTTCACTCTTGCCTAGTCTTTGCCGATCCATTCTACCCCCAAAAATCCTGCTCTGCCATCACCATGGAGGGTCGACAATGTTGTCTTGCTGCCACTTCAAATGTGGATTTCTTCAAGAGGTAAGCTTTGAGTGAATCATTTGGGGGAGATTATAGTGTGTGCAAACGTATTTTTTGGGCTCAAATTATCTAGTTGATTCTAGGATTAATTATCATTCTCTATTTGAGATTTTCCTATCAGGATTAATTATAATTATAGTAAAATATATATTTGCAAACATCTTGAAAAAACAATACCAGAGAAATAATAGACTACTAACATTTTCCTAAAAATACACCTAATCTTTATGATATTTTTGAAATAGATTGTCTATCTATGCATTGGTCAAATTTTAAACATACATTATTTTAAGAAACTGCAAATTATTCTTACTCATTTTTCTTAGTTCAACTGCATCCAAATTGAATGGATTTGGTTTTTGTTAATTTGCAAGAAGTTCTGTTGTTTCCCTATTTCTTTTCCTCCATTGAGTTAATTCTCTTTGTTTTGCACAATTCTTCTAGTTGAATACTAAATTGAAGCTTATGTCATTGAATTTTCCTTCTATGTGGTTCCAATGTTTGAGTTCAAGTTTTACTGGATGAAGCTTTACTTAATTGTCAAATTAGGATTCTCACTTCCTGAAAATTGTGTTACCCATTCCTTCCTTAATCCCTTTGCCACCTTTTAGGTTAAACCACCTAGTGTTGCACAGTATCAAAGTTGCAATATGTGGAATGGTAATTTCCATAAATATGCAAAAATCATGAAATACTATGTTTCGAAGGTCTTGCAGCATTTTAGTGTGAATATATAAGCAATAATAGCCCAGCTTTGTAATCTTCTCAGCCAGAAGTTCCACCGAATTCACAAAGCTGCAAAATATAAATTATTGGCTTATTTCCACTTAGACACCAATACATTAGTCACAACTTCTCATAATTGGAAGTAAGAATTCTCAATGTGTATACAATAGGAACATAGAACTAAAACCTCATTGTCCAGCAAGCATTTACCCCTAACATTGACAAATTCATATAGTAGTCACATGCCCAATAACCAACATCAGTTATCCACCCAAAAATAAAGTTAAGTATGTACATGAGATTATACATATACATTTCCCTCTTAGATATTTCTAATGGAGAGCAACAGCTTTCTGCTGATGCAGAGCGTTCTCATACACGGGACCATATGCCATCACCTGGGCGTGCTCCACGTATCCTAGTGCATGATCAGCATCTGGGAGATACACTACTTAGGTAGGATAGTGAGTCTCTTATTGTAGATATGCTCTCTTAGACTAGGTTTCTGATGTAAATATCGAATGTTTTAATAAAAGAATTTATTTTCAGAAATTGTTTGTGAATTTACATTTTTATTTGTGCACGATTACGTTTGGAAAAGACCCATTGTGTTTAAGTAAGTGGTCCATGTGAATGGAGGTCTTTCACAGTAAGGTATGGATCACGGGTTACTTAACACATAAACATTCGTTCTTAACCGATTGATGAGAATGGGAATCTCATCATGTCTAAGTTATTATGTTGTGAATTCTAAATGGGGAATGTTTTACTTTTAGCCAGTGAGTAGTCCACTCACTTCATGACATAAGCGTATTTCAAATACGTAGAATAGGACCTGTAGTAGTAGTTTCTTAAAGTACTATATGATAGAAACCTAAACTACTACCACTATAGCGTGGACTAGTACTCTACGACTTGAGTATGAGTTGGTGGTCTAACGAAGCTAGAAACATATACTTTGATATGCTATAGTTGAGCTTTTATCGTAGGGCCAATATATTTGCATGTTTGGTATGTGTGACTAGTTAGTTAAGACAAACTTGTACAAGATAGTTTCTATACTATATCGCCCCTTGTGGTTGTTTGAATGATCTAAATATCTAGGGCCCTGGGAAACATGACTTGGATGTTTGCTTTAAAGTAGCTCCCTTGGACAGCTGAAACAATCCAGAAAGTTGTGGATCATTGGACTAGAGGCTTAAGGATGGTAGATGTCATTTAGAGAGGTGTTAGTACACTTCTTCCTCTCTAAATGTACAGCGATGTATGGAGTGGTATTTTAGTCATTACACCTGTAGGTCGGAGACTTTACTAACGCAGCCTTGTCCTTGGGGTCAATATTTTTTTATGGTGATATTAGGAAATATTTAAAATGTAAAATACAGCCATTTATATAGCAAATGTATTTTGTTCATTTTAGTAGCCAAGGCGGTGTGTTTTTTGGTCCCCAGTATAGAGCGTAAGTCCTAATTAAATACAGGCTAAAGAATTGATCTTAAATTAAATAGAAGTTATTTTATTTAAGTAGCCTATTTAATTGTTGGGCTAGAATAAAATAAAGGTTCATGGAGAGAGAGAGAATTAATTAAATTAATTTAGTGGGTTAATTAATTATTCAGGGCTTTGACCCAGTTTGAATAATTAAATATTAACTTGGGACCAAATTAATATAGGCCTATTAATTGGACTAATTTATTTGGGCTGAAAATTTAATTATTAATTGGGTCATTTATTTAGTTCTAATTAGAATAATTAATTAAGCCCAAAAGGTTAAACAAAGAGTCCAATGGCCCAATCCAGTTTAACCTAGGGTTTTTATTTAGGTTAAACAGGAGAATGGGAACAATAACATTATTCTCTGAGAAGGCTTCCTCTCTGTGAAAAATTGCCAGACGTCTCTCTCTCTCTTTCTCCAAAAAGTTCCCTAGCCTTGTAAGTTGTTCACCAAACGGAATTAGGTAGGCCATATACTGGAAGATCGAGAGTTTGGCGTTTATCTACATGCAAAGATGGAGTAGGAGACTTGCAGGAATCGCACCAGAGGTTTCCACCAACACACCTACCCCGGTTGCGCACATTCTGGTCCAACCAATTCTTAGAACGAGAAAAAGCTGTATTTTTTTAAACCTCAGAATCCGTGCAGAGCACGACCAGCACTAGCTAGGGCTGCTTGCGCCAGCTCTGTTCTGTTCCCCTATTCTTAAGTTTTTCCAATTTTTTTTGCTTTCGCTTCCGTTGCGTGCCTTGTGTTTTCCCCTTCTTAAGCCTTCAGTTCCATCATTTGCAGCATCTTTTCAGCTTGGATCTCAAGACCAGGATCCACGACCTTTGATTACACCATGAGCAAACAGGTATTATTATGTACATTATCCTATATTTTATAAGTAGATTATAATTAGTTAAGTATATTTCACTCATCTTAATTTTCATAATATGTTTAACTTAACAAACAAGATTTGTTGGTTCCCATCGCTGTGTACTGGAGATCACCTCAATATTCCAGAGGTACCTTGACAGACCCTATACCATATTTGCAGATGTCCCGATACACGTGAAAAATATCTTATTTGAAGACTTTGGAGTAAGTTACTAATCATTGTATAAATGCAAAATTTTAGTGGATTTTGTGTTTCATACATATGTTTTTGTCATTTATTATATACTAACAACTTCAAATATAATGTAATATTTTGCAAAAGCTATTTCATTTGGATGATGATCACAGTGCTCGGACTTAGTCCAACTGGGAGTACAAGTGCAGGACTCACCTTTCGGACACCTTATCGAAGGTCCAAAGGGCGACCCCGATTGGTTAGTCCTCTTCCTGGATTAACCATCAGATCAGGGAGCAGATTAGGTAATGTTGGAGCACACAGGAGTTTCAGTAGATCTCCTTCACTGCTCGGAGGAATAGGGGTCAGGCCACCTGCACTCATATTAGGGGCTCGGTCTCGTTTACTGTCCACGAGGATCGTATGGTAACTTTCTTCAAGTATTCGCATGTTTTATAATTTTACTTCGTATAAATTATTTTCAATCAATATTTTGATAAGATATTATTGTAATTATGACGGGAGACGATGGGCGTTGACTTTAGTCATATTGAGTGGTGTAAGATGCTAAATACTTTTTAGAGTGGGGATAGACAGCGGCAGTACGTCGGCGAGTATTCTCGCAAGACATTGGTAAAGAGTTAAAAATTGTAAATTATAAAATACTTTATATTTGGTTACATTTCACTTAAAAAAATTAATTTCGCAATTAATTTTAGGATGACGCAATGGCTGCCTAGGAGCGCCTTACTCAGGCTTCTTCCACTGGGTCTGTGAGCATCACCTCTTCTGCTATCCCAGATAAGCGGGCTCTATTTATTGAGACGGCTAGCAGGTTCAATAGAGGTCATATTTTTGGACTTGGCTCGGAGGCAGCCCGAGCCAGGCAGCAGCTCCAGGGGAGTTCCTTGTGATCCGCAGAGGCCTCTGCACCTATAGATATAGAGGAGATAGTCTAGAGGAGGGTAAAGCAGAGGGTGCATGTGGTGAGAGAGGAGCTCAAGAAGGATTTTGATCAGAGAGTGGATCATCTTCAGAGTTGGATGACACTGATGTTAGAGAGGTTCGGATTTTCCATACCACCGTCACTGTCAACTTGGGCAGCCGATGGGGAGGACAACATTGGTGATAGTTTTATTCGACCCCTGGATCCTTGTACTTCAACCTATTCACGTCCACAATCTTTGCCCCCACCTCCTTCAGCTGGCGCCACTGTTCTCGTAGCTTAAGAATTATATTATATATCTTATCATTTACATCACATTTATAATAGATATTTTGTTTGACATTATTATTTTATATTCACATTACATTTTTATCCTATATATTTATTTTATATTATTGAGATGATTATTTTCCTTTCCAATTTAATGAATTTGGCTTATGCGTTTTTCTGAATTCACGTTTTGTGTGTTATATATTATTTTAATATGTAATACAGTACCGGTGGTTCAAAATAATTATAAAATAGGTCTCATTGGTTCAAAATATAAAATAGCTACGGATTAGCTACGGACCATCACTAATCCATAGCAACTTCCTAGGGTTTAGCGACGGCATAGGTTGTTCCGTTACTAGTCTATTGCTAATTTAGCTATGAATTTGCGACGAAACGAATTTTTTCCATAAATAAAAACTAGCCGTCGCTAATCCCTTGTTAATGTATCTACGGTTTGCGATGGCAGAAATTACTTCTAAAATTAAAATGCAAAATTAGATAGCTGTCGCTACTCCCTTGCTAATATAGCTATAGGTTTTCGATGGTAGTTATATTATATGCGCAAAATAAATTTACACCACCGTCGCTAATCTGTCACAGATATGGCTAGGGTTTTATGTTGTCGCTAATCCCTCACTAAATTTACTATAGTTTAGCTACGGATTGAATTTAATTTATTAAAATTCCATATGTAGAAAATAATAAGGCTGTCAGCATTTTATCGCTAAACCGAAGCACGTTTGACTACTACAAGTTCATTGACTCGATTATTAACCCTCACTTTTAGCAACGGTTGAGGTTTTCTGTCGCAAAATTTTCATTTAGCTACTAAGTTTTCAGCTACGGCCTTTTCTGTCGCTATGTCATCACTATTTACAATTATACATGATGAGATTTCTATTCTCATCAATTGGTTAAGAACAAATATTTATGTGTTAAGTAACCCGTGATCCATATGCCTTATTGTGAAAGATCACCATTCACATAGATCACTTACTTAAATATAATTGGTCCTTTCCAAACAAATATTGTGCACAAATAAAATCTAAATTCACCAATAAATTTTAAGAATAAATTCTTTTATTAATAAATTCGATAATTAAATCAGATAAACTAGTTTAGAAGGCATATATTCTAACACCATGCACATGTATAACCTTATTTCCATTAACCTTTGATATACACAATTATCATTTTTTTTTTATATGATCTATCCAAAAGTATTGAATAATATATGCTTGAGAGTTAGACTAAAACATTTTTCAAATTAAAAAAAAAAAAAGAAGAAGCTATTTTAGTAACTAAATTACCTTAAGAATGTCATGCATTCTAAAAATAATAATTTAATGTATTATTAATCCTCACCTTAAGGTGAGAAATTAACCATTGATTCACTATTTAGTTAACTTTAGTCACTTTATAATCAAAATGAAAAGGGAAACTATAATACATCATTAATTAACTTTCAACTTTGGCCAAAAAAAAAAATAATAATAACATGTTAGTAGTTCAGTTCACTCATTAGATGAGTACCCTTTTATTCACTTATAACATTTATAATGATAAGCGAGCATAATCAACCTCTACCTTTGCGTTAAGAAATTAATGGTTAAGTCAAAACCACAAAATAGAATATGACCACATCTAATAATTATTTAATTGATTTACTTTGGTAAGAATCAACCAAATTACTAAAATAGTTTCAAGATAATTATTTAGTATTTAATCTATCAAATAAATTTATTAAAATAACTATACATAACAATAACGGTTCTATTGATTAACATTTTTAATTATAACTTGTTTCGATAAAAATATCTAGAAATTAACTTCCAATTTCGATTTATTAACCAAGTTAAAAGTTCGAAATCAAACTCGAATTCAAATTATTTAAAAATATTTTAAAATAAATATTATATAAGAATAATTTATTACATAAAAGTATTAAAAGATATAAATATAAAATAATCAAATATGTCCCAAGTTTTCAAACTATATATTTATATATTTAAATTCGACCCATTTAATTTAAATCTAAAAATAATATTTGAATTCAAATTCAAATTTCAAGTATCAAATTCCGTTCAAACCCTTTTCAAATTGAATCCAGACAGGTTTTTAATGGTAACTCTAGGAGTTTGATGAAGTTAAAAAAGATGAATAACGTTTTTAAAATAATAATAATAATTTTCTCACGTGGGATAATTTTCTCGTACTAAAGAAATTAATAGGCACCACTAACAACTGTTGATGTGATGCAGCTGATAAGATTTTTGTGTTCGGTGGCCAATTGGCATGTCCTATCAGAAAAATCTGATCCACACACGTCCCAGGAAAAATAACAATAATAATAAATCTGATCTACACGTGATCATTTGTTTTGCTGAAAAATTTTTATATGGATTGAATACATATAAAAATTTCCCCAGTAGCTTTCAGCCCATGAAGAACAGCCACATATTATTCAGTTTTGTATTGGCTTTTCCCTCAAAGATGAAGCTAAAGAACTCAACACTTCTCACCATTTTGATTTTGCAGTACGCATCAGTCTTCTGTGCTAATGATTTTGATTATTTCTACCTTGTTCAACAGGTGAACTCTGCAAATATTTTTTTTGATCTGCATTCAAAGAATGCTCCATTTTTTACATTTTGAATCTTGAATATGAGCTCAGAGAATGTGTTGTGTGCCTCTACGTGTTTTTGCTTTTGGTTTGGAATGCATGCAGTGGCCGGCATCATTCTGCTATACAAAGCGTAGCTGCTGCTATCCCAAGACTGGCAAACCTGCAGAAGATTTCAGCATCCATGGACTTTGGCCGGAACGCAACAATGGCTCATATCCGAAGTCCTGTGACAGAAAGAGCTCTTTCAATGTATCTGAGGTACTTCTTCGGTTCTAAACCGACGTGAAGTATATATATGGTGAAATCTTATATATTCTTGAAAATGAAGTCTTGAATCAATTTACTTACAGTTTGCTAATGTAATTTGTATAGATTTTGGATCTTATCCCCGAAATGCAGAAGAATTGGCCAACACTTGCTTGCCCGAGCAGCGATGGTGTAAATTTCTGGACTCATGAATGGAAAAAACACGGAACTTGTTCTCTTATGAACAAACACAAATACTTCCACAAGGCACTTGAACTCAAGAAAAAGGCAAATCTTCTCCAAGTCCTCAAGGATGCAGGAATTCAACCAAATGGAAATTTTTATAGCCTGGAAAGCATACAAGACGCGATCAAAAAAGGCCTTGGCTACTCTGCATTCTTACAGTGCAATGTTGACACTGCCAGCAATCAGCAGCTCTACCAGATTTTCTTGTGTGTCAACAAATCTTCATTGGAGTTCATGGACTGTCCGGAAAGTCCTGGAAGATGCAACTCAGAAATTGAATTTCCTTCTTTCTCTTAGCCATCTCTTGCTGAAATTTAAGCTTCTTCTCTTTGTAATAATGTTAAATCTTGATGGCAACTTTCTAGTGAATTGCCAATAAACTATGAAGCTGATGACAATGTATCACCAGCACCAAGATTGTGATTTGAAAGTCGGATGTAAATGAAGCATCAACCTTTAGCCTTAAGTGAGGGTCCAGTAATTAACTAGGTGCGGTCAACTCATTGTTCCATTCCTGAGACCACAAGTAGGAGGCGTGACATAATTAGAATCTTATTTTATGATTTGATAGCAAATGCACCGACAATGAAATGAACAAACACTTAACTTTTTATTCAAGAGGTTTAAGTTTCAATTCGAGCAATATTAAACGAAACAATAAGGGATGATAAAAAATTTGGATTAGACAAGTATTATATAACACTTAGGGCAAGTGTCCTATATAACACAAACTTTTGCCGACAAAATTTTTGATAAAAGAGGAAACGATATGTATTTTAGGACCAACAAAGCTTTGTTGTTGCAATTACTTTTATAGGTTCTTTCTTCTCCCCCCCCCCCCCAATGAAAAGTAATCGTAGCATCACTCGAGAGATTTATATAAAATGGGCCATTTCAATTTCTATGGTGGATGTTGTCTATCAGTACAAATTCACAAACCAAATTAAAAAAAAAAAAATTTGAAGCTCATTTATAAGTCCATTATTTTAGTAAAACAGTTCAAGGACGATAATTATTTCAATTAGTCCTTACTATTATGAATATCTTAAAATTATTGGAAGCTCCATTAATTATTGGAGGCTCCACTAATTATGGATTTATGTGAATTATTATAGAAGATTTTTATGAATGTCCACCATTTAGTGGAGATACCACTAATTAAGATTAATGAAAGATGATGTATGCCTTGATGTATTCCACTAATTAGAGCTCTATAAATAGAGCTATTCTCTAAACTTGTAATACACCATTATTTTGTGAAAGAAAGATTAGTGAAAGAAAGATTAGAGAAAATTGTGAGAGAAAAGAAAGAGAGAAATTCTTGTGCAAAGAATAGTTAGAGTTTTATTAGTGTGTAGTGTGTAGATTTTATTCTAACACTACTCAAATTTTATAACACGTTATCAGCACGAGTCTTTGCCGTTATTAAAGCCAGAAGACAGGTACGCATTTATTAATATCTATGGTTAACTTGCTAAACTCAAATTTGTAACCCTTGATATTTCTGAAAAAAATTATATGTCATGGGTTCTCAATACAGAAATACATTTAAATGTTGAAAAGAAAGATTTGACCACCTGAAGATGGTCATATTACCAACTGCACGGTATGAATGATTGCACCTAAAATTGTAAGATTTTAAAACCGTGAATTCCGCGATGTGTAAAATTACATCTCAGTTAAAATTATGTGGAGAAAAAGTTACTGATAAAGATATCTTGGAGAAGACATTCTCCACTTTTCATACCTCGAATATTGTCCTGCAGTAACAATATCGAGAAAAATGGTATCCAAAATTGACAGATTTAATATGAGTTATTATTGAGAAATCATGAAGCCAGATGAACTGGCTCAACAACACTCCCAGAAGTGAATGCTGTTAGCTCCAATAGAAGCTATCGTTATAATCGTTATAATCATTATAATCGTTATAATCGTAGTTGTGGCAGTGACTGTGGTTATGGTCATGGACACACTCGATATTTCCCTTATCACAGAGAAATATTGGGCACCTGAAGTGGAATAGAAAAGATAATAAGGGAAAAAGATATATCCAGTAATAAAAAGATATTTCCAGTAATAATACGCATCAAATTGTTGAGATATTACATTCGGATGTCAATATACTACATTACTATTAACAGTTCAGAAAAAAAAAAATCATAAGTCACTTTTATTTTCTTCATTCATCCCATTGGTGTTCACGTGAATTTGAAGATGCATGCTTGTAGTTGCTCTTTTTCAATAGAACTGATAAATCTCGAGTGAATATTTATAGTTGTTCTGTTTCCATGTTTACATTAAAGGAAGACAAACAATTAGCAATTATGGACTTCAACTCCTCTTCTTCGGCATCCTCCTCCATTTCCTTCCCCTTTGAGCCAGCATCTAGACGAGCAGCAGAATTAGCCGTGAGTTACTGCGCAATGAGTTTTGGGATTTTCTCATCCCCTTAAGTTTCTTATTATATTTGGCCTTAAAACATGCTTGTCTCAATTTCTATGTTTAGTCCTCCAACTACGTATCAGGACTTTCTTCCACCAACTTCTTTTCACATTCCAGTATCTCAATGGCTTCTTTCAACTTCTTCTCAGCCATATGTCCTCCTTCTTCTTCATTTTGCATCACCTGTAAATATCGGTGGAAATATATTTATTCCGGTCATTATTTATTTTTCATAACTTACAAATCTGTGACGTAAGTTTATAAGTGTGTATGAGAGAGAACCTGAACATTCTTGATTATGGTCTCCAAGCTCACCAACTTCCTATGAGGCCATCGACGAATTCCCAACTCCCTACATCTGTTCTTGAGATGGGTTAAGCCCATATTCAATTCTTTGGTCGTGCTTTTAATTGGCAGGTAAAAGTACTGCGAAATGGTTTCTCTTGATAGTGTCTTGGCGCTATTGCCCTTCTCCTTTCTCTGCCTCCTAATCATCTTTTTTTCCCCAGGAATTTTGTCTGCAATAATATCTTGACTTTCGAGATAAAATGCAAGATGCATGTCATGATTACTCACTCCGAATTCGTTGCCAAGACCACTCATTATTTCACATAGAAAAGAAAATAATATCAGTAAAGATAATGACATTCAAAATCTATGTTTGAATATATGATAACCTGGAATCATATTCTGGCTTTGTTCAAAATCTATTAGAGAGTAGAAAGGATCATGCACAAGCATATCCTCATTCAGATGAATAGCATCAAAAGGAACAGCATTAAAAGCAGTCTCTTGTATGGGCAGATCAAATTGGTCCCAAGCAGTATGTTCACTGATTTACATCAAAACAAACCAAAAGATAGTTTAATTTCATTATCAAGCACACTAAAAATAAATGGAAGTCCTCAAAGGTATCTCACCTGAAATTAGGCGGAAGCGGTTGGCTTGAAAAATTAGGTGAAAGCGGTTAGCTTGAAAATGAAAATATATCAAAATCTTCTGTGTTAGACCTAACATTAGGCGGAAGCGGTTGGCTTGGAAAATAAAATACATCAAAATCTTCTGCGTTAAAAACCAAGTCAAAATTTGACCATATCTCAAATGAATTACGAGTATCCATATCTGCTTTGAGGTTTTTTTTTTGTTTTTTTTATATTTACTAATAACTGATAACTGAGATATACATCGATATATATATATATATATATATATACATATTTATATATAGATATCTGTATGAGGAAGTAGAAGAGGTAGATGATAGGTGGAGGGACGGAACAGAAGAAAAGACAAGGAAGAAGGGAAAAAGATGGTACCAGAAAGAGTGAAAAAAAAGGGGATATTTATAATAGATTTCTCGGCATTTTCTACTTGTCATTATTTCTTACATTTCTTTTCTTATTCTCTTGTGTAATCATTATTCTCTTGTTATCATTTTCTTATATTTCTTTTTCTTTTCTCTTATCATTATTCCCTAAATTAGGGGGAGAACAGAAACAGTACAAGAAAGATCTTGATTGGACAACATCATTAAATTATCTTGATCCGCATACAAGTGCGTATGAACTTGAAGTTCAAAAGATAATTCCTTTGTAAAGCATTACAAATCAAATGCTAGACGCTTTTGTTGACTCCAAAAGAGTAACAAAATCGCATATGCCAGCTATAAATGCTCATATACTAATTGAAGTTCCAGCAGAACAAAAGAGTTTACATATAGCTGCTGAGCCAAAAGCATACCAGAAGCATGGCCGACATCTTGGTTCTAAAAATAAAAATTCTCGAAAGAAGAAAGGATTAATGATCCAAATGATCATATTAAAGCAAAGAATGATAAAAACCAAGAGAAAACTAATGACAAAGAACCAGACGTTGATGAAAGTAACATTGAAATTTCTATCAATTATACCACATCCAGTAGAAGTTGGAATCGGATAGAAACAATTATTGATAATATTTTTGCATATAATATCGCTTGATGTTATACAGGACAATGATGATTCTGAACCAATATCAGTTGATAAATGTCGGCATAAAAAAGATTGGCTACAATAGAAAGATGCAATTCAATCGGAGTTAAATACACTGACAAAATGTGAAGTCTTTGGACCTGCAGTCCAAACACCAGAATGTGTAAAACCTGTTGGTTACAAATGGATATTTGTACGAAAGCGCAATGAAAAGAATAAAATCGTACGATATAAAGCACGGTTAGTAGCTCAAGGTTTTTCACAAAGACCAGGTATTGATTATGATGAAACTTATTCTCCTGTTGTTGATGCTATTACACTCCGATATCTTATCAGTTTGGCAGTACATTAAAAGATATATATGCGCCTATTAGATATTGTCATTGCTTACTTGTATGGAAATTTAGAAAATGATGTTTATCTGAAAATCCCCGAAGTATTTCATATGCCTGCAGCATATAAACACTATCCTCGTGAAAATTACTCTATCAAATTGCAGAAATCATTATATGGCCTGAAGCCATCTGGGCTCATGTGGTTCAATCATCTTAGTGAATAGTGATTGAAAGCGAGATTTAAAAATGACCAGGTATGTCCATGTGTTTTTATTAAGAAATCTGATTCTAAATTTGTTATATTAACTATATATGTTGATGATATTAATCTTATTGGAACTTTTGAAGAGTTCCAAGAAATAATTGATTGTTCGACATCAAGGATGGTCGTAAAATTACACTTTACCTTGGCTTACAAATTGAACATTTGACTAGTAGAACATTTATTCAACATATATAGCAAAAGTTCTAAAAAGATTTGGCATGGACAAAGCACATCCATTGAGTATTCCAATGATCGTCTGGTCATTAGATGTGAATAAAGATCTTTTCCAACCTCAAGAAGAGGATGAAGAACTTCTTGGTCCTGAAGTACCATATCTCAGTGCAATTGGTGTATTGATGTATCTTGCTAACAATACACGACCTGATATTGCCTTTGCTGTCAATTTATTAGCAAGATTTAGTTCTTCACCAACACGACGATATTGAAATGGAATTAAACAAGTCCTCCGATATCTCTAAACAGCTACTTCTTCAAATTATGCTGAAATTACAGCAATTCATGAAGCAACTAGAGAATGATTCATTATATCCAAGAAAGTTGTGGATTATCATATATCAGAGATATTCCAACTCCTCTTTATGAAGATAATGCAGCTTGTATAGCGCAATTATGAGGAGGATATATTAAAGGAGATCGGCACAACATATGTCATCAAACTCCAGAAGAAATGTGAAAATGATGTGCTACAAATTCGGTCATGTGACAACCTCGCAGATATTTTCACAAAGACTTTACCGACTGCAACATTTGAGAGTTGAGATATAAAATCAGTATGCGTCGATTTAAAGATTTAAAGGAATCATTTCATCAGGGGGAGTAATAAACAGACATATAGAATAGTATACTCTTTTTCCTTCACTAGATTTTTTTCCCACTAGATTTTTATCTAGTAAGGTTTTAACGAGGCATATTCTTTATGTAATGGATGGACATCCAAGGGGGAGTGCTATGAATATCTTAAAATTATTGGAAGCTCCATTAATTAGTAGAGGCTCCACTAATTATGAATTTATGTGAATTATTAGAGAAGATTTTTATGGATGTCCACCATTTAGTGGAGACACCACTAATTAAAATTAGTGGAAGATGATGTGTGCCATGATATATTCCACTAATTAGAGCTCTATAAATAGAGCTATTCTCTATGTTTGTAATATACCATTATTTTGTGAAAGAAAGATTAGAGAAAATTGTGAGAGAAAAGAAAGAGAGAAATTCTTGTACAAAGAATAGTTAGAGTTTTATTAGTGTGTAGTGTGTAGATTTTATTCTAACACTACCCAAATTTTATAACACTTATTACATTAAAGTCCATTATAATCGAGTCCTTATCTAAATAATAATACTAAAAAGTAATAACTCAAACATCAATTACGTCTCTAATTTATAGTTGGAAATTAAATAATCATACATTTAGCTCGTAATATCACTCTTAAAGTATCAAAAGGAAAAACAAAAAGCCATTAGCCAAATTTTATGAACTATAACTAGTATATGCATCATCCAAACCATGTTCAAAAGTGGATATATGGTTTATACTTTATATGCTTGGTCAAACCAAGAAGACTTCAGCATGTCCTTATAAGAGTTGGAAACAAAAACTGCCAAATAGAATAGAACAAAGAACCTCTAGTAATGGGATTTTCCACTGGATTCAAAATGCATAGTGATTAAAAGAATGAAATCCTGTCCTAGTAAATTTTTTGGTTAAATTGCCGTGAATTTGACCTATATTTCTAAGAAGAAATGGCTCAAAGTCTTACCTAAAAAGAGAGTTTTCATTATTCGTTAGAATTTAAAAGATGATTATTATTGTGGCAAGACAATAGTTCGATCGGTAATTAAACTACTCTTACCTGACAAGAAGTTCAGACTTTGATTTACATTCCTCTTCCTTGCTATTCCGGACATCTATTGGCTATGGAACTAACTAATTAATGATTTGTTGATGGTAAGAAGAGGTCTCGGATCCTTATATAAATAAATCTAAAGACATTTAAGTTCTTGTTTGATTTTACGTACTTTTCATTGGACTATAGGGCTATGAAGTCTAAAATTTGTATATTAATTAATTGGCTAGTGAAATTGTTTGAGTTATTTCTGTTAGAAAACAGGATACCTACGAGCACAGACAGACAACTCAATTGAATTGAACAAACACCGCCTATATCCGACCAGGGCTCTAACACATGCAATTATTAAATATCAACAATGCCGGCAATGCCACACAGTCCAAATTTAATGTAACTAAACCGAATTCAAACTCAATAGACAAGTCAGTAGGATACCTGAGAGACTTGCTCGCTGTTCTACCAGAACGTACCAGGCACCGGCACTCCTCTGGACAAGCTGCGCCACAACGTACTGTACTGCTGATCGAATCACCAGTCTAATACTGGCTTGCCTTCAAGAAGTTATTCGCCCCACTTCGGTGCGATGGGTACTGCGACTCTCCTTGCAGGATAAGACGGTCTCAGATCGCTGTCAACGCACACCAACGGCGATCACCTCGAAAATCTCCTCAATTCACCGGTCCCGATAAGCCAAGAATTATGGATCGTGAAGAGAGAATGGAATGGGCAAATTTTCTCTCAGGAAGCAAAAAACACGAAATAAGGGTTTTACCATAATGACGGCTTTGTTCCCTCTTTTAATTTCGCCTTAGGAAAAATTAAAACCCAATTCGGATTAGGAAATCCTAATTCCTTACCAGATTTAATGTTTCCTTTTCCTTTTCAAGTTAGAGTTAATTGGGCCAAATAAAAATAGAGGAACGTGAAAACATAGGCCAAGCCCGAGCCAGGCCGGGCGGGCGGCGCGCGCGTGTGGCATCCTCCATACCTTGGGCTTTTCTATTAAGTCTTTAGAAAAACCTTTTAGTATATAAAGGCTTCCACATTCCTCAATTTTTCCCATGTGGGACTCATGTCTAACATGAATTCCCAACTAGTTAAACACTCAACTTTAACAATATTTAATTATAGATTCCCACCATGAAAATAGCTTTTACCATAATCAAAACAATCTCTAACATGTCATGAACAATTCTCATTAATTGTTTTAGGCTAACTAATCATGAGTTAAAAATTATTAACTCCCAAAGTCACCATTTTCTACAATCCCCCACAAATCCATAGTTAAAGACTATTCAGAATTTACATAATCTGCTTTCGATAATGGTACCTTCCGGTTTGAACCACTACCTAAGTTATCCAACTTATGCCCTCACAGGAACAGATGGACTTAAACATTGAATCTGAACTTTGAATGTGATGGCGTCCATTGGTAACAACAGACTATCGACTATGGAGACAATCTTTAGGGTTAACACGTTATGGCCACGTGTCCTGATCCTGTCTCATGAGTGTATTTAGAGAAAACTCAATTCCTTTTAGTTGCAGCTACACAACAACACTCACATAGTTGGTGATCTCCAAGGATGTACTGCTAGCATCCTGTCTAAAAGACTTGATCCCATTCAGAGTCAAAACTCTTACTAATTGCAATAACCGCACCACAGGCTTTCAGGGAAATAACCTAGATACAAAGGTATTAGAATTGGTGCCAGATTCACTCAAATAGCTTGTTTATACCACATTGAACTGCCTTGTGGGATCTTCACTTGATCAATTGGGTTGCCACTGTAGGTTAATCATTGCTGGGTTATCAATCCCATTCCCAACCTGGATTTAAAGAACAAGGATGTTTCTAGTCCTTTAGTTAGGGGGTCTGCAATGTTATCTTTGGATCCAACAAAGTCAACAGACACTACCCTTTCAGACATTAACTCCCTTATAGACTTAAGTCTAACTTGGATGTGTCTCTTAGTCTTTTGATTATACTTGGTACTCTTTATCTTTGCAATTGTGGTTTGACTGTCACAATGCACAGATATAGCAGTAACGGACTTGCTAATCATTGGCAAATAGTCCATACAGCCATTCAGCTTCTGTTCCAATAGTGTCCAAGGCACATAACTCAGTCTTAAAAGTTGACCGAGTTATCAAAGTCTATTTACAAGACTTCCAGGCGACTGCACCGCCACCTAATGTAAACACATATCC